>CM038143.1:471384449-471713776 GCA_021437245.1 Aegilops speltoides | reverse complement strand
CTTCATAGATGATTTGAGAAGAAATGGGTATATCTACTTGATGAAACACAAGTCTGAAATATTTGAAAAATTCAAAAAAATTCAGAGTGAAGTGGAGAATCATCGTAACAAGAAAATAAAGTTTCTACGATCTGATCGCGGAGGCGAATATTTGAGTAACGAGTTTGGCCTTCATTTAAAACAATGTGAAATAGTTTCACAACTCATGCCACCTAGAACACCACAGCATAATGGTGTGTCCGAACGTCGTAACCGTACTTTATTAGATATGGTGCGATCTATGATATCTCTTACCGATTTATCACTATCGTTTTGGGGTTATGCATTAGAGACAACTGCATTCATTTTAAATAGGGCACCATCTAAATCCGTTGAGACGACACTGTATCCACTATGGTTTGGCAAGAAACCTAAGTTGTTGTTTCTTAAAGTTTGGGGTTGCGATGCTTATGTGAAAAAGCTTCAGCCTGATAAGCTCGAACCCAAATCGGAGAATTGCGTCTTCATAGGATGCCCAAAAGAAACAGTTGGGTACACCTTCTATCATAGATCCGGAGGCAAGTTCTTTGTTGCTAAGAATGGATCCTTTCTAGAGGAGGAGTTTCTCTCGGAAGAAGTGAGTGGGAGGAAAGTAGAACTTGATGAGGTAATTGTACCTTCTCTAGAATTGGAAAATGGCTCATCATAGAAATCAGTTCTAGTGATGTCTACACCAACTAGAGAGGAAGCTAATGATAATGATCATGAAACTTCAGATCAAGTTACTACCGAACCTTGTAGGTCAATCAGAGCATGTTCCGCACCTGAGTGGTATGGTGATCATGTTCTGGAAGTCATGTTATTAGACCATGACGAACCTACGAACTATGAAGAAGTGATGTGAAGGAAATATGCCCTAGAGGCAATAATAAAGTTATTATTTATTTCCTTATATCATGATAAATGTTTATTATTCATGCTAGAATTGTATTAACCGGAAACATAATACATGTGTGAATACATAGACAAACATAGTGTCACTAGTATGCCTCTACTTGACTAGCTCGTTAATCAAAGATGGTTAAGTTTCCTAACCATAGACATGAGTTGTCATTTGATTAACGGGATCACATCATTAGAAGAATGATGTGATTGACTTGACCCATTCCGTTAGCCTAGCACTTGATCGTTTATTATGTTGCTATTGCTTTCTTCATGACTTATACAATGTTCCTACAACTATGAGATTATGCAACTCCCGTTTACCGGAGGAACACTTTGTTTGCTACCAAATGTCACAACGTAACTGGGTGATTATAAAGGTGCTCTACAGGTGTCTCTGAAGGTACATGTTGGGTTGGCGTATTTCAAGATTAGGTTTTGTCACTCCAATTGTCGGAGAGGTATCTCTGGGCCCTCTCGGTAATACACATCACTTAAGCCTTGCAAGCATTGTAACTAATGAGTTAGTTACAGGATGAAGTATTACGGAACGAGTAAAGAGACTTGACGGTAACGAGATTGAACTAGGTATTGGATACCGACGATCGAATCTCGGGCAAGTAACATACCGATGACAAAGGGAACAACGTATGTTGTTATGCGGTTTGACCGATAAAGATCTTCGAGAATATGTAGGAGCCAATATGGACATCCAGGTTTCGCTATTGGTTATTGACCACGAATAGTTCTAGGTCATGTCTACATAGTTCTCGAACCCGTAGGGTCTGCACGCTAAGGTTTTGATGTACCGAAGGAGTTCAGTGTCCCGGATGAGATCGGGGACATGACGAGGAGTCTCGAAATGGTCGAGACGTAAAGATCGATATATTGGACGACTATATTCGGAGTTCGGAAAGGTTCCGAGTGATTCGGTATTTATCGAGTACCGAGAGTTACGGAATTCGCCGGGAGAAGTATTGGGCCTTATTGGGCCATACGGGAAAGAGAGAGGGCTGCCTAGGGCAGGCCGCGCCCCCATGGCCTAGTCCGAATTGGACTAAGGAGGGCCGCACCCCTCCTTCCTTCCCTTCTCTCTTCCTTCCTTGTCTCCTACTCCTAATACATGGAAGGACTCCTAGTTGGACTAGGAAGGGGAATCCTACTCCCGTGGGAGTAGGACTCCCCTAGGGCGCGCCATAGAAGAGGGCCGCCCTCCCTCCTCCACTCCTTTATATATGGGGTAGGGGCACCCCATAGACACACAAGTTGATCTACGGATCGTTCCTTAGCCGTGTCAGGTGCCCCTTCCACCATATTCCACCTCGGTCATATCGTCATGGAGTTTAGGTGCCTCGCGCGGTAGAACATCATCATCGCCACCACGCCGTCGTCTTGACAGAACTCATCTCCGGAGCTCGGCTGGATCGGAGGCGGAGATCGCCATCGAGCTGAACGTGTGCTGAACTCGGAGGCTCCGTGACGTTCGGTGCTTGGATCGGTCGGATCATGAAGACGAGGACTACATCAACCGCGTTGTGCTAACGCTTCGCTTACGGTCTCACGAGGGCGTGGGCGAACACTCTCCCTATCGTTGCTATGCCATCACCATGATCTTGCGTGTGCGTAGGAAATTTTTGAAATTACTACGTTCCCCTGATGGCATCCGAGCCAGGTTTTATGCGTTGATGTTATATGCATGAGTAGAACACAAGTGAGTTGTGGGCGATACAAGTCATCTTGCTTACCAAAGATGTCATACTTTGGTTGGCGGTATTGTGAGATGAAGCGCCCGACCGACATTACGCGTCGCTTACGCGAGACTGGTTTCACCGCTACGAGCACTCGTGCTTAAAGGTGGCTGGCGGTGTCTGTCTCTCTCACTTTAGCTGAATCGAGTGTAGCTCGCCCGTCCTTGCGAAGGTTAAAACAGCACCAACTTGACGAACTATCGTTGTGGTTTTTGATGCGTAGGTAAGAACGGTTCTTGGTAAGCCCGTAGCAGCCACTTAAAATTGGCAACAACAAAGTAGAGGACGTCTAACTTGTTTTTGCAGGACATGTTGTGATGTGATATGGTCAAGACGTGATGCTATATTTTATTGTATGAGATGATCATGCTTTGTAACCGGTTATCGGCAATGGCAGGAGCCATATGGTTGTCGCTTATTGTATGAAATGCAACGCTACTGTAATTGCTTTACTTTATCACTAAGCGGTAGCGATAGTCGAGAAGCAATAGATGGTGTAACGACAACGATGCTACGATGCAGATCAAGGTGTCGCGCCGGTGACGATGGTGATCACGACGGTGCTTGGAGATGGAGATCACAAGCACAAGATGATGATGGCCATATCATATCACTTATATTGATTGCATGTGATGTTTATCCTTTATGCATCTTATCTTGCTTTGATTGACGGTAGCATTTTAAGATGATCTCTCACTAAAATTATCAAGAAGTGTTCTCCTGAGTATGCACCGCTGCCAAAGTTCGTCGTGCCCGCACACCACGTGATGATCGGGTGTGATAAGCTCTCGTCCATCTACAACGGGTGCAAGCCAGTTTTGCACACGCCGAATACTCAAAGTTAAACTTGACGAGCCTAGCATATGCGAGATATGGCCTCGAACACGGAGACCGAAAGGTCGAGCGTGAATCATATAGTAGATATGATCAACATAGTGATGTTCACCATTGAAAACTACTCCATCTCACGTGATGTTCGGTTATGGTTTAGTTGATTTGGATCACTTGATCACTTAGATGACTAGAGAGATGTCTGTCTAAGTGGGAGTTCTTAAGTAATATGATTAATTGAACTTAAATTTATCATGAACTTAGTCCCGTAGTATTTTGCAAATTATGTTGTAGATCAATAGCTCGCGTTGTTGCTTTCATATGTTTATTTTGATATGTTCCTAGAGAAAACTGTGTTGAAAGATGTTAGTAGCAATGATGCGGATTGGATCCGTGATCTGAGGTTTATCCTCATTGCTGCACGTAAGAATTATGTCCTTAATGCACCGCTAGGTGACGCACCTATTGCAGGAGCGTCTGCGACGTTATGAACGTTTGGCTAAGCTCAATATGATCACTACTTGATAGTTTAGTGCACCATGCTTAACAGCTTAGAATCGGGACTTCAAGGACATTTTGAACGTCATGGACCATATGAGATGATCCAGAAATTGAAGTTGATATTTCAAGAAAATACCCGAGTTGAGAGATATGAAGTCTCCAACAAGTTCTGTAGCTAAAAGATGGAGGAGAATCGCTCAACTAGTGAGCATGTGCTCAGATTGTCTGGGTACTTCAATCGCTTGAATCAAGTGGGAGTTAATCTTCCAGATAAGATAGTGATTGATAGAATTCTCTAGTCAGCATCACTGAGTTACTAGAACTTCGTGATGAAATATAGTATGCAAGGGATGACGAAAACGATTCCCGAGCTCTTCATGATGTTGAAATCGACGATGGTAGAAATCAAGAAAGAGCATCAAGTGTTGATGATTGACAAGACCACTAGTTTCAAGAAAAGGGCAAAGGGAAAGAAAGGGAAACTTCAAGTAGAATGGAAAACAAGTTGTCACTCCCGTGAAGAAGACCAATGCTGGACCAAAGCCTGAAACTGAGTGCTTACACTGCAAAGGAAATGGTCACTGGAAGCAGAAATGCCCTGATTATTTGGTGGATAAGAAGGATGGCAAAGTGAACAAGGGTATATTTGATATACAGGTGTTTGATGTGTGCCTTACTAGTGTTTACAGTAGTCCCTGAGTATTTGATACTTGTTCGATTGCTAAGATTAGTAACTCGAAACAGCAGTTACATAATAAACAGAGACTAGTTGAGGGGAAGTGGCGATAAGTGTTGGAAGTAGTTCCAAGATTGATATGATCATCATCGCACACTCCCTATACTTTCGGGATTAGTGTTAAACCTAAATAAATGTTATTTGGCGTTTGTGTTGAGCATGAATATGATTTGATCATGTTTATTGTGATACGGTTATTCATTTGAAGTTAAAGAATTATTGTTATTCTGCTTACATGAATAAGACCTTCATGGTTATACACCCAATGAAAATAGTTTGTTGGATCTCGATCGTAGTGATACACATAATCATAATATTGATGCCAAAAGATGCAAAGTTAATAATGATAGTGCAACTTATTTGTGGCACTGCCGTTTGGGTCATATCGGTGTAAAGCGCATGAAGAAACTCCATAAAGATGGATTTTCGAATCACTTGGTTATGAATCATTTGATGCTTGCGAACCGTGCCTTTTGGGCAAGATGACTAAAACTCCGTTCTCGGAACAATGGAACAAGCTACTTGACTTATTGGAAATAATACATACCGATGTATGCGATCCAATGAGTGTTGATGCTCGTGGCAAGTATCGTTATTTTCTGACCTTCACAAGATGATTTGAGCAGATATGGGTATATCTACTTGATGAAACATAAGTCTGAAATAGTTGAAAGGTTCAAAGAATTTCAGAGTGAAGTGGAAAAATCATCGTAACAAGAAAATAAAGTTTCTGCGATCTGATCACGGAGACGAATATTTGAGTTACGAGTTTGGTCTTCAATTAAAACAATGTGGAATAGTTTCATAGTTCACGCCACCTGGAACACCACAACGTTATGGTGTGTCCGAACGTCGTAACCGCACTTTATTAGATATGGTGCGACCTATAATGTCTCTTATCGATTTACCATTGTCGTTTTGGGGTTATGCATTAGAGACAGCTGCATTCACGTTAAGAGGGCACCATCTAAATCCGTTGAGACGACACCATATGAACTGTGGTTTAGCAAGAAACCCAAGTTGTCGTTTCTTAAAGTTTGGGGCTACGATGCTTATGTGAAAAAGTTTCATCCTGATAAGCTCAAAGCCAAATCGGAGAAGTGCGTCTTCATAGAATACCCAAAGGTAACTATTGGGTACACCTTCTATCATAGATCCAAAGGCAAATCATTCGTTGCTAAGAATGGATCCTTTCTAGAGAAGGAGTTTCTCTCGAAAGAAGTGAGTGGAAGGAAAGTAGAACTTGATGAGGTAACTGTACCTTATCCTGAATTGGAAAATAGTTCATCACTGAAATCAGTTCCAGTGATTCCTACACCAATTAGTGAGGAAGCTAATGATGATGATCATGAAACTTCTAATCAAGTTACTACAGAACCTCGTAGGTCTTCTAGAGTACAGTCCGCACTGTGAGTGGTACGGTAATCCTGTTACGAAAGTCATGTTACAAGACCATGATAAACCTACGAACTATGAGGAAGCGATGATGAGCCCAGATTCCGCAAAATAGTTTGAGGCCGTGAAATCTGAGATGGGATCCATATATAAGAACAAAGTGTGGACTTTGGTGGACTTGCCCAAAGATTGGCAAACCATAGAAAATAAATGGATCTTCAAGAGGAAGACGGATGTTGATAGTAGTGTTACTATCTACAAAGCTTGACTTGTCACAAAAGGTTTTTGACAAGTTCAAGATGTTGAATATAATGAGATTTTCTCACTCGATCGATGCTTAAGTCTGTCCGAATCATGTTAGCAATTGCCACATTTTATGAAATCGGCAAATGGATGTCAAAACTGCATTCCCTAATGGATTTATTAAAGAAGAGTTGTATATGATGCAACCAGAAGGTTTTGTCAATCCTAAAGATGCTAACAAAGTGTGCAAGCTCCAAAGAATCCACCAATGGACTGGTGCAAGCATCTCGAGTTGGAATATACGCTTTGATGAGTTGATCAAAGCATATGGTTTTATATGCACTTTTGGAAAGGCCTCAGATTTACAAGAAAGTGAGTGGGAGCACTATAGCATTTCTGATAAGTATATGTGAATGACATATTGTTGATCGGAAATAATGTAGAATTATTCTGCAAAGCATAAAGGAGTGTTTGACATGAGTTTTTCAAAGAAAGACCTCGGTGAAGCTGCTTACACATTGAGCATCAAGATCTATATAGATAGATCAAGACGCTTGATAGGATTTTTCAATAAGTACATACCTTGATAAATTTTGAAATAGTTCAAAATAGAACAATCAAAGAAGGAGTTCTTGCCTGTGATGCAAAGGTGTGAAGTTGAGTAAGACTCAAATCCCGACCACGGCAGAAAATAGAAAAGAGAATTAAAGTCATTCCCTATGCCTCACTCATAGGTTCTATAAAGTATGCTATGTCAGAACTGACATATTGTATACCTTGCTCGGAGTTTGGCAAGGGAATACAATTTTGATCTAATAGCAGATCACTGGACAGCGGTCAAGAATATCCTTAGTAAGGACTAAGGATATGTTTCTCGATTATGGAGGTGATAAAAGAGTTTGTTGTAAAAGTTACATCAGTGCAAACTTTCACACCGATCCAGATGACTCTAAGTCTCAATATGGATACATATTGAAATTGGGAGCAATTAGCTAGAGTAGCTCTGCGCAGAGCATTGTAGACATAGAATATTTGCAAAGTACATACGACTCTGAATGTGACAGACCCGTTGACTAAACTTCTCTCATGAGCAAAACATGATCATGAAGGAAATATGCCCTAGAGGCAATAATAAAGTTATTATTTATTTCCTTATATCATGATAAATGTTTTATTATTCATGCTAGAATTGTATTAACCGAAAACATAATACATGTGTGAATATATAGACAAACAGAGTGTCACTAGTATGCCTCTACTTGACAAGCTTGTTAATCAAAGATGGTTATGTTTCCTAACCATGGACAAAGAGTTGTTATTTGATTAACGGGATCACATCATTAGTTGAATGATCTGATTGACATGACCCATTCTGTTAGCTTAGCACCCGATCGTTTAGTATGTTGCTATTGCTTTCTTCATGACTTATACATGTTCCTATGACTATGAGATTATGCAACTCCGCTTACGGAGGAACACTTTGTGTGCTACCAAACGTCACAACGAATCGGGTGATTATAAAGGTGCTCTCAGGTGTCTCCAAAGGTACTTGTTGGGTTGGCGATTTGAGATTAGGATTTGTCACTCCGAATGTCGGAGAGGTATCTCTGGCCCTCTCGGTAATGCACATCACTTAAGCCTTGCAAGCATTGCAACTAATGAGTTAGTTATAGATGATGTATTACGGAACGAGTAAAGAGACTTGCCGGTAACGAGATTGAACTATGTATTGATACCGACGATCGAATCTCGGGCAAGTAACATACCGATGACAAAGGAAACAACGATGTTGTTATGCGGTTCGACCGATAAAGATCTTCGTAGAATATGTAGGAACCAATATGGGCATCCAGGTTCCGCTATTGGTTATTGACCGAGAATAGTTCTAGGTCATGTCTACATAGTTCTCGAACCCGTAGGGTCCGCACGTTTAACGTTACGATGACAGTTTTCTTATGAGTTTATAAGTTTTGATGTGCCGAAGATTGTACGGAGTCCCGGATGTGATCACGGACATGACGAGGAGTCTAGAAATGGTCGAGACATAAATATTGATATATTGGAAGCCTATATTTGGATATCGGAATAGTTCCGGGTGAAATCGGGATTTTAGCGGAACACCGGGGGGTTACCGGAACCCTCCCGGGGGTTAATGGGCCTTAGTGGGCCATGAGGGAGAAGAGGAGGGCCGGCCAGGGCAGGCCGCACGCCCCCTCCCCCTAGTTCGAATAGGACAAGGAGGGGGGCGCCCCCCTTTCCTCTTTCCCCTCCCCCCTTTCCTTCTCCACCAAGGCAAGAGGGGGGAGTCCTACTCCCGGTGGGAGTAGGACTCCTCCAGGCGCACCCCTAGGGGGCCGGCCACACCTCCCACTCCCTCCTTTATATACGGGGGCAGGGGGCACCCTAGAACACACAAGTTAATCTACGTGATCGTTCCTTAGCCGTGTGCGGTGCCCCCCTCCACCATATTCCACCTCAGTCATATCGTTGCGGTGCTTAGGCGAAGCCCTGCGTCGGTAGGACATCATCATCGTCACCACGCCATCGTGCTAACGGAACTCATCCCCGACACCCAGCTGGATCGGAGTCCGGGGATCGTCATCGAGCTAAACGTGTGCTGAACTCGGAGGTGCCGTACGTTCGGTACTTGGATCGGTCGGATCGTGAAGACGTACGACTACATCAACCGCCTTGTCATAATGCTTACGCTTACGGTCTACGAGGGTACATGGACAACACTCTCCCCTCTCGTTGCTACGCATCACCATGATCTTGCGTGTGCGTAGGAAATTTTTTGAAATTACTACGTTCCCCAACAGTGGTATCAGAGCCTAGGTTTTACGCGTTGATGTTATATGCACGAGTAGAACACAACTGAGTTGTGGGCGATACAAGTCATACTGCTTACCAGCATGTCATACTTTGGTTCAGCGGTATTGTTGGATGAAGCGGCCCGGACCGACATTACGCGTACGTTTATGCGAGACTGGTTTTTCCGCCGTGCTTTGCACACAGGTGACTAGCGGGTGTCTGTTTCTCCAACTTTAGTTGAACCGAGTGTGGCTACGCCCGGTCCTTGCGAAGGTAAAAACAGCACTAACTTGACAAACTATCGTTGTGGTTTTGATGCATAGGTAAGAACGGTTCTTGCTCAGCCCGTAGCAACCACGTAAAATTTGCAACAACAAGGTAGAGGACTTCTAACTTGTTTTTGCGGGGCATGTTGTGATGTGATATGGTCAAGACGTGATGCTATATTTTATTGTATGAGATGATCATGTTTTGTAACTGAAGTTATCGGCAACTAGTAAGAGCCATATGGTTGTCGCTTTATTGTATGAAATGCAAACGCCCTGTAATTGCTTTACTTTATCACTAAGCGGTAGCGATAGTCGTAGAAGCAATAGATGGCGAAACGACAATGATGCTATGATGGAGATCAAGGTGTCGCGCCGGTGACGATGGTGATCACGACGGTGCTTCGGAGATGGAGATCACAAGCACAAGATGATGATGGCCATATCATATCACTTATATTGATTGCATGTGATGTTTATCCTTTATGCATCTATCTTGCTTTGATTGACGGTAGCATTTTGAGATGATCTCTCACTAAAAATTATCAAGAAGTGTTCTCCCTGAGTATGCACCGTTGCGGAAGTTCTTCGTGTTGAGACACCACGTGATGATTGGGTGTGATAGGCTCTACGTTCAAATACAACGGGTGCAAAACAGTTGCACGCGCGGAATACTCAGGTTAAACTTGACGAGCCTAGCATATAACAGATATGGCCTCGGAACACGGAGACCGAAAGGTCGAGCGTGAATCATATAGTAGATATGATCAACATATTGATGTTCACCGTTGAAACTACTCCATCTCACGTGACGATCGGACATGGTGTAGTTGATATGGATCACATGATCACTTAGAGGATTAGAGGGATGTCTATCTTAGTGGGAGTTCTTTAGTAATATGATTAATTGAACTTAAATTTATCATGAACTTAGTCCTGGTAGTATTTTGCAAATTATGTTGTAGATCAATAGCTCGCGTTGTTGCTTTCATATGTTTATTTTGATATGTTCCTAGAGAAAACTGTGTTGAAAGATGTTAGTAGCAATGATGCGGATTGGATCCGTGATCCGAGGTTTATCCTCATTGCTTTGCACGTAAGAATTATGTCCTTGATGCACCGCTAGGTGACAAACCTATTGCAGGAGCGGATGCGCACGTTATGAACGTTTGGCTAGCTCAACCTGATGACTACTTGATAGTTTAGTGCACCATGCTTAACGGCTTAGAATTGGGACTTCAAAGATGTTTTGAACGTCATGGACCATATGAGATGTTCCAGGAATTGAAGTTAATATTTCAAGCAAATACCCGAGTTGAGAGATATGAAGTCTCCAACAAGTTCTATAGCTAAAAGATGGAGGAGAATCACTCAACTAGTGAGCATGTGCTCAGATTGTCTGGGTACTTCAATCGCTTGAATCAAGTGGGAGTTAATCTTCCAGATAAGATAGTGATTGACAGAATTCTCTAGTCACTATCACTATGTTACTAGAACTTTGTGATGAACTATAGTATGCAAGGGATGACAAAAAACGATTCCCGAGCTCTTCGTGATGTTGAAATCGACGAAGGTAGAAATCAAGAAAGAGCATCAAGTGTTGATGATTGACAAGACCACTAGTTTCAAGAGAAGGGCAAAGGGAAAGAAAGGGAACTTCAAGTGGAAAGACAAGCAAGTTGTCACTCCTGCGAAGAAGCCCAAAGCTGGACCATAGCCTGAAACTGAGTGCTTACACTGCAAAGGAAATGGTCACTGGAAGCGGAAATGCCCTGAATATTTGGTGGATAAGATGGATGGCAAATTGAACAAGGGTATATTTGATATACAGGTTATTGATATGTGCCTTACTAGTGTTTATAGTAGCCCCTGAGTATTTGACACTTGTTCGGTTGCTAAGATTAGTAACTCGAAACAGGAGTTACAGAATAAACAGATACTAGTTGAAGGGGAAGTGACGATTAGTGTTGGAAGTAGTTCCAAGATTGATATGATCATCATCGCACAGTCCCTATACTTTCGGGATTAGTGTGTTAAACCTAAATAAATGTTATTTGGCGTTTGCGTTGAGCATGAATATGATTTGATCATGTTTATTGCAATACGGTTGTTCATTTAAAGTCAGAGAATAATTGTTGTTCTGTTTACATGAATAAAACCTTCAATGGTCACACACCCAATGAAAATAGTTTGTTGGATCTCGATCATAGTGATACACATATTCATAATATTGATGCCAAAAGATAGTTTGTTGGATCTCGATCATAGTGATACACATATTCATAATATTGATGCCAAAAGATGCAAAGTTAATAATGATAGTGCAACCTATTAGTGGCACTGCCGTTTAGGTCATATTGGTGTAAAGCGCATGAAGAAACTCCATGCTGATGGGATTTTGGAATCACTTGATTATGAATCACTTGATGCTTGCGAACCATGCCTCATGGGCAAGATGACAAAAACTCTGTTCTCCAGAACAATGGAACGAGCTACTGACTTATTGGAAATAATACATACTGATGTATGGCGGGTATCATTATTTTCTGACCTTCACAGATGATTTGAGCATATATGGTTATATCTACTTGATGAAATATAAGTCTGAAATAGTTGAAAGGTTCAAAGAATTTCAGAGTGGAGTGGAAAATCATCGTAACAAGAAAATAAAGTTTCTATGATGTGATCGTGGAGGTGAATATTTGAGTTACGAGTTTGGCCTTCATTTTAAACAATGTGGAATAGTTTCACAGCTCACATCATATGGAACACCACAGCGTAATGGTGTGTCCGAACATCGTAACCGCACTTTATTGGATATGGTGCGATCTATGATGTTTCTTACTGATTTATCACTATTGTTTTGGGGTTATGCATTAGAGACAGCTGCATTCACGTTAAAAGGGCACCATCTAAATCCGTTGAGACGACAGCATATGAACTGTGGTTTAGCAAGAAACCCAAGTTGTCCTTTCTTAAAGTTTGGGGTTGTGATGCTTGTGTGAAAAAGTTTCATCCTGATAAGCTCAAACCCAAATCGGAGAAGTGCGTCTTCATAGAATACCCAAAGGAAACTGTTGGGTACACCTTCTATCATAGATCCGAAGGCAAAAACATTCATTGCTAAGAATGGATCCTTTCTAGAGAAGGAGTTTCTCTCGAAAGAAGTGAGTGGGAGGAAAGTAGAGCTTGATAAGGTAATTGTACCTTCTCCTGAATTGGAAAGTAGTTCATCACAGAAATTAGTTCTAGTGATTTCTACACCAATTAGTGAAGAAGCTAATGATGATGATCATGAAACTTCAGATCAAGTTACTATAGAACCTCGTAGGTCTTCCAGAGTACGGTCCGCACCAGAGTGGTACAGTAATCCTATTCTGGAGGTCATGTTACTTGACCATGATGAACCTACGAACTATGAGGAAGCGGTGATGAGTCCAGATTCCGCAAAATGTCTTGAGGCCATGAAATCTGAGATGGGATCCATGTATGAGAACAAAGTGTGGACTTTGGTGGACTTGCCCGATGATCGGCAAACCATAGAAAAATAAATGGATCTTCAAGAGGAAGACGGACGTTGATAGTAGTGTTACTATCTACAAAGCTCGACTTGTCGCAAAGGTTTTGACAAGTTCAAGGTGTTGACTACAATGAGATTTTCTCAAGCAGTAGCGATGCTTAAGTCTGTCCGAATCATGTTAGCAATTGCCACAATTTATGAAATCGCAAATGGATGTCAAAACTGCATTCCTTAATGGTTTTCTTAAAGAAGAGTTGTATATGATGCAACCGTAAGGTTTTGTCAATCCTAAAGGTGCTAACAAAATATGCAAGCTCCAGCAATCCATCTATGGACTGGTGCAAGCATCTCGGAGTTGGAATATACGATTTGATAAGTTGATCAAAGCATATAGTTTTATACAGACTTGCGGTGAAGCCTGTATTTACAATAAAGTGAGTGGGAGCACTACCGCCTTTCTGATAAATATATGTGAGTAACATATTGTTGATCAGAAATGATGTAGAAATTTTCTGGAAAGCGTGAAAGGATACTTGAATAAGATTTTTTCAAAAGAAAGACATCGGTGAAGCTGCTTACACATTGAGCATCAAGATCTATATAGATAGATCAAGACGCTTGATAAGATTTTTCAATGAGTACATACCTTGATAAATTTTTGAAATAGTTCAGTCAAAGAAGGAGTTCTTGCCTGTGTTGCAAGGTGTGAAGTTGAGTAAGACTCAAGACCCGACCATGGCGTAAAATAGAAACAGATGAAAAGTCATTCCCTATGCCTCACCATAGGTTCTATAAAGTATGCTATGCTGTGAACCAGACATATTGTATACTTTGCTCTGATTTTGGCAAAGGAATACAATTTTGATCTAATAGTAGATCACTGGACAACGGTCAAGAATATCCTTAATGAGGACTAAGTAGATGTTTCTCGATTATGGAGGTGATAAAAGAGTTCATTGTAAAAGTTACATCGGTGCAAACTTTTACACTGATCCAGATGACTCTAAGTCTCAATCTGGATACATATTGAAAGTGGGAGCAATTAGCTAGAGTAGCCCCATGCAGAGCATTGTAGACATAGAATATTTGCAAAATACATACGGCTCTGAATGTGACAGACCCGTTGACTAAACTTCTCTCACAAGTAAAACATGATCATACCTTAGTAATCTTTAGGTGTTAATCGCCTAGCGATGTGAACTGGATTATTGACTCTAGTAAAACCCTTTGGGTGTTGATCACATGACGATGTGAACTATTGGTATTAATCACATACAGATGTGTATATTGGTGTTAAATCACATGGTGATGTGAACTAGATTATTGACTCTAGTGCAAGTGGGAGACTGAAGGAAATATGCCCTAGAGGCAATAATAAAGTTATTATTTATTTCCTTATTTCATGATAAATGTTTATTATTCATGCTAGAGTTGTATTAACCGGAAACACAATACATGTGTGAATACATAGACCAACATAATGTCACTAGTATGCCTCTACTTGACTAGCTCATTAATCAAAGATGGTTATGTTTCCTAACCATAGACATGTGTTGTCATTTGATTAACGGGATCACATCATTAGGAGAATGATGTGATTGACATGACCCATTCTGTTAGCCTAGCACTTGATCGTTTAGTATGTTGCTATTGCTTTCTTCATGACTTATACATGTTCCTGTAACTATGAGATTATGCAACTCCGCTTGCGGAGGAACACTTTGTGTGCTACCAAACGCGTCAACGAATCGGGTGATTATAAAGGAGCTCTGGTGTCTCCGAAGGTACATGTTGGGTTGGCGTATTTGAGATTAGGTTTTGTCACTTGATTGTCGGAGAGGTATCTCTGGGCCCTCTCGGTAATGCACATCACTATAAGCCTTGCAAGCAATGTAGCTAATGAGTTAGTTACGGAATGATGCATTACGTAATGACTAAAGAGACTTGCTGGTAACGAGATTGAACTAGGTATTGGATACCGACAATCGAATCTCGGGCAAGTAACATACCAATGACAAAGGGAACAACGTATGTTGTTATGCGGTTTGACCGACAAAGATCTTCGTAGAATATGTAGGAGCCAATATGAGCATCCAGGTTCCGCTATTGGTTATTGACCGAGAATAGTTCTAGGTCATGTCTACATAGCCCTCGAACCCGTAGGGTCCGCACGCTTAACGTTACGATGACAGTTTTATTATGAGTTTATAAGTTTTGATGTACCGAAGATTTTTCGGAGTCCTGGATGTGATCATGGACATGACGAGGAGTCTCAAAATGGTCGAGACATAAAGATTGATATATTGGAAGCCTATATTTGGATATCGGAATAGTTCCGGGTGAAATCGGGATTTTACCGGAACACCGGGGGAACCCTCCCGGGGGTTAATGGGCCTTAGTGGGCCATGAGAGAGAAGAGGAGGGTCGGCCAGGGTAGGCCGCGCGCCCCCTCCCCCCTAGTCCGAATAGGACAAGGAAGGGGGGGCGGCGCCCCCCTTTCCTCTTTCCCCTCCCCCTTTCCTTCTCCACCAAGGCAAGAGGGGGGAGTCCTACTCCCGGTGGGAGTAGGACTCCTCCAGGCGCACCCCTAGGTGGCCGGCCGCACCTCCCCCTCCCTCCTTTATATACGGGGGCAGGGGGCACCCTAGAACACACAAGTTGATCTACATGATCGTTCCTTAGCCGTGTGCGGTGCCCCCCTCCACCATATTCCACCTCAGTCATATCATTGCGGTGCTTAGGCGAAGCCCTGCGTCGGTAGAACATCATCATCGTCACCACGCCGTCGTGCTGATGGAACTCATCCCCGACACCCTGCTGGATCGAGTCCGGGATCGCCATCGAGCTGAACGTGTGCTGAACTCGGAGGTGCCGTCGCGTTCGGTACTTGGATCGGTCGGATTGTGAAGACGTACGACTGCATCAACCGCGTTGTCATAACGCTTCCGCTTACGGTCTACGAGGGTACGTGGACAACACTCTTCCCTCTCGTTGCTATGCATCACCATGATCTTGCGTGTGCGTAGGAAATTTTTTGAAATTACTACGTTCCCCAACACATATAGCACTCTTGCAACGATGATTAGGGCATCAAGATGAACTCAAACAAACATGGCACAATGGAATGAAATGAAGAGCACACTAAAATTTTGATATATGATACATGCAAAATGGAGCAGTATGCAACAAGTTATGGCATGATGAATATGGGCACATAATGATAGAATTTCGGGACTAGGCAGTTTTTCTGAAAAAAGGAATGCGCGCGGCATATCTACATCACGCATGGGTGGGGTTTAGCAGCGGGGCTCACCATGGGCTTGGCCCAGGAAGGACGAGGAGGCAGGCTAGCAGTGTGGGCTTGTTGGGCCGGCGGAAGAGGCCGTGGCCCACGGGGCCGAGGTCAACTGCACACGGGAGCGAGCGGCTCCTGTGCTCGCTCTCGAGCTAGGTCATGGCGGCGACGGCGGTAGATGACGACGACAGCGAGGCGATGGCGAAGGCGGGGCGACGCCGGCGAGGAAGGGAGCGGACGGATCCGGGCGGGAGGCGGCGGATCCGGCCGCGGGGAAGCGCCGACGAGGGGCGATGGCCTCCAGGGGGTACGGACGGTGACCGGAGACGGGGCGGTGGCGGCGAGCTCCAAGGCGGCGGGTCGAGGCGGCGGCGCGATCCGCAGCGCGGGCGTGTACCGCGACGAGGAGGTGGCGAGATCCGCGACCAGCGGCGGAGGTGCTTTGGCGCTGGCGGCGGGAGGAGAGAGCGGGAGCCGGGCCCAGATCGGTCTGCAGCGGGCCTCCCACGGGCCTGGCGGGCTGCGGCGGCGCTGGGGCGGCGGGGGTGACGTGGAGACGCCAAGTGGCCGCTCCTGGTTGGTTGCGGGAGGCTGCTGGGGTGAGGTGGCGCACGGGGGTTGGATGCATGGCGCTGGCGGCGGCGCCAGGTGGCAAGGAGGGAGCGGGACGGCGCTAAAAACGAGGCTGGCGGCGGCTGAACCAAAGAGAAGGGGTCTAGGGGTAGGGGAAGACTAGGGTAGCCCATTTTTGGGAAGGAAGGGGTGTGTATATATAGGGTAGGTGCTAGGGTTTGGGGTCTAGGGGGTTGTTTTCGGGCATCGGATCGTGATCTGACGGTCCGGAGCGGAGGGGGTTTTAGGATGAGCTAGGAGGGCTGCACGTGGGCTGTGTCGGAGGCCTCGGGCTGAGGGGAGAGAAGAGAAGTGCGCCCGGCAACTTTTTCGGAGACCGAAACGTCCGACGAATAAACTGGCAACGGTGCCGCTACGAATGATGGTTGGGCTATCAAAGGAGCTCCGAATGCGACGAAACTTGACAGGCGCTCTGTCTACACTATAATAAGACCGCACGCCAAGTTCCAACCCATTTCGAGAACATTTTTATGCCACTTATAAAATAATATTACGGAGGTGCCGCGGCATGCGAGTGGTGAAAGGCTCGGAACAGACAACGGAGAGAACTGGGGAAACCCGAACGGATGCAAGTTTTGAAAAACATGCAGATGAAATGCAGATGATGACATGGCAAAGTGCAACACGCAAGCAAACGACATGGCAACTACGGCGAATAACTTGCAGACACCTGGCGCATCGGATCCGGGGCGTTACATGTATGCGGTCCGATGAGTGTTGAGGATCGCGGCGGGTATCGTTATTTTCTGACCTTCACAGATGATTTGAGAAGATATGGGTATATCTCTTGATGAAACACAAGTCTGAAATATTTGAAAAATTCAAAAAAATTCAGAGTGAAGTGGAGAATCATCGTAACAAGAAAATAAAGTTTCTACGATCTGATCGCGGAGGCGAATATTTGAGTTACGAGTTTGGCCTTCATTTAAAACAATGTGAAATAGTTTCACAACTCATGCCACCTAGAACACCACAGCGTAATGGTGTGTCCGAACATCGTAACCGTACTTTATTAGATATGGTGCGATCTATGATATCTCTTACCGATTTATCACTATCGTTTTGGGGTTATGCATTAGAGACAACTGCATTCATTTTAAATATGGCACCATCTAAATCCGTTGAGACGACACTGTATCCACTATGGTTTGGCAAGAAACCTAAGTTGTTGTTTCTTAAAGTTTGGGGTTGCGATGCTTATGTGAAAAAGCTTCAGCCTGATAAGCTCGAACCCAAATCGGAGAATTGCGTCTTCATAGGATGCCCAAAAGAAACAGTTGGGTACACCTTCTAACACAGATCCGGAGGCAAGATCTTTGTTGCTAAGAATGGATCCTTTCTAGAGGAGGAGTTTCTCTCGGAAGAAGTGAGTGGGAGGAAAGTAGAACTTGATGAGGTAATTGTACCTTCTCTATAATTGGAAAATGGCTCATCACAGAAATCAGTTCTAGTGATGTCTACACCAACTAGAGAGGAAGCTAATGATAATGATCATGAAACTTCAGATCAAGTTACTACCGAACCTTGTAGGTCAATCAGAGCATGTTCCGCACCTGAGTGGTATGGTGATCATGTTCTGGAAGTCATGTTATTAGACCATGACGAACCTACGAACTATGAAGAAGTGATGTGAAGGAAATATGCCCTAGAGGCAATAATAAAGTTATTATTTATTTCCTTATATCATGATAAATGTTAATTATTCATGCTAGAATTGTATTAACCGGAAACATAATACAAGTGTGAATACATAGACAAACATAGTGTCACTAGTATGCCTCTACTTGACTAGCTCGTTAATCAAAGATGGTTAAGTTTCCTAACCATAGACATGAGTTGTCATTTGATTAACGGGATCACATCATTAGAAGAATGATGTGATTGACTTGACCCATTCCGTTAGCCTAGCACTTGATCGTTTAGTATGTTCCTATTGCTTTCTTCATGACTTATACAATGTTCCTACAACTATGAGATTATGCAACTCCCGTTTACCGGAGGAACACTTTGTGTGCTACCAAACGTCACAACGTAACTGGGTGATTATAAAGGTGCTCTACAGGTGTCTCCGAAGGTACATGTTGGGTTGGCGTATTTCGAGATTAGGTTTTGTCACTCCAATTGTCGGAGAGGTATCTCTGGGCCCTCTCGGTAATACACATCACTTAAGCCTTGCAAGCATTGTAACTAATGAGTTAGTTACAGGATGAAGTATTACGGAACGAGTAAAGAGACTTGACGGTAACGAGATTGAACTAGGTATTGGATATCGACGATCGAATCTCGGGCAAGTTACATACCGATGACAAAGGGAACAACGTATGTTGTTATGCGGTTTGACCGATAAAGATCTTCGTAGAATATGTAGGAGCCAATATGGACATCCAGGTTCCGCTATTGGTTATTGACCACGAATAGTTCTAGGTCATGTCTACATAGTTCTCGAACCCGTAGGGTCCGCACGCTTAAGGTTTCGATGACAGTTATATTATGAGTTTATGAGTTTTGATGTACCGAAGGAGTTCAGAGTCCCGGATGAGATCGGGGACATGACGAGGAGTCTCGAAATGGTCGAGACGTAAAGATCGATATATTGGACGACTATATTCGGAGTTCGGAAAGGTTCCGAGTGATTCGGGTATTTATCGGAGTACCGGAGAGTTACGGGAATTCGCCGGGAGAAGTATTGGGCCTTATTGGGCCATACGGGAAAGAGAGAGGGCTGCCTAGGGCAGGCCGCCCCCATGGCCTAGTCCGAATTGACTAAGGGAGGGCCGCACCCCCTCCTTCCTTCCCTTCTCTCTTCCCTTCCTTGTCTCCTACTCCTAATACATGGAAGGACTCCTAGTTGGACTAGAAAGGGGAATCCTACTCCCTGGGGAGTAGGACTCCCTAAGGCGCCGCCATAGAAGAGGGCCGCCCTCCTCCTCCACTCCTTTATATACGGGGTAGGGGCACCCCATAGACACACAAGTTGATCTACGGATCGTTCCTTAGCCGTGTCGGTGCCCCTTCCACCATATTCCACCTCGGTCATATCGTCGCGGAGTTTAGGTGCTCGCGCGGTAGAACATCATCATCGCCACCACGCCGTCGTCCGACGGAACTCATCTCCGGAGCTCGGCTGGATCGGAGGCGGAGATTGTCATCGAGCTGAACGTGTGCTGAACTCGGAGGCTCCGTGACGTTCGGTGCTTGGATCGGTCGGATCATGAAGACGTCGACTACATCAACGCGTTGTGCTAACGCTTCCGCTTACGGTCTACGAGGGTACGTGGACGAACACTCTCCCCTCTCGTTGCTATGCCATCACCATGATCTTGTGTGTGCGTATGAAATTTTTTGAAATTATTACGTTCCCCTACAGTGGCATCCGAGCCAGGTTTTATGTGTTGATGTTATATGCACGAGTAGAACACAAGTGAGCTGTGGGCGATACAAGTCATACTGCTTACCAGCATGTCATACTTTGGTTCGGCGGTATTGTGAGATGATGCGGCCCGGACCGACATTACGCGTACGCTTACGCGAGACTGGTGCATATAACATTATCAAGAAGTGTTCTCCCTAAGTATGCACCGTTGCCGAAGTTCGTCGTGCCTAGACACCACGTGATGATCGGGTGTGATAAGCTCTACGTCCATCTACAACGGGTGCAAGCCAGTTTTGCACACGCGGAATACTCAGGTTAAACTTGACGAGCCTAGCATATGCAGATATGGCCTCGGAACACGGAGACCGAAATGTCGAGCGTGAATCATATAGTAGATATGATCAACATAGTGATGTTCACCATTGAAAACTACTCCATCTCACGTGATGATCGGTTATGGTTTAGTTGATTTGGATCACTTGATCACTTAGATGACTAGAGAGATGTCTGTCTAAGTGGGAGTTCTTAAGTAATATGATTAATTGAACTTAAATTTATCATGAACTTAGTCCTGGTAGTATTTTGCAAATTATGTTGTAGATCATTAGCTCGCGTTGTTGCTTTCATATGTTTATTTTGATATGTTCCTAGAGAAAACTGTGTTGAAAGATGTTAGTAGCAATGATGCGGATTGGATCCGTGATCTGAGGTTTATCCTCATTGCTGCACGTAAGAATTATGTCCTTAATGCACCGCTAGGTGACGCACCTATTGCAGGAGCGGATGCGACGTTATGAACGCTTGGCTAAGCTCAATATGATCACTACTTGATAGTTTAGTGCACCATGCTTAACAGCTTAGAATCGGGACTTCAAGGACGTTTTGAACGTCATGGACCATATGAGATGATCCAGAAATTGAAGTTGATATTTCAAGAAAATACCCGAGTTGAGAGATATGAAGTCTCCAACAAGTTCTATAGCTAAAAGATGGAGGAGAATCGCTCAACTAGTGAGCATGTGCTCAGACTGTCTGGGTACTTCAATCGCTTGAATCAAGTGGGAGTTAATCTTCCAGATAAGATAGCGATTGATAGAATTCTCTAGTCAGCATCACTGAGTTACTAGAACTTCGTGATGAACTATAGTATGCAAGGGATGACGAAAACGATTCCCGAGCTCTTCATGATGTTGAAATCGACGAAGGTAGAAATCAAGAAAGAGCATCAAGTGTTGATGATTGACAAGACCACTAGTTTCAAGAAAAGGGCAAAGGGAAAGAAAGGGAAACTTCAAGTAGAATGGCAAACAAGTTGTCACTCCCGTGAAGAAGACCAAAGCTGGACCAAAGCCTGAAACTGAGTGCTTACACTGCAAAGGAAATGGGCACTGGAAGCGGAAATGCCCTGATTATTTGGTGGATAAGAAGGATGGCAAAGTGAACAAGGGTATATTTGATATACAGGTGTTTGATGTGTGCCTTACTAGTGTTTATAGTAGCCCCTGAGTATTTGATACTTGTTCGATTGCTAAGATTGGTAACTCGAAACAAGAGTTACATAATAAACAGAGACTAGTTGAGGGGAAGTGGCGATAAGTGTTGGAAGTAGTTCCAAGATTGATATGATCATCATCGCACACTCCCTATACTTTCGGGATTAGTATTAAACCTAAATAAATGTTATTTGGCGTTTGTGTTGAGCATGAATATGATTTGATCATGTTTATTGTGATACGGTTATTCATTTGATGTTAAAGAATAATTGTTATTCTGTTTACATGAATAAGACCTTGGATGGTTATACACCCAATGAAAATAGTTTGTTGGATCTCGATCGTAGTGATACACATAATCATAATATTGATGCCAAAATATGCAAAGTTAATAATGATAGTGCAACTTATTTGTGGCAATCGCCGCTTGGGTCATATCGGTGTAAAGCGATGAAGAAACTCCATAAAGATGGATTTTGGAATCACTTGGTTATGAATCATTTGATGCTTGCGAACCGTGCCTTTTGGGCAAGATGACTAAAACTCCGTTCTCGGAACAATGGAACAAGCTACCGACTTATTGGAAATAATAAATACCGATGTATGCGATCCAATGAGTGTTGATGCTCGTGGCAAGTATCGTTATTTTCTGACCTTCACAAGATGATTTGAGCAGATATGGGTATATCTACTTGATGAAACATAAGTCTGAAATAGTTGAAAGGTTCAAAGAATTTCAGAGTGAAGTGGAAAAATCATCGTAACAAGAAAATAAAGTTTCTGCGATCTGATCACGGAGACGAATATTTGAGTTACGAGTTTGGTCTTCAATTAAAACAATGTGGAATAGTTTCATAGTTCACGCCACCTGGAACACCACAACGTTATGGTGTGTCCGAACGTCGTAACCGCACTTTATTGGATATGGTGCGACCTATGATGTCTCTTATTGATTTACCATTGTCGTTTTGGCGTTATGCATTAGAGACAGCTGCATTCACGTTAAGAGGGCACCATCTAAATCCGTTGAGACGACACCATATGAACTGTGGTTTAGCAAGAAACCCAAGTTGTCGTTTCTTAAAGTTTGGGGCTATGATGCTTATGTGAAAAAGTTTCATCCTGATAAGCTCAAACCCAAATCGGAGAAGTGCGTCTTCATAGAATACCCAAAGGTAACTATTGGGTACACCTTCTCTCACAAATCCAAAGGCAAACCATTCGTTGCTAAGAATGGATCCTTTCTAGAGAAGGAGTTTCTCTCGAAAGAAGTGAGTGGGAGGAAAGTAGAACTTGATGAGGTAATCAGTACCTTATCCTGAATTGGAAAATAGTTCATCACCAAATCAGTTCCAAAGTGATTCCTACACCAATTAGTGAGGAAGCTAATGATGATGATCATGAAACTTCTGATCAAGTTACTACAGAACCTCGTAGGTCTTCCAGAGTACAGTCCGCACCAGAGTGGTACGGTAATCCTGTTCTGAAAGTCATGTTACAAGACCATGATAAACCTACGAACTATGAGGAAGCGATGATGAGCCCAGATTCCGCAAAATGGTTTGAGGCCGTGAAATCTGAGATGGGATCCATGTATAAGAACAAAGTGTGGACTTTGGTGGACTTGCCCAAAGATTGGCAAACCATAGAAAATAAATGGATCTTCAAGAGGAAGACGGACGTTGGTAGTAGTGCTGCTATCTACAGAGCTCGACTTGTCGCAAAAAGGTTTTTGACAAGTTCAAGATGTTGAATACAATGAGATTTTCTCACTCGTATCGATGCTTAAGTCTGTCCGAATCATGTTAGCAATTGCCACATTTTATGAAATCTGGCAAATGGATGTCAAAACTGCATTCCTTAATGGATTTATTAAAGAAGAGTTGTATATGATGCAACCAGAAGGTTTTGTCAATCCTAAAGATGCTAACAAAGTGTGCAAGCTCCAAAGAATCCACCAATGGACTGGTGCAAGCATCTCGAGTTGGAATATACGCTTTGATGAGTTGATCAAAGCATATGGTTTTATACTGAGTTTTGGAAAGGCCTGATTTACAAGAAAGTGAGTGGGAGCACTACAAAGATTTCGATAAGTATATGTGAATGACATATTGTTGATCGGAAATAATGTAGAATTATTCTGCAAAGCATAAAGGAGTGTTTGACATGAGTTTTTCAAAGAAAGACCTCGGTGAAGCTGCTTACACATTGAGCATCAAGATCTATATAGATAGATCAAGACGCTTGATAGGATTTTTTTCAATAAGTACATACCTTGATAAATTTTTGAAATAGTTCAAAATAGAACAGTCAAAGAAGGAGTTCTTGCCTGTGATGCAAATGTGTGAAGTTGAGTAAGACTCAAATCCCGACCACGGCAGAAAATAGAAAAGAGAATGAAAGTCATTCCCTATGCCTCAGTCATAGGTTCTATAAAGTATGCTATGCTGTGAACCAGACATATTGTATACCTTGCTCGGAGTTTGGCAAGGGAATACAATTTTGATCTAATAGTAGATCACTGGACAGCGGTCAAGAATATCCTTAGTAAGGACTAAGGATATGTTTCTCGATTATGGAGGTGACAAAAGAGTTTGTTGTAAAAGTTACATCAGTGCAAACTTTCACACCGATCCTGATGACTCTAAGTCTCAATATGGATACATATTGAAAGTGGGAGCAATTGGCTAGAGTAGCTCTGCGCAGAGCATTGTAGACATAGAATATTTGCAAAGTACATACGACTCTGAATGTGACAGACCCGTTGACTAAACTTCTCTCACGAGAAAAACATGATCATGAAGGAAATATGCCCTAGAGGCAATAATAAAGTTATTATTTATTTCCTTATATCATGATAAATGTTTTATTATTCATGCTAGAATTGTATTAACCGGAAACATAATACATGTGTGAATATATGGACAAACAGAGTGTCACTAGTATGCCTCTACTTGACAAGCTTGTTAATCAAAGATGGTTATGTTTCCTAACCATGGACAAAGAGTTGTTATTTGATTAACGGGATCACATCATTAGTTGAATGATCTGATTGACATGACCCATTCTGTTAGCTTAGCACCCGATCGTTTATTATGTTGCTATTGCTTTCTTCATGACTTATACATGTTCTTATGACTATGAGATTATGCAACTCCCGTTTACCGGAGGAACACTTTGTGTGCTACCAAACGTCACAACGTAACTGGGTGATTATAAAGGTACTCTACAGGTGTCTCCAAAGGTACTTGTTGGGTTGGCGTATTTCGAGATTAGGATTTGTCACTCCGAATGTCGGAGAGGTATCTCTGGGCCCTCTCGGTAATGCACATCACTCAAGCCTTGCAAGCATTGCAACTAATGAGTTAGTTGCGAGATGATGTATTACGGAACGAGTAAAGAGACTTGCCGGTAACGAGATTGAACTAGGTATTGGATACCGACGATCGAATCTCGGGCAAGTAACATACCGATGACAAAGGGAACAACGTATGTTGTTATGCGGTCTGACCGATAAAGATCTTCGTAGAATATGTAGGAACCAATATGGGCATCCAGGTCTCTCTATTGGTTATTGACCGGAGACATGTCTCGGTCATGTCTACATTGTTCTTGAACTGTAGGGTCCGCACGCTTAAGGTTTCGATGACAATTTTATTATGAGTTTATGAGTGTTGATGTACCGAAGGAGTTCGGAGTCCCGGATGATATCGGGAACATGACGAGGAGTCTCGAAATGGTCGAGACGTAAAGATCGATATATTGGACGACTATATTCGGAGTTCGGAAAGGTTCCGAGTGATTCGGGTATTTATCGGAGTACCGGAGAGTTACGGGAATTCGCCGGGGAGAAGTATTGGGCCTTATTGGGCCATACGGGAATGAGGGAGGGGCTGCCTAGGGCAGGCCGCGCGCCCCCCCATGGCCTAGTCCGAATTGGACTAGGGGGAGGGGCCGCACCCCCTCCTTCCTTCCCTTCTCTCTTCCCCTTCCTAGTCTCCTACTCCTAATACATGGAAGGACTCCTAGTTGGACTAGGAAAGGGGGAATCCTACTCCCGGTGGGAATAGGACTCCCCAGGGCGCGCCATAGTAGAGGGCCGGCCCTCCCCTCCTCCTCTCCTTTATATACGGGGGTAGGGGGCACCCCATAGACACACAAGTTGATCTTTGTGATCGTTCCTTAGCCGTGTGCGGTGCCCCCCTCAACGATATTACACCTCGGTCATATTGTAGCGGTGCTTAGGCGAAGCCCTGCGACAGTTGAACATCAAGATCGTCACCACACCGTCGTGCTGACGAAACTCCTCCCCCCCCCCTCTGCTGGATCGGAGTTCGGGGTGCGTCATCGAGCTGTACGTGTGTCAAGAACTCGGAGGTGCCGGAGTAACGGTGCTTGGATTGGTTGAACCGGGAGGACGTACGACTACTTCCTCTATGTTGCGTCAACGCTTCCGCTTCGGTCTACGAGGGTACGTAGACAACACTCTCCCCTCTCGTTGCTATGCATCACCATGATCTTGTGTGTGCGTAGGAAATTTTTGAAATTACTACGCTCCCCAACAAAGGCATCGAGCCTAGGTTTTATGGTTTGATGTTATATGCACAAGTAGAACACAAGTGAGTTGTGGGCGATATAAGTCATCTTGCTTACCAAAGATGTCATACTTTGGTTGGCGGTATTGTTGGATGAAGCGGCCCGGACCGACATTACGCGTACGCTTACGCGAGACTGATTTTACCGCCGTGCTTTGCACACAGGTGACTAGCGGGTGTCAGTTTCTCCAACTTTAGTTGAACCGAGTGTGGCTACGCCCGGTCCTTGCGAAGGTTAAAACAGCATCAACTTGACAAACTATCGTTGTGGTTTTGATGCGTAGGTGAGATTGGTTCTTGCTTAAGCCCGTAGCAGCCACGTAAAACTTGCAACAACAAAGTAGAGGACGTCTAACTTGTTTTTGCAGGCATGTTGTGATGTGATATGGCCAAGACGTGATGCTATATTTTATTGTATGAGATGATCATGTTTTGTAACCGAAGTTATCGGCAACTGGCAGGAGCCATATGGTTGTCGCTTTATTGTATGAAATGCAAACGCCCTGTAATTGCTTTTTTGTCACTAAGCGGTAGCGATAGTCGTAGAAGCAATAGATGGCATAAACGACAACGATGCTACGATGGAGATCAAGGTGTCGCGTCGGTGACAATGGTGATCATGATGGTGCTTCGGAGATGGAGATCACATGCACAAGATGATGATGGCCATATCATATCACTTATATTGATTGCATGTGATGTTTATCCTTTATGCATCTTATCTTGCTTTGATTGACGATAGCATTTTAAGATGATCTCTCACTAAAAATTATCAAGAAGTGTTCTCCCTGAGTATGCACCGTTGCCAAAGTTCATCGTGCCCAGACACCACGTGATGATCGGGTGTGATAAGCTCTACGTCCATCTACAATGGGTGCAAGCCAGTTTTGCACACGCAGAATACTCAGGTTAAACTTGACGAGCCTAGCATATGCAGATATGGCCTCGGAACACGGAGACCGAAAGGTCGAGCGTGAATCATATAGTAGATATGATCAACATAGTGATGTTCACCATTGAAAGCTACTCCATTTCACGTGATGATCGGTTATGGTTTAGTTGATATGGATCACGTGATCACTTAGATGATTAGAGGGATGTCTATCTAAGTGGGAGTTCTTAAGTAATATGATTAATTGAACTTAAATTTATCATGAACTTAGTCCTGGTAGTATTTTGCAAATTATGTTGTAAGATCAATAGCTTGCGTTGTTGCTTTCATATGTTTATTTTGATATGTTCCTAGAGAAAATTGTGTTGAAAAATGTTAGTAGCAATGATGCGGATTGGATCTACGATCTGAGGTTTATCCTCATTGCTGCACAGAAGAATTATGTCCTTGATGCACCGCTAGGTGACAGACCTATTGCAGGAGTAGATGCAGACGTTATGAATGTTTGGCTAGCTCAATATGATGACTACTTGATAGTTTTGTGCACCATGCTTTATGGCTTAGAATCGGGACTTCAAAGATGTTTTGAACATCATGGACCATATGAGATGTTCCAGGAATTGAAGTTAATATTTCAAGCAAATACCCGAGTTGAGAGATATGAAGTCTCCAACAAGTTCTATAGCTAAAAGATGGAGGAGAATCGCTCAACTAGTGAGCATGTGCTCGATTGTCCGGGTACTACAATCGCTTGAATCAAGTGGGAGTTAATCTTCCGATAAGATAGTGATTGATAGAATTCTCTAGTCACCATCACCAAGTTAGTATAACTTCGTGATGAACTATAGTATGCAAGGGATGATGAAAATGATTCCCGAGTTTTTCATGATGATGAAATCGATGAAGGTAGAAATCAAGAAAGAACATCAAGTGTTGATGGTTAACAAGACCACTACTTTCAAGAAAAGAGCAAAGGGATAGAAGGGAACTTCAAGAAGAATAGCAAGCAAGTTGCAGTTCAAGTGAAGAAGCCCAAGTCTGGACCTAAGCCTGAGACTAAGTGCTTCTACTGCAAAGGGACTGGTCGCTGGAAGCAGAACTACCCCAAGTATTTGGTGGATAAGAAGGATGGCAATGTGAACAAAGGTATATACATGTTATTCATGTGTACTTTGCTAGTGTTTATAGCAACCCCTTGGTATTTGGTACTGGTTCAGTTGCTAAGAGTAGTAACTCGAAAGGGGAGTTGCAGAATAAACAAAAACTAGTCAAGGGTGAATTGACGATGTGTATATAAAGTTGTTTCAAGATTGATATGATTATCATCGCACACTCCCTATACTTTCGGGATTAGTGTTGAACCTAAATAAGTGTTATTTGGTGTTTGCGTTGAGCATGAATATGATTTGATCATGTTTATTGCAAAATGTTTATTCATTTAAGTAAGAGAATAAACTGTTGTTCTGTTTACATGAATAAAACCTTATATGGTTACACACCCAATGAAAATGGTTCATTGGATCTCGATCGTAGTGATACACATATTCATTATATTGAAACCAAAAGATGCAAAGTTAATAATGATAGTGCAACTTATTTGTGGCACTGCTGTTTAGGTCATATTGGTGTAAAGCGCATAAAGACACTCCATGCTGATGGGATTTCGGAATCACTTGGTTATGAATCATTTGATGCTTGCGAACCGTGCCTTTTGGGCAAGATGACTAAAACTCCGTTCTCTGGAACAATGGAACAAGCTACTGACTTATTGGAAATAATACATACCGATGTATGCAATCCAATGAGTGTTGATGCTCGTGGCAAGTATCGTTATTTTCTGACCTTCACAAGATGATTTGAGCAGATATGGGTATATCTACTTGATGAAACATAAGTCTGAAATAGTTGAAAGGTTCAAAGAATTTTAGAATGAAGTGGAAAAATCATCGTAACAAGAAAATAAAGTTTCTGCAATCTGATCGTGGAGACGAATATTTGAGTTACGAGTTTGGTCTTCAATTAAAACAATGTGGAATAGTTTCACAGCTCACGCCACCTGGAACACCACAACGTTATGGTGTGTCCAAACATCGTAACCGCACTTTATTGGATATAGTGCAATCTATGATGTTTCTTACCGATTTACCAATATCGTTTTGGGATCATGCATTAGAGACAGCTGCATTCATGTTAAATTGGGCACCATCTAAATCCGTTGAGACGACACTATATGAACTGTGGTTTAGCAAGAAACCAAAGTTGTCGTTTCTTAAAGTTTGGGGCTGTGATGCTTATGTGAAAAAGTTTCATCCTGATAAGCTCAAACCCAAATTAGAGAAGTGCGTCTTCATAGAATACCCAAAAGAAATTGTTGGGTACACCTTCTATCACAGATCCGAAGGCAAGATATTCGTTGCCAAAAATGGATCCTTTCTAGAGAAGGAGTTTCTCTCGAAAGAAGTGAGTGGGAGGAAAGTAGAACTTGATGAGGTAACTGTACCTGTTCCCTTATTGGAAAGTAGTTCATGACAGAAATCTGTTCTTGTGACTACTATGCCAATTAGTGAGGAAGCTAATGATGATGATCATGTAACTTCAGATCAAGTTACTACCGGACCTCGTAGGTAAAACAGAGTGAGATCTGCACCAGAGTGGTACGGTAATCCTGTTCTGGAGGTCTTGTTACTTGACCATGACAAACCTACGAACTATGAGGAAGCGATGATGAGCCCAGATTCCGCGAAATGGCTTGAGGCCATGAAATCTGAGATGAGATCCATGTATGAGAACAAAGTGTGGACTTTGGTGGAGTTGCCCGATGATCGGCAAGCCATAGAAAATAAATGGATCTTCAAGAGGAAGACGGATGCTGATAGTAGTATTACTATCTACAAAGCTAGACTTGTCGAAAAACGTTTTTGACAAAGTTCTAGATGTTGAATACAATGAGATTTTCTCACTCGTATCAATGCTTAAAAGTTTGTCTGAATCATGTTAGCAATTGCCACATTTTATGAAATCTGGCAAAAGGATGTCGAAACTACATTTCTTAATGGATTTATTAAAGAAGAGTTGTATATGATGCAACCAGAAGGTTTTGTCAAAAAGGTGCTAACAAAATGTGCAAGCTCCAGCGATCCATCTATGGACTGGTGCAAGCATCTCGGAGATGGAATATACGCTTTGATAAGTTGATCAAAGCATATAGTTTATACTGAGACTTGCGGTGAAGCCTGTATTTATCGAAAGTGAGTGGGAGCACTACAAGATTTCGATAAGTATATGTGAATGACATATTGTAGATTGGAAATAATGTAGAATTATTCGCAAAGCATAAAGGAGTGTTTTAAAGGAGTTTTTCAAAGAAAGACCTCGGTGAAGCTGCTTACATATTGAGCATCAAGATCTATAGATATAGATCAAGACGCTTGATAAGTTTTTTCAATGAGTACATACCTTGACAAGATTTTGAAGTAGTTCAAAATGGAACAGTCAAAGAAAGAGTTCTTGCCTGTGTTACAAGGTGTGAAATTGAGTAAGACTCAAAATCCGACCACGGCGAGAAGATAGAAAGAGAATGAAAGTCATTCCTATGCCTTGGCCATAGGTTCTATAAAGTATGCCATGCTGTGTACTAGATCTATTGTATACCCTACACTGAGTTTGGCAAGGAGTACAATAGTGATCTAGGAGTAGATCATCGACAATGGTCAAAATTATCCTTAGTGGAATAAGGATATGTTTCTCGATTATGGAAGTGACAAAAGGTTTGTCGTAAAGGGTTACGCCGATGCAAGTTTTGACACCGATCCGGATGACTCTAAGTCTCGATCTAGATACATATTGAAAGTGGGAGCAATTAGCTAGAGTAGCTCCGCAAGAGCATTGTAGACATAGAAAATTGCAAAATACATAATGGATCTGAATGTGAAAGACCCGTTGACTAAGATTCTCTCACAAGCAAAACATGATCACACCTTAGTACTCTTTGGGTGTTAATCACATAGCGATGTGAAATAGATTATGAATCTAGTAAACCCTTTGGGTGTTGGTCACATGGCGATGTGAACTATGGGTATTAATCACATGATGATGTGAACTATCGATGTTAATCACATGGTGATGTGATCTAGATTATTGACTCTAGTGCAAGTGGGAGATCAAGGAAATATGCCCTAGAGGCAATAATAAAGTTATTATTTATTTCCTTATATCATGATAAATGTTTATTATTCATGCTAGAATTGTATTAACGGAAACATAATACATGTGTGAATATATAGACAAACAGAGTGTCACTAGTATGCCTCTACTTGACTAGCTTGTTAATCAAAGATGGTTATGTTTCCTAACCATGGACAAAGAGTTGTTATTTGATTAACGGGATCACATCATTAGTTGAATGATCTGATTGACATGACCCATTCTCGTTAGCTTAGCACCCGATCGCTTAGTATGTTGCTATTGCTTTCTTCATGACTTATACATGTTCCTATGACTATGAGATTATGCAACTCCGCTTACGGAGGAACACTTTGTGTGCTACCAAACGTCACAACGAATCGGGTGATTATAAAGGTGCTCTCTGGTGTCTCCAAAGGTACTTGTTGGGTTGGCGATTTCGAGATTAGGATTTGTCACTCCGAATGTCGGAGAGGTATCTCTGGGCCCTCTCAATAATGCACATCACTTAAGCCTTGTAAGCATTGCAACTAATGAGTTAGTTGCGAGATCATGTATTACGGAACGAGTAAAGAGACTTGCCGGTAAGAAAATTGAACTAGGTATTGGATACCGACGATCGAATCTCGGGCAAGTAACATACTGATGACAAAGGAACAACGATGTTGTTATGCGGTCTGACCGATAAAGATCTTCGTAGAATATGTAGGAACCAATATGGGCATCCAGGTCCCTCTATTGGTTATTGACCGGAGACGTGTCTCGGTCATGTCTACATTGTTCTCGAACCGTAGGGTCTGCACGCTTAAGGTTTCGATGACAATATTATTATGAGTTTATGAGTTTTGATGTAACGAAGGAGTTCGGGGTCCCGGATGAGATCGGCGACATGAAGAGGAGTCTCGAAATGGTCGAGACGTAAAGATCGATATATTGGACGACTATATTCGGTGTTCGGAAAGGTTCCGAGTGATTCGGGTATTTATCGGAGTACCGAAGAGTTACGGGAATTCGCCGGGGAGAAGTATTGGGCCTTATTGGGCCATACATGAAAGAGAGAGGGGCTGCCTAGGGCAGGCCGTGGCGCTTCCCATGGCCTAGTCCGAATTGACTAGGGGAGGGGCCGCCCTCCTTCCTTCCTTCTCTCTTCCCCTTCCTAGTCTCCTACTCCTAATACATGGAAGGACTCCTAGTTGGACTAGGAAAGGGGAATCCTACTCCGGTGTAGTAGGACTCCCGTATGCGCGCCATAGTAGAGGGCCGGCCCTCCCCTCCTCCTCTCCTTTATATACGGGGGTAGGGGGCACCCCATAGACACACAAGTTGATCTTCGTGATCGTTCCTTAGCCGTGTGTCGTGCCCCCCTCCACGATATTACACCTCGGTCATACTGTAGCGGTGCTTAGGCGAAGCCCTGCGACAGTTGAACATCAAGATCGTCACCACGCCGTCATGCTGACGAAACTCCTCCCCGTACATCTGCTGGATCGGAGTTCGGGATGCGTCATCGAGCTGTACGTGTGTCAAGAACTCGGAGGTGCCGGAGTAATGGTGCTTGGATCGGTTGAACCGGGAGGACGTACGACTACTTCCTCTATGTTGCGTCAACGCTTCCGCTTCGGTCTACGAGGGTACGTAGACAACACTCTCCCCTCTCGTTGCTATGCATCACCATGATCTTGTGTGTGCGTAGGAAATTTTTTGAAATTACTACGTTCCCCAACAGATCACACCTTAGTACTCTTTGGGTGTTAATCACATAAGCGATGTGAACTAGATTATTGACTCTAGTAAACCCTTTGGGTGTTGGTCGTATGACTATGTGAAATATGGGTGTTAATCATATACAGATATGAATATTGGTGTTAAATCACATGGCGATGTGAACTAGATTATTGACTCTAGTGCAAGTGGGAGACTGAAGGAAATATGCCCTAGAGGCAATAATAAAGTTATTATTTATTTCCTTATATCATGATAAATGTTTATTATTCATGCTAGAATTGTATTAACCGGAAACATAATACATGTGTGAATACATAGACAAACATAGTGTCACTAGTATGCCTCTACTTGACTAGATCGTTAATCAAAGATGGTTAAGTTTCCTAACCATAGACATGAGTTGTCATTTGATTAACGGGATCACGTCATTAGAAGAATGATGTGATTGACTTGACCCATTCCGTTAGCCTAGCACTTGATCGTTTAGTATGTTGCTATTGCTTTCTTCATGACTTATACAATGTTCCTACAACTATGAGATTATGCAACTCCCGTTTATCGGAGAAACACTTTGTGTGCTACCAAACGTCACAACGTAACTGGGTGATTATAAAGGTGCTCTACAGGTGTCTCCAAAGGTACATGTTGGGTTGGCGTATTTCGAGATTAGGTTTTGTCACTCCGATTGTCGGAGAGGTATCTCTGGGCCCTCTCGGTAATACACATCACTTAAGCCTTGCAAGCATTGTAACTAATGAGTTAGTTACAGGATGAAGTATTACGGAACGAGTAAAGAGACTTGCCGGTAACGAGATTGAACTAGGTATTGGATACCGACGATCAAATCTCGGGCAAGTAACATACCGATGACAAAGGGAACAACGTATGTTGTTATGCGGTTTGACCGATAAAGATCTTCGTAGAATATGTAGGAGCCAATATGGACATCCAGGTTCCGCTATTGGTTATTGACCATGAATAGTTCTAGGTCATGTCTACATAGTTCTCGAATCCGTAGGGTCCGCACGCTTAAGGTTTCGATGACAGTTATATTATGAGTTTATGAGTTTTGATGTACCGAAGGCGTTCGGAGTCCCGGATGAGATTGGGGACATGACGAGGAGTCTCGAAATGGTCGAGACGTAAAGATCGATATATTGGACGACTATATTCGGAGTTCGAAAAGGTTCCGAGTGATTCGGGTATTTATCGGAGTACCGAGAGTTACGGAATTCGCCGGGAGAAGTATTGGGCCTTATTGGGCCATACGGGAAAGAGAGAGGGGCTGCCTAGGGTAGGCCGCGCGCCCCCCCATGGCCTAGTCCGAATTGGACTAAGGGGAGGGGCCGCACCCCCTCCTTCCTTTCCTTCTCTCTTCCCCTTCCTTGTCTCCTACTCCTAATACATGGAAGGACTCCTAGTTGGACTAGGAAAGGGGGAATCCTACTCCCGGTGGGAGTAGGACTCCCCTAGGGCGCGCCATAGAAGAGGGCCAGCCCTCCTCTCCACTCCTTTATATACGGGGGTAGGGGGCACCCCATAGACACACAAGTTGATGTACGGATCGCCCTTAGTCGTGTGCGGTGCCCCTTCCTCCATATTCCACCTCGGTCATATCGTCATGAGTTTAGGCGAAGCCTCGCGCCGATAGAACATCATCATCGCCACCACGCCGTCTTGCCGACGAACTCATCTCCGGCTCGGCTGGATCGGAGGCCGAGATCGCCATCGAGCTGAACGTGTGCTGAACTCGAGGCTCCGTGACGCTCGGTGCTTGGATTGGTCGGATCGTGAAGACGACGACTACATCAACCGCGTTACGCTAACGCTTCGCTTACGGTCTCACGAGGGTACGTGGACGAACACTCTCCCCTCTCGTTGCTATGCCATCACCATGATCTTGCGTGTGCGTAGGAAATTTTTTGAAATTACTACGTTTCCCTACATGATGATGGCCCAGATTCCGATAAATGGCTTAAGGCATGAAATCTGAGATAGGATCCATGTATGAGAACAAAGTATGGACTTTGGTGGACTTGCCCAATGATCGGTAAGCCATTGAGAATAAATGAATCTTCAAGAGGAAGACAAACACTAATGGTAGTGTTACTATCTACAAAGCTCGGCTTGTCGCAAAATGTTTTCGACAAGTTCAAGGTGTTGAATACGATGAGATTTTCTCACTCGTAGTGATGCTTAAGTCTGTCCGAATCATGTTAGCAATTGCCGCATTGTATGATTATGAAATCTCGCAAATTAATGGACGTCAACACGGTATTCCTTAATGGATTTCTTAAGGAAGAGTTGTATATGATGCAACCAGAAGGTTTGGTCGATCCTAAAGGTGCTAACAAAGTGTGCAAGCTCCAGCGACCCATTTATGGACTGGTGCAAGCATATCGGAGTTGGAATATACGCTATGATGAGGTGATCAAAGCATATGGTTTTATACAGACTTTTGGAGAAGTTTGTATTTACAAGAAAGTGAGTGGGAGCTCTGTAGCATTTCTAATATTATATGTGGATGACATATTGTTGATTGAAAATGATATAGAATTTCTGGATAGCATAACAAGATACTTGAATAAGAGTTTTTCAATGAAAGACATCGGTGAAGCTGCTTATATATTGGGCATCAAGATCTATAGGGATAGATCGAGATGCTTAATAGGACTTTCACAAAGTATATACCTTGGCAAAATTTTGAAGAAGTTCAAAATAGATCAGTCAAAGAAAGGGTTCTTGTCTGTGTTGCAAGGTGTAAAGTTGAGTAAGACTCAAAACCCGACCACTGCAGAAAATAGAAAGAGAATGAAAGTCATTCCCTATGCCTCGGCCATAGGTTCTATAAAGTATGCTATGCTGTGTACCAGACCTATTGTGTACCTTGCCATGAGTTTGGCAAGGGGGTATGATAGTGATCCAGGAGTGGATCACTAGACAGCGGTCAAAACTATCCCTAGGGGACTAAGGAAATATTTCTCGGTTATGGAGGTGATAAGGAGTTCGTCGTAAAGAGTTATATCGATGCAAGCTTTGACACTGATCTAGATGACTCTAAGTCTCAATCTAGATACATATTGAAAGTGGGAGCAATTAGCTAGAGTAGCTCCATGCAAAGCATTGTAGACATAGAAAATTTGCAAAATACATACGGCTCTGAATATGGCAGACCCATCGACTAAACTTCTCTCACAAGCAAAACATTATCACACCTTAGTACTCTTTGGGTGTTAATCACATAGCAATGTGAACTAATATTGACTCTAGTAAACCCTTTGGGTGTTGGTCACATGGCGATATGAACTATGGGTGTTAATCAGTGGCTTCGGCGAAGCCACGTACAAGCTGGGTAGTCAATTGACTACCCATCTTTTTGGTCAAACTAGCATATAAATATACAAATATTGGAACAAATTTGTATAAATTCATATATTTATCTACAGAATTTCAAATTGACTACACAAGACAACATTTCTGGCACCGCCACTGGTGTTAATCACATACAGATGTGAACTATTGGTGTTAAATCACATGGCGATGTGAACTAGATTATTGACTCTAGTGCAAGTGGGAGACTGAAGGAAATATGCCCTGGAGGCAATAATAAAGTTGTTATTTTATATTTCCTTATATCATGATAAATGTCTATTATTCATGCTAGAATTGTATTAACCGGAAACTTGATACATGTGTGGATACATAGACAAAACACCGTGTCCCTAGTATGCCTCTACTTGACTAGCTCGTTAATCAAAGATGGTTAAGTTTCCTAGCCATAGACATGCGTTGTCATTTGATGAACGGGATCACATCATTTGGAGAATGATGTGATTGACAAGACCCATCCGTTAGCTTAGCATATGATCGTTCAGTTTTATTGCTACTGCTTTCTTCATGTCAAATATATATTCCTCCGACTATGAGATTATGCAACTCCCGGACACCGGAGGAATACCTTGTGTGATATCGAACGTCACAACGTAACTGGATGATTATAAAGATGCTCTACAGGTATCTCCGAAGGTGTTTGTTGGGTTGGCATAGATCGAGATTAGTATTTGTCACTCTGAGTATCGGAGAGGTATCTCTGGGCCCTCTCGGTAATGCACGTCATATGAAGTCTTAAAAGCAATGTGACTAATGAGTTAGTTGTGGGATGATGCATTATGGAACGAGTAAAGAGACTTGCCGGTAACGAGACCCCCCTTTCCTTCTCTCTCCCTCTCCTTCCCCCTTCCCCTCCGTTAGAAGGAAGGGGGCGAATAGGACTAGGAGTCCTAGTAGGACTCCCCCCCATGGGGCGCGGCCTAGGCCGGCCTCCTCCCCTCTCCCTCCTTTATATACGGGGGCAGGGGGCACCTCTAGACAGATCAATTTTTCTTAGCCGTGTGCGGTGCCCCGCTCCACCGTTTACTCCTCCGATCATATTACCGTAGTGCTTAGGCGAAGCCCTGCGCGGATCACATCACCATCATCGTCACCACGCCGTCGTGCTGACGGAACTCATCTACTCCTCCGACCCTCTGCTGGATCAAGAGCTCGAGGGACGTCATCGCACTGAATGTGTGTAGAACTCGGAGGTGCCGTACGTTTGGTACTTGATCGGTCGGAATGAGAAGACGTTCAACTACATCAACCGCGTTGAGCAAACGCTTCCGCTTTCGGTCTACGAGGGTACGTGGACACACTCTTCCCCTCTCGTTGACATGCATCTTCTAGATAGATCTTGTGTGAGTGTAGTAAATTTTTTGAAATTGCATGCTACGTTTCCCAATAAAAAGGAGCATTTGGGTTGGTCCTGTACCTGCATTACATCACAAAAAATTTGCTGCCTTCCATGATAGCCCTTTAAGTGGCCATTCAGGTTTTCCAGTTACATATAAGAGGATTCATGCTCTCTTCTCTTGGTCTGGCATGAACATTTCATCTTGGCTCAAGTTCAGCCATGTTTGGTCTGTCAACAAGCAAAACCTGAAAGAGTACAATACCCAGGGTTTTTGTCTCTTTTACCAGTTCCTAAGAAGGCTTGGCATACTGTTTCAATGGAATTTATCAATGGGCTCCCTTCTTCCCGTACAACTGCATTTTGGTGGTGATTGACAAGTTTTCTAAATATGGTCATTCCATTGCTTTGCAACATCCTTTCAATGCTCAGAAAAGTTTTTGAAGTGTTTCTAGACAAGGTCTACAAGTTGCATGGCATGCTCAGGGTTATCATTTATGATAGGGATCTTATTTTCACCAGTAATTTCTGGAGGTTGTTGGTTACCAAAATTAGTACTCAACTGGATATGAGCAAAACATGTCATCCTGAAACTGATGGTCAGCCTAAAAGGTGAATTAACAAATGGAGTGTTATCTCAGGTGTTTTATTAGTGCGCAACCTCACAAGTGGAGCAAGTGGTTGTCCTTATATGAGTTCTGGTACAATTCTAACTAGCATTCTTCCTTGAGCAAGTCTCCATTTGAGGTTATCTATGAGTCTACACCTAGATATTTTGGTATCAGTGAGTCTGACATAGTTGCTCCTGTTGAATTATAAGAATGGCAATAATCTTGGAAGACACTTACTCACACAGTTTGGCAACATTTGTTGAGAGCGCAGCAGCGCATGAAGAGTCAAGTTGATAAACATCGAACTTAAACAACCTTTGATGTAGGTGATCAAGTTTTCCTATAACTTTAGCCCTATGCTCAGCTCTCTTTATATTCTAGGACAAATCACAAGTTGGCCTTCAAGTACTATGGACCGTTTCCAATTGTGGACAAGATTGGTGACCTGGCTTATAAATTGGCTCTTCCTGACAGTTGTCGTATCCACCTAGTTTTCCACATTTCTTAGCTTAAATATTTCTTGCCATGAGATATTGTACTTCATCAAGTTCTTCCTCCGGTTCATTCAGCTCTGCAAGTTCCTCTGAAAGTGTTGCAATAGCGTGTGCGCCAGGTGGGTAAACGAACAATTGCTCAAAGGCCTCATTGAGTGGTCTGATTCTTCTCCTGCTGAAGCCACTCGGGAGGACCTGGAGTTCTTGTGGCAGCAGTTTCCCCGTGCACTGGCTTGGGGTCAAGACGGTTCTCAAGGAGGGAGGGATGTCAGCAACTATGCACCAAGGGAGTTGACTGAAGAAGAGAGCATGTGGGCGACAACAGATGAAGGCCCAGTAGCCATTCAGACGACAACAACAGACGCGCCAAGTTTCAATGACCCTCGTGGGCCTGGGGCCCCGCCAACTCGCAAGAAGATGCAACCCAGCTGGGGCTTGAGTTGGCAGCTTCCGCTTTGTACAAGATATCCTCAAACCCCAAGCTGGAGGTGATTCATGCAATGGACGCCAAACAGCTGGCCTACGAAGTGGCGGCATTGGTGGCCAGCCGGCGGGAGCAGAAGTCGAGCGCTTCCGGTTCACGGGCGGGCGGGCGGCAGCCATCGAGCTCGTCCACCGAGTTGTTCTGGTTCGTGATTGCCGGTTACCTCACACTTCTCCCCTACTTGGCGAAGCAAATTCCGATAGAGGGTCATATTGTGCTTGCCGTCATCTTTGGAGTAGTGTTTTGCGGAGCTTCGGTCGGAGGAGTGATGAGCGTGAGGGCCATGAAGAAAAAGTGTGCCGATATCGTGGGAGTCTTCTCTGTAGGTGCACTTTCAGTCCTAGTGTTTACTTTTGTCGCATTTGCACTTGTGCAGGAAAACATTTGATCGTAGTTGTAGCAGACCTGTTCATATTATGTAGGAACTCTGATCAGCAAGTTAAACGATTCACAGATACACATTTGGGAAATCTTCAGTAATTATCTTCAATCGACACAGCTACCAATAGTTCAAATACCGGGGTTTTTTTCTTTTTTTTCGAAAAGGGGGGTTTCCCCGGCCTCTACATCAGAATGATGCATACGGCCTCTATTATTAAAAAGTATCCAAGGTCTCAACAAGGTCTTACAGCAATGGACAAAAGCAGGAACTAGCTCACATAGAGCGTCAACTGCAAATCAAAAACCATAAAAGCCACAACCGGCTGGCATGAAAATAGATAGGTAAAACTAAATGCCTATCCTATTACATGATCGCCATCCAAACCGGTTGAAGATATCCCGCGCTACCGTCTCCCACCGGACAGATCCAGTAACCAAACGCTCCCTGGCCTCCGTCGGAGTGAGTAATGACCACGCACGGATCAATGTTGTAGCTCGGAATAACACCTGCAAAAAATGAGTATTTGTTGTTCTGTTAAAAACCAAATCATTTCTGCAATTCCAAATTGCCCATAATAACGCACATACTCCTATACGAATGTGCCTGGATGTTTCGGACTCAATCCCAACAAGCCACGCCCCAAATAACGTGTTGACCGATGTCGGAGGAGTAATATTAAAGGCAATTTGCACAGAGCGCCACAACCCTTGTGCCAACGGACAGTCAAAAAGTAAGTGTTGTATGGTCTCATCCCTATCATAGAAACTACACCTAGTAGATCCTGTCCAGTTGCGCTTAACTAGATTATCCTTAGTAAGAATAACTTGCTTATGCACAAACCACATAAACACTTTAATCTTCAAAGGTACCTTAACTTTCCAGACCTCCTTGGAAGTAGGTATCACAGCAGTATTAATGATATCAATATACATCGATTTAACCGTGAATACCCCAGTTCTAGTTAGCTTCCAATACAACTGATCGGGCTGAGGATTTAGCTGAACTTCCATCAGCCTACGGACCAAGTGAAGCCATGCCTCTCAACGAGGCCCGACAAGCACCCTCCTAAACTGAATATTTAGAGGTATAGACTGCATTACCGTGGCAACGAGAGTATCCCTACGCTGAACAATACGATATAATGTTGGATATTGTGTAGCCAATGGCGCGTCACGAAGCCACGTATCCTCCCAGAATCGCGTGTTATCGCCATTACCAACAATACATCTCGTTCTGTTAAAGAAAGCGGCTTTAACCCTCATAAGCCCTTTCCAGAACGGCGAATATGTAGGTCTCAGAGTAACCTGGGATAAAGTCTTTGAGTGCAGATATTTACTACGTAGAATCTGCGCCCAAGTTGCCTCTGTCTCAGAAGACAACTTAAACAGCCACTTACTAAGGTGCATTTGTTCTTGACTTCAAGATTTTCAACCCCAAGTCCCCTTGGTCCTTTGGTCGACAAATAATATCCCATTTGGCCAATCTGTACTTCCTCTTAGACTCATCACTCTGCCAAAAGAAGAGCGAACGATAGAAGTCTAGCCTCTTCCTAACCCCCACCGACCTCAAGAACGATAAGAGAAACATAGGTAAACTCGTGAGCACCGAAAGTTAATTAGAATTAACCGCCTCCATAAGACATGAGTTTTCCTTTCCAAGAACTAAGTTTCTTCTCAAAACGATCCTCGATGCACTTCCACTCACGATTTGTTAGCTTACGATGGTGTATTGGAATACCAAGATACGTGAAAGGTAGAGCCCCAACTTCGCAACCAAACAATTGTGTATAAGCTTCTTGATCGTCTTTGGCTCTACCAAAGCAGAACAACTCGCTTTTATGGAAATTAATCTTCAGCCCCGACAATTGTTCAAAAAGGCATAACACTAACTTCATGTTCCTCGCTTTTGCCAAATCATGTTCCATGAAAATCATTGTATCATCAGCGACAGGGATGGACAGACCACCATCAACCAGATGAGGCACCAATCCTCCACCGACCGCCTCCTTGGCCCTCCCAATCAGGATCGCTAACATATCAACCACAATATTGAATGAATAGGCGACATAGGGTCACCTGTCTCAACCCCTTGTGCGTTTGGAAGTAATGACCTATGTCATCATTAACTTTAATGCCCACACTACCTTTTTGTGTGAATGTTTCCACCGATGTCGCCAGAGCTCATCAAAACCCTTCATCCGTAAAGCTGTTGGAGGAACGCCATTTGACTTTATCATAAGCCTTCTCAAATCCACTTGAAAATAACACCATCTAGTTTTTTCGTATGAATTTCATGAAGCGTTTCATGAAGGACCACAACCCTTCTAGGATGTTCCTATCCGCATGAACGCTGCTTGAGAAGGTTGCACAACTGTAGTGCGCAATCATGCGTGAGCCCGATCGTTCCACCTTGGTAAAGATCTTAAAGTCGACATTCAAAAGGCAAATGGGCCGAATTGCTCAATTCATGACGGCGCCGCTTTCTTAGGCAACAAGGTTATCGCTCCAAAATTAAGTTGGAAAAGCTGCAAATGTCCCGAGAACAAATCATGGAACATCGGCATCAAGTCCCCTTTGATAATATGCCAACACTTCTTATAAAACTCAGCCGGGAAACCGTCCGGCCCCGGTGCCTTGTTACACTTCATCTTGGAGATAGCCTCGAAAACCTCCTTTTCCAAAAAAGGGGCAGTTAGAACATTGTTCTCCACATCAGTAAGTTGAGGGATATCGTGAATCCTAGACTCATACAGGGACACACAGTTCCCTTCTGGTGGTCCGAATAGACGCTTGTAGTAGTCAGTAATGTAAAGTTTCAGGTTGTTTTGACCGACTATTGTACCCTCATCTTGTTCTAACTGGAAAATTCTCTTCTTCCGATGCTTACCATTGGCAATCATGTGGAAGAACTGAGTGTTCGCATCCCCCTGGACAACTTTTTTCACCTTTGCCCGCAGCACCCACTTTAATTCTTCCTCACGGAGTAACTCTTTCAGCCTCACCTCAGCCTCATGCTTGATATGAAGCTCAGGGGCTGACAGAATCGTAGTTTCAGCCCTTATATCTAAGGTTTGGATAAGGGAAAGGAGTCGTTCCTTCTCCACCTTATACATACCACCTAGATGTTTAGCCCACCCCCGAAGGAAACTTCGTAGGTGCCGAATCTTGTTCTGCCAGCGCTCAAGGGCATTCCTACCTCCTGCATCTTTAGCCCATTCTCTGGCTATAAGATCCAAGAATCCTTCTCTTTCGAACCACGCCAGCTCAAAAGAGAATAAATTCTTGTTACCCGAATAGGTAGCCCCACCAGAATCAAGCAGCAGGGGTGTGTGATCAGATATGCCGCGTGAAAGAGCTTGCACCGTTACGAAGGGAAACTTCTGTTCCCAAGCAACACTAGCCAGAACCCGATCCAACTTCTCGAACGTTGGATTGGGCAACGCGTTAGCCCAGGTGAACTTCCTCCCTGAAAGCTCAATCTCTCTCAAATCTAAGCTTTCAATAATAGTATTAAACATAAATGACCATCTCCCATCAAAATTGTCATTATTCTTCTCATCGCGTCTTCTAATGATATTAAAATCACCCCAACCAGAATTGGGAGCTGCTCAAACCCGCAGACTCTAACAAGATCAGCCAAAAAGTCAGGTTTTAGCTCTGCCTGCGCCGCCCCATACACCGCCACCAAGGCCCAGTCGAACCCATCAACTTTGGACCGCACCCTAAACTTAACTGCAAAATCCCCCATGACTACACTGCGAACTTCGAGAGAGTCACATCTAACACCAAGTAAGATTCCACCCGACCGTCCTCTCGGCGGAAGACAATGCCAGTCAAACTCAATACCCCCCGACAACATATTGAGAAATTGAGGTGAGAAATTTGCTCTACCCGTTTCCGATACGGCAATAAAGTCCAGTCTATGCTCAATGGATGCCTCCGACAGGAACCTCCTTTTAGCCAAGTCCTTAAGACCTCTGCTGTTCCAGAAGATTCCTTTCATATCTCATCATGAAATTTTTTAGCCGTGCGGATCCTAGCGCTCCTACGGACCATGGACATCGGGTAAATTTTGCGCTTCCACTTGCGCTTAGGGCTGGTTGGGCCCGCCCGGTCCAAACTGCCTGTAACTGGCGATCTAACCTCTTCCAGACCTACAACCTCATCCTCCTCCTTAGGCTCCTGGAGGGGCGGTTCGAGGTCAGCACAAAAATTATCAAGAATTCAAACTCCCAAGGCATCTATCTCTGAATCGTTCATCGGTTTGACAGCAGCTAAGTTACGAATCATCTCAAGAGCCCTCTCGGCTTCTAAATCAAGCAAATCGTTAATAGAATTAGTAACTTCACCCTCATTGCTACCAAGTGACATTCCTAATTGGTTTGCCTTATCCACAATTTGATCATTCGAAAAATGCAAAATAGTATTGGAAGTGTTCACGGACATACCAGTAGTGACCTGGACGTCACAAGCTTTGCCGCCCTCACGGCACAGCGCTGTTGCATGTCGTCAACCTCCGGATAGTCCTGAAGCCGACAACTCATACATCGGCCCTCAGATGAAGGAAATATGCCCTAGAGGCAATAATAAAGTTATTATTTATTTCCTTATATCATGATAAATGTTTATTATTCATGCTAGAATTGTATTAACCGGAAACATAATACATGTGTGAATATATAGACAAACAGAGTGTCACTAGTATGCCTCTACTTGACTAGCTTGTTAATCAAAGATGGTTATGTTTCCTGACCATGGACAAAGAGTTGTTATTTGATTAACGGGATCACATCATTAGTTGAATGATCTGATTGACATGACCCATTCCGTTAGCTTAGCACCCGATCGTTTAGTATGTTGCTATTGCTTTCTTCATGACTTATACATGTTCCTATGACTATGAGATTATGCAACTCCCGTTTACCGGAGGAACACTTTGTGTGCTACCAAACATCACAACATAACTGGGTGATTATAAAGGTGCTCTACAGGTGTCTCCAAAGGTACTTGTTGGGTTGGCGTATTTCGAGATTAGGATTTGTCACTCCGAATGTCGGAGAGGTATCTCTGGGCCCTCTCGGTAATGCACATCACTATAAGCCTTGCAAGCAATGTGACTAATGAGTTAGTTGCGGGATGATGCATTACGTAACGAGTAAAAAGACTTGCCGGTAACGAGATTAAACTAGGTATTGGATACCGACGATCGAATCTCGGGCAAGTAACATACCGATGACAAAGGGAACAACGTATGTTGTTATGCGGTCTGACCGATAAAGATCTTCGTAGAATATGTAGGAACCAATATGGGCATCCAGGTCCCGCTATTGGTTATTGACCGAGACGGTCTCGGTCATGTCTACATTGTTCTCGAACCGTAGGGTCCGCACGCTTAAGGTTTCGATGATGCTTATATTATGAGTTTATGAGTTTTGATGTACCAAGGAGTTCGGAGTCCGGATGAGATCGGGACATGACGAGGAGTCTCGAAATGGTCGAGACGTAAAGATCGATATATTGGACGACTATATTCGGAGTTCGGAAAGGTTCCGAGTGATTCGGTATTTTTCGAGTACCGAGAGTTACGGAATTCGCCGGGAGAAGTATTGGGCCTTATTGGGCCCTACGGGAAAGAGAGAGGGGCTGCCTAGGGCAGGCTGCGCGCCCCCCCATGGCCTAGTCCGAATTGGACTAAGGGGAGGGGCCGCACCCCCTCCTTCCTTCCCTTCTCTCTTCCCCTTCCTTGTCTCCTACTCCTAATACATGGAAGGACTCCTAGTTGGACTAGGAAAGGGGGAATCCTACTCCCGGTGGGAGTAGGACTCCCCTAGGGCGCACCATAGTAGAGGACCGGCCCTCCCCTCCTCCACTCCTTTATATACGGGGGTAGGGGGCACCCCATGAAGACACAAGTTGATCTTCGTGATCGTTCCTTAGCCGTGTGCGGTGCCCCCTTCCACCATATTCCACCTCGGTCATATCGTAGCGGTGCTTAGGCGAAGCCCTGCGACGGTTGAACATCAAGATCGTCACCATGCCGTCGTGCTGACGGAACTCCTCCCCGAAGCTTTGCTGGATCGGAGCCCGGGGAGCGTCATCGAGCTGAACGTGTGCCAAGAACTCGGAGGTGCCGGAGTAACGGTGCTTGGATCGGTCGGACCGGGAAGACGTACGACTACTTCCACTACGTTGTGTCAACGCTTCCGCTTCGGTCTACGAGGGTACGTAGACAACACTCTCCCCTCTCATTGCTATGCATCACCATGATCTTGTGTGTGCGTAGGAAATTTTTGAAATTACTACGTTCCCCAACAGTGGCATCCGAGCCTAGGTTTTATGGTTTGATGTTATATGCACGAGTAGAACACAAGTGAGTTGTGGGCGATATAAGTCATACTTCTTACCAGCATGTCATACTTTGGTTCGGCGGTATTGTTGGATGAAGCGGCCCGGACCGACATTACGCGTACGCATACGCGAGACTGGTTTTACTGCCGTGCTTTGCACACAGGTGACTAGCGGGTGTCAGTTTCTCCAACTTTAGTTGAACCGAGTGTGGCTACGCCCGGTCCTTGCGAAGGTTAAAACAGCATCAACTTGACAAACTATCGTTGTGGTTTTGATGCGTAGGTGAGATCGGTTCTTGCTCAGCCCATAGCAGCCACGTAAAATTTGCAACAACAAAGTAGAGGACGTCTAACTTGTTTTTGCGGGGCATGTTGTGATGTGATATGGTCAAGACGTGATAAGATATAAGTTGTTGTATGAGATGATCATGTTTTTTGAAGTTATCGGCAATCGCGTAAGCCCTATGGATGTCTCTTTGTTGCATAAGATGCAAGTGCCAAATAATTGCTTTACTTTATCGCTATACGTTAGCAATAGTTGCAAGAGCAATAGTTGGTGAGACAACCATGTGATGACACATTGATGTAGATCAAGATGATGAAGATCATGGTGTCGTGTCGGTGATTTATAGAGATCATGACAATATTTTGGAGATGGAGATCAAAGGCGCAAGATGATCATGGCCATATCATGTCACATATTTTGATTGCATATGATGTTTATCTATTATACATCTTATTCTTGATTTGATTGACGGTAGCATTCTAAGATGATCTCTCACTAAAAATTATCAAGAAGTGTTCTCCCGAGTATGCACCGCTGCCAAAGTTCGTCGTGCCCGCACACCACGTGATGATCGGGTGTGATAAGCTCTCGTCCATCTACAACGGGTGCAAGCCAGTTTTGCACACGCGGAATACTCAGGTTAAACTTGACGAGCCTAGCATATGCAGATATGGCCTCGGAGCACGGAGACCGAAAGGTCGAGCGTGAATCATATAGTAGATATGATCAACATAGTGATGTTCACCATTGAAAACTACTCCATCTCACGTGATGATCGGTTATGGTTTAGTTGATTTGGATCACGTGATCACTTAGATGACTAGAGAGATGTCTGTCTAAGTGGGAGTTCTTAAGTAATATGATTAATTGAACTTCAATTTATCATGAACTTAGTCCTGGTAGTATTTTGCAAATTATGTTGTCGATCAATAGCTCGCGTTGTTGCTTTCATATGTTTATTTTGATATGTTCCTAGAGAAAATTGTGTTGAAAAATGTTAGTAGCAATGATGCGGATTGGATCCGCGATCTGAGGTTTATCCTCATTGCTGCACAGAAGAATTATTTCCTTAATGCACCGCTAGGTGATGACCTATTGCAGGAGCGGATGCGACGTTATGAACGCTTGGCTAGCTCAATATGATGACTACTTGATAGTTTTGTGCACCATGCTTTATGGCTTAGAATCGGGACTTCAAAGATGTTTTGAACATCATGGACCATATGAGATGTTCCAAGAATTGAAGTTAATATTTCAAGCAAATACCGAGTTGAGAGATATGAAGTCTCCAACAAGTTCTATAGCTAAAAGATGGAGGAGAATCGCTCAACTAGTGAGCATGTGCTCAGATTGTCCGGGTACTACAATCGCTTGAATCAAGTGGGAGTTAATCTTCCGATAAGATAGTGATTGACAAATTCTCTAGTCACCATCACCAAGTTAGTAGAACTTCGTGATGAACTATAGTATGCAAGGGATGATGAAAATGATTCCCGAGTTTTTTCATGATGATGAAATCGATGAAGGTAGAAATTAAGAAAGAACATCAAGTGTTGATGGTTAACAAGACCACTAGTTTCAAGAAAAGGGCAAAGGGATAGAAGGGAACTTCAAGAAGAACGGCAAGCAAGTTGCTGCTCAAGTGAAGAAGCCCAAGTCTGGACCTAAGCCTGAGACTAAGTGCTTATACTGCAAAGGGACTGGTCACTGGAAGCAGAACTACCCCAAGTATTTGGTGGATAAGAAGGATGGCAAAGTGAACAAAGGTATATTTGATATACATGTTATTGATGTGTACTTTACTAGTGTTTATAGCAACCCCTCGGTATTTGGTACTGGTTCAGTTGCTAAGAGTAGTATCTCAAAATGGGTGTTGCAGAATAAACAGAAACTAGTTAAGGGTGAAGTGACGATGTGTGCTGAAAGTAGTTTCAAGATTGATATGATGATCATCGTACACTCCCTATACTTTCGGGATTAGTGTTGAACCTAAATAAATGTTATTTGGTGTTTGCGTTGAGCATGAATATGATTTGATCGTGTTTATTGCAATACGGTTATTCATTTAAGTAAGAGAATAAACTGTTGTTCTGTTTACATGAATAAAACCTTATATGGTTACACACCCAATGAAAATGGTTCATTGGATCTCGATCATAGTGATACACATATTCATAATATTGAAACCAAAAGATGCAAAGTTAATAATGATAGTGCAACTTATTTGTGGCACTGCCGTTTAGGTCATATCGGTGTAGAGCGCATGAAGAAACTCCATGCTGATGGGATTTTGGAATCACTTGATTATGAATCACTTGATGCTTGCGAACCATGCCTCATGGGCAAGATGACTAAGACTCCGTTCTCCGGAACAGTGGAGCGAGCAACTGACTTATTGGAAATAATACATAGTGATGTATGCGATCCGATGAGTGTTAAGGCTCGCGGCGGGTATCGTTATTTTCTGACCTTCACAGATGATTTGAGCAGATATGTGGATATCTACTTGATGAAACATAAGTCTGAAATAGTTGAAAGGTTCAAAGAATTTCAGAGTGAAGTGGAAAAATCATCGTAACAAGAAAAATAAAGTTTCTACGATCTGATCGCGGAGACAAATATTTGAGTTACGAGTTTGGTCTTATTTCAAAACAATGTGGAATAGTTTCATAAATTCATGCCACCTGGAACACCACATCATAATGGTGTGTCCAAACGTCATAACCGTACTTTATTGGATATAGTACAATCTATGATGTTTCTTACCGATTTACCAATACCGTTTTGGGATCATGCATTAGAGACACCTGCATTCACGTTAAATAGGGCACCATCTAAATCCGTTGAGACGACACTATATGAACTGTGGTTTAGCAAGAAACCAAAGTTGTCGTTTCTTAAAGTTTGGGGCTGTGATGCTTATGTGAAAAAGTTTCATCCTGATAAGCTCAAACCAAATCGGAGAAGTGCGTCTTCATAGAATACCCAAAGGAGACTGTTGGGTACGCCTTCTATCACAGATCCGAAGGCAAGACATTCATTGCTAAAAATGGATCCTTTCTAGAGAAGGAGTTTCTCTCGAAAGAAGTGAGTGGGAGGAAAGTAGAACTTGATGAGGTAACAGTACCAGCTCCCTTATTGGAAAGTAGTTCATCACAGAAATCGGTTCATGTGACACCTACACCAATTAGTGAGGAAGTTAATGATAATGATCATGAAACTTCAGATCAAGTTGTTACTAAACTTCGTAGATCAACCCGAGTAAGATCCGCACCAGAGTGGTACGGTAATCCTATTCGGAAGTCATGTTACTAGACCATGATGAACCTACGAACTATGAGGAAGCGATGATGAGCCCAGATTCATGAAATGGCTTGAGGCCATAAAATCTGAGATATCATCCATGTATGAGAACAAAGTATGGACTTTGATTGACTTGCTCGATGATCGCAAGCCATGTTAATTAAATGGATTTTAAGAGGAAGACGGACGATAGTATTGTTACTATCTACAAAGCTAGAATTGTCGCAAAAGGTTTTTGACAAGTTCAAAGTGTTGACTACGATGAGAGTTTCTCACTCGTATCTATGGTTAAGTCTGTCGAATCATGTTAGCAATTGCCGATTTTATGAAATCGGCAAATGGATAAACAAAACTGCATTCCTTAATGGAGTTATTAAAGAAGAGTTGTATGTGATGCAACCAAGAGGTTTTGTCGATCCTAAAGGTGTTAACAAAATGTGCAAGCTCCAATGATCCATCTATGGACTAGTGCAAGCATCTCGGAGTTGGAATATACGCTTTGATAAGTTGATCAAAGCATATATTTTATATCTGACTTCGGTGAAGCCTGTATTTACAAGAAAGTGAGTGGGAGCACTACAATATTTCGAGAAGTATATGTGAATGACATATTGTTGATCGGAAATAATGTAGAATTATTCTGCAAAGCATAAAGGAGTGTTTGAAAGGAGTTCTTTAAAATAAATACCTCAGTAAAGCTACTTACATATTGAGCATCAAAATCTATAGAGATAGATCAAGACGCTTGATAAGTTTTTCAATGAGTACATACCTTGACAAGATTTTGAAGTAGTTCAAAATGGAACAGTCAAAGAAAGAGTTCTTGCCTGTGTTACAAGGTCTGAAATTGAGTAAGACTCAAAACCCGACCACGGCAGAAGATAGAAAGAGAATGAAAGTCATTCCCTATGCCTTGGCCATAGGTTCTATAAAGTATGCTATGTTGTGTACCAGATCTATTGTATACCCTACACTGAGTTTGGCAAGGGAGTACAATAGTGATCTAGGAGTAGATCACTGGACAACGGTCAAAATTATCCTTAGTGGAATAAGGATATGTTTCTCGATTATGGAAGTGACAAAAGGTTCGTAAGTAAAGGGTTACGCCGATGCAAGTTTTGACACCGATCTGGATGACTCTAAGTCTCGATCTAGATACATATTGAAAGTGGGAGCAATTAGCTAGAGTAGCTCCGTGCAGAGCATTGTAGACATAGAAAATTGAAAAATACATAACGGATCTGAATGTGAAAGAACCCTTGACTAAGATTGTATCACAAGCAAAACATGATCACACCTTAGTACTCTTTGGGTGTTAATCACATAGCGATGTGAACTAGATTACTGAATCTAGTAAACCCTTTGGGCGTTGGTCACATGGCGATGTGAACTATGGGTGTTAATCACATGATGATGTGAACTATCGATGTTAATCACATGGTGATGTGATCTAGATTATTGACTCTAGTGCAAGTGGGAGACTGAAGGAAATATGCCCTAGAGGCAATAATAAAGTTATTATTTATTTCCTTATACCATGATAAATGTTTATTATTCATGCTAGAATTGTATTAACCGGAAACATAATACATGTGTGAATATATAGACAAACAGAGTGTCACTAGTATGCCTCTACTTGACTAGCTTGTTAATCAAAGATGGTTATGTTTCCTAACCATGGACAAAGAGTTGTTATTTGATTAACGGGATCACATCATTAGTTGAATGATCTGATTGACATGACCCATTCCGTTAGCTTAGCACCCGATCGCTTAGTATGTTGCTATTGCTTTCTTCATGACTTATACATGTTCCTATGACTATGAGATTATGCAACTCCGCTTACGGAGGAACACTTTGTGTGCTACCAAACGTCACAACGAATCGGGTGATTATAAAGGTTTTCTCTGGTGTCTCCAAAGGTACTTGTTGGGTTGGCGTATTTCGATATTAGGATTTGTCACTCCGAATGTCGGAGAGGTATCTCTGGCCCTCTCGGTAATGCACATCACTATAAGCCTTGCAAGCAATGTGACTAATGAGTTAGTTGCGGATGATGCATTACGAACGAGTAAAGAGACTTGCCGTAACGAGTTGAACTAGGTATTGATACCGACGATCGAATCTCGGGCAAGTAACATACCGATGACAAAGGAACAACGATGTTGTTATGCGGTCTGACCGATAAAGATCTTCGTAGAATATGTAGGAACCAATATGGGCATCCAGGTCCCGCTATTGGTTATTGACCGAGATGTGTCTCGGTCATGTCTACATTGTTCTCGAACCGTAGGGTCCGCACGCTTAAGGTTTCGATGATGCTTATATTATGAGTTTATGAGTTTTGATGTACCGAAGGAGTTCGAGTCCCGGATGAGATCGGGGACATGACGAGGAGTCTCGAAATGGTCGAGACGTAAAGATCGATATATTGGATGACTATATTCGGAGTTCGGAAAGGTTCCGAGTGTTTCGGTATTTTTCGAGTACCGAGAGTTACGGGAATTCGCCGGGAGAAGTATTGGGCCTTATTGGGCCTCAAGGGAAAGAGAGAGGGCTGCCTAGGGCAGGCTGCGCCCCCATGGCCTAGTCCGAATTGAGTAAGGGAGGGCCGCACCCCTCCTTCCTTCCCTTCTCTCTTCCCTTCCTTGTCTCCTACTCCTAATACATGGAAGGACTCCTAGTTGGACTAGGAAGGGGAATCCTACTCCCCTGGGAGTAGGACTCCCCTAGGGCGCGCCATAGTAGAGGGCCGGCCCTCCCCTCCTCCACTCCTTTATATACGAGGGTAGGGGGCACCCCATGAAGACACAAGTTGATCTTCGTGATCGTTCCTTAGCCGTGTGCGGTGCCCCCTTCCACCATATTCCACCTCGGTCATATCGTAGCGGTGCTTAAGCGAAGCCCTGCGACGGTTGAACATCAAGATCGTCACCACGCCGTCGTGCTGACAGAACTCCTCCCTGAAGCTTAGCTGGATCGGAGCCCGGGGAGCGTCATCGAGCTGAACGTGTGCCAAGAACTCGGAGGTGCCGGAGTAACGGTGCTTGGATCGGTCGGACCGGGAAGACGTACGACTACTTCCACTACGTTGCGTCAACACTTCCGCTTCGATCTACGAGGGTACGTAGACAACACTCTCCCCTCTCGTTGCTATGCATCACCATGATCTTGCGTGTGCGTAGGAAATTTTTGAAATTACTACGTTCCCCAACATCAGATGCGTGGTCCGGGATCCCGCCAAACTGAATTACCTCCTCCCTTGAGAATTTATCCGGGGAGCAACCACCTGTCACTCCCCGAACATCCACCCGGTCGCCATGACCAGGTGAGAGCGCCAGTCGGCCATCGGGAGGCAAAGGCCACCGCCTCCGCCCCACCCTCGCATCACCGCTGTCCGGAGAATCCGCCGACGTCGCTGCCGGTGCACTCCCGTCGGGACCCGAAGGCGAGGAGGGCCTTGAGGCCACCCGCCTCAAGGCCTCCCGTGAAGCCGATCGAGCCGCCTGCAGTGTCGTCCCAGCAACAGGCGTAGGGGGTGCGGAGGCCACCTGCCCCGGCCCCCCTACCGAAGGCCCGTCATCCCTCCCGGTAACCTCCTCGGGAAGAAGAGGAGCTGGGGTCGCCAGAGCACCCTGCTCCGGGCCCTCAGGCAGGAGCGAACCAACCTCCTGCAACTCAGCCACGTCACCACAGACCGAAGTAGGCGAGACCACGGTCTCCAGCCTCGCAGACACAGCAGAGCCCTCCATACCCGCGTCCTCAAAGTCCAACGCCGGTAGAGAGTGCTCAAACTCCTCAAGAGACTCCACCCGCTCGCTCCAAAGCCTCGGAGGTGCAGAGGCGGGGCCAAATGAACCAAATCTCAAAGTGGTCGATGGACAAAAGTAGTAGGTGCCGACCCTGCTCCTGCTGCCTTATCAGTCGAATCCGGCCTCTTGCCCAACTCATACCTAGGCTCATCGCCCGGTGGTTCCTTACCAGTCGTACCATCATCACCCTCGCTCATATCGTCGCCAGTGGCTTCCGGAACCTCGGCAAAGAGACTATCATCCTCAAATTCAATCTCAAGACTGTAAACTTGACCACGAAAAGCCCACTTAACCACGTCCGGCACGAAGTCAATGTCCAAAATAATGACTAAAAGACGAGAAATCCCATGAGCTCGAGTAAATGCCATATCTACTCGCTCGGTCTTTCCCACCATGATCCCCAGACTAGCAACAACCCTGGCATCCTGCAGTAGCACGGATGGCGCTCCCGAAAAGCGCAGCTAGGCCTGAGTGAGGGGTTTACCCTGAGGCTCAACCAGCTTCCACTCCTGGAACTCAAGAATGGCCTCCGTACCTGGGACCTTACACATCCCAAAGCTCAGCAACCTCTGTAAATCCTCCACAGTCGGGAACTGTACCCTGAATAAGTTGGTCTCCAACCTGACCAGCTCCCAAAGGAAGTCTCCAAGTGCCAACTCCCGGAGTCGCTGAATAATCTGGGCCTCAGACACTTTACCTCTAGTCACTTTCACCACCCCAGTTGTCATATTGTGCACCTCCTGAGGAACCTCCCTCTCAGTCGGCGACTCAAAAAACGTGAGCTCAGAACAAAACACACCGTACGTCATAAGGCTCGGTGTCTGCTCCCGTAACATCGGACAAGCCCCAGACTCGTGTGCAGGCTTACCACAAGTATCACACAAAACAGCCACACATTCAGCAATGAAATGGCCCTTATCACCACATCGATAACATAGCATTCTTTCCTTTTTCTTGGGAAACTTTGCAGCCCTGTCCATCTCAGTTGTGTCAGAAACCTCTACCAACATAGGCTGAGTCTCAACCACAACAGGAACCTCTGCCACCGCCAGTTCCGAGACCACCTCCATAGCCTGGCAAGATAGCCCTGACTCCTCAGTACCAGCGTGGACCACTGTCTCATCGACGGTAATATGATGCTGCCTAGGGCGGTAACGACCCCCTCGGCCACCCCCGCCGCCGCGATTGCCACGGAAACCGCCTCGGTTGCGATTAGCTGGTCCAGAAGCCCCTTCAACAAAACCACCTGTCGGCCCCAAGAAAGGCCTCTCTGCCGTGCCATCGCTCTGCCAGGCATACCCCCGTCCACCACCCGTAGACGAGGATCCCCGGTGGTGCCCTTCTCCATAAGCGTTATAGCCATCATCACCCCACTGCCCGCGGGGTGCCGCATGAACATCCGTACCAGGAGAGACCTACGGCGCCTGTGCCTGCTGCAAAACCGGCGCCATGGAGTTGCTCGTCTGCCGAGCCACGAAGTGCGGCGGTCGAGCTCCTGCCTGAGGCACTACCGGACGCTGTCCATTAGCAGCCGGGGGGGCGGCCTCGTGGTCGGGGCACCCCGGCCCGCCACCGCCCCATGAGACGGCACTGGAGGCCTAGGTCCACCCCGCCCCGCAGCCGGCGTCATCATCACCGGCGCGGAGGGCCGAACACCCGCCGCGGCAACCCCACGGCCAGCCTGGCCGACCATGGATGCAGCACCAACTTGTGCTAGGCCGCCGACCACCGATGCCGCGCGGCCGGTAGCAAAGCCAGGGCGCGGTGGCGCACCACCTCGGCCGGCGCCAAGCAGGATCCCAGCGCCGCCCTCCGTCCCGCCGGTGCCGCCACCGCCTCGGCCATCTGCAGCCGTCGGCGCCGGCCTCCCGCGGCCCGCAGCGTTCGGTGCGGCGCTGTTGGCAGCGGTCTCCCCTCGACCCGCCATGCTTCGGAGAGGCGGGATGCGCTTCGCACGCGCACCACCGCGGTCGAAGAAACTCGGCCGGCGCCCAGTCCCTCGAACCCTAGACCGTATCGAAGGAATCGCGTATGCATGGGGGTGTTGACGTATGTGCTGGTTCGCCTCGGGCCTCATACCCGGCGATCACAGGCCCAGCCATCGTCGAATCAAAATTGGTGGTGGTGTATTGGTATACTTCACATGGAAATGTAACTGCTATTCAGCACCCATAAGCAGTATGATCCGAACAAACCAGTTCTTAAGAATGAGAAGTTGAGCTGCTTTCATACATGTCATAGCTTTTCCGAACAATCCATGCAACTTTAATAGGATATTTTGCTAGAATGAGTAACAAAAGTGAGAAAACTTGCTTTTGTCCATTACACTCTAACAGGTCAGGCATTCATAATTACAACAACAGCTACTGAGGAAGAGACGAGGAATGGTAACCTATTTGCACGGCTGCAGGGCAACCCTTCCTAGCCCTTGCCCGGAGTATGGGATTGTATTTGATCGCTGCTTATATGTTCAGGTAGGATGAACATGTCGCCGTGACCGACAAAGTTGCCAATCTGAAACTTTTCACAAAGATAATACACTTACTGGAATATGAGTTGTACATGTAGGAGTTACAACATTCCTTGGTAAATGTTAAAAGAGAAAACATGTTTCCAAGTGCAATGCAGATAAAATGTGATACAATGGTGGCCTGCTAAAGCAATGTAGTGTTGTACATTCTTCAGTGGCTCACTAATATATTTTCCTATTAGTCTTCTGCGGCAACGAACAATAGGCAGCAATGAATCTCAATCTCCCTCGGGTTGCTCAAACTTGGTGCCCGAGCACAGGTAACACGCAGTATACAAAATAGCATCTTCCATACTCGCATAGCAGCAGGCCAGCAGCAGCAGAGAAAAAGGATCCAATCAAGAGTTCACGCCGCCCGCCCTGAACAAGTAGAATAGGACGCGTGGACACTAGGGCAAGAGATGCGAGATGAATACCTGCTTGAAGCTCGGTGCCAGAGAGGATGCGGCGACCAGGAGGCATGGTCATCACGAGGTCCATGAAGAGATTCTGGCCTTGGGGGGAGGAGGCGAGCGCGGCGGCGTCGACAGGAGGGTCGAGCTGGGCGGCGCGGTGACGTCGTGAGGAGGGAGGAGCTGAGGGTGTCGCGGCGGCGTCGAGGGGACTTGAAGGAGCGGCGCGTTAATTACTTCTCCGGCGCGGCGAGGGCTATTTCCCCTCTATCGGGTCTGCTTTGGGTGAGAAATTTGGTAACATGACAGAAATCGATATTTCCCCTCTATTCTCGGGTCTGCACGCAACCATCATATTCTTTGGGTTTTCTCTTGCCGTTGACATTTCTTTGGATAAAGTGACACGAATCGATATTCCTCTATGTTTATAGCATCTTCAACAGATATAATGTACTCCCTCTGTAAACTAATGTAAGAGCGTCTCGACTGACTTTAGCTATCGTGGTGAGTCGATTTTGAAAGAATAGGAAGGAGAAGGATGGAGGCTGGAGGGAAGGAAGGAGAAGGAAGGGGCTCGCCGGAGGGCTATTCAAGTATCTATCTTAGGGTGAGGGTGGGGGTGGAAGAACGGCGGTAGTGGGGACGGTGGTGCAACTTCACCGAAGAAAATCTCCGTCGGCGACGGGGCTAGAGGGACGGCTTCAAGATCGACGGTGGGGGCGGTTCTGGGGAGGGCAAGGCGGTGAGGCTGCGCGGGAGCGCCGGCGGCCGCGGCTAGTGGCCGCAGGCGGTTCGGTCGGTGGCCCGTGGCGGCGGTCTGGGAAGAACAAGGGCAAATCGCCGTAGGATCTTTATCCAATGGTTTAAAACGGTCGACTGGCCCAAATCTAAAAGTCAGACGATTTAGATGAAGCCACGCCCTATATTGTACTATAATTGGACAACTGCCGAAAACCAACTTGCATTTTCTGTTACATTGGGATCTTTCATAAACTGATTCAAAGATCAGTTAGGGCATTTGGATCTGAAAACGATGCTTCCGCAGATGCTTTATGTCTGTCTTGTGCTGCAATTTTTTTAGCAACATTAATTTATGTTGTGCCGCAAATATACAACACATGTGTAGCTGCCGCAAAACAAATATGCAGCCGCACACACGCCAACCGCCACGTTGAACACTCCTCCCGACGCAACCCGCCTCACTACCTGACCGATGTCAACTCGATTTTAGCCGTGAACGTCGTTGCCGCCAGCCCCTCTTACTCCGCTGCTTGACCTCGGTACTCCAGAGTCGGGATAGCCCCACCGCCGCACCGATTTGTGTTGAGTTTGTCCAGTTGTCGTCCCTCCGCCGCCCGTAATGGTTGTCACAGCCCCTCAGCTGGCCGTAGACGTGGACTAGTGGCAAGCCGTAGCACCGTTGCTGACCATGTGGCCGCCGCGACCGAACCGTGCCGCTGCCGCTTCAGACGGTGTTAACGGCGCGACATTGTCGGGTTTTTTTCTTGCCGCAAACTCGACCTCCCCAACGCGGCGATCACCTCGGTTCCAACGAGCTGCCTGTTGGTTTCCTCCTCCTCGCACACTAGTTGTTCGAGGAATTGCCTAGAAGGTAAAGAAACTTCGCTTCTCGCTTTTTTAGTCGACAAAGGAGTAGATTGTAATGGAAATTATTGTAATGTAGATGAGTTCGTTTGAATCCTCTCTGTGGGATAATTCCTCGCCTGAAGACGAATATGACATGAATGAAGAGGAGGACATTTCTTTCATCTTAACGTCCCATCGTGGTTATGTGTTTCGCCGTGAGGTGATTTGGAGGATGAGGCAAGATGGTCACAATAGATTGATGCTCAACTATTTTGGTACAAATTCGATGTATCCAAAGCCATACTTCCGATGCTAATTTAGGATGTCTCTGGATTTGTTCCTTCACATTGCCAACTGTGTGAAGCAACATGATCGGTTCTTCAAGCAAAAAAAAATGCGTTGGGGATCTTGGACATAGCACTATCTAGAAGGTAATTTCCACATTGCACATAATGACATATGGTGTTTCAACAAATTTCATTGATGACCACTTGGCAAAGGGAGAGAACTTTAATCTTGTTTGTCAAGTAATTTGCAAAGCCAATGGTTGAAGTGTTCGAGTCATAGTATTTGAGAGCACCCAATGCTTAGGACATCAGAGGCTTTTGGAGATGAACAAAGCCCGTGGATTTCCAGGTATATTTGGCTCCGTTGGTTTGCATAGGCCAATGAAGTCGTCGGCATTTCTCAAAAGGCGCGACAATGGTTAATATGACACTCTAAAGCAATATCTTATATAATCACACAATAACTTTTGGCATTTAATAATCGATCTCAATTACCTCTAACTTGGTTCCTCTTGACAACTGTTTCCACAAGCACTATTGAGTCCATTAAATTAAATATTACGGGTCGAGTATCTCTAATACCAGCTTCTTTAAACAAGCTTTTTCTCGACATCCAAGTCTTTCAAGAGACTTCCAAAACGACTGAAAATAGCGGAAAAATCAAGGCTTCGAAAAACAACATAATATTATCAATACTCACCTAATTTCTTAAACTCTGCTTCAACGATCCGGAACAAGAAACAAATAATTCATGCCATCTTGGTCAGAAAAAGGCAAAAAAGAAACTGCATAATGTTAACTGAAGAACCGCATCAAAATCAAAGCTTTGAGAAACAACAGCTGATTAATACCCGCCTAATTGCTTAAACTGTGCTTCAACGATCCGGAACAAGAAAGAAATAAGTCGCGCCTTCTTGGTCTGATAAAGAGAAAGGAAACTGCATAATGTTAACTGAAGAACCGCATCATGATCAATACTCACCTAATTGCTTTGCTTAAAAGGGATTTTGCTTCAAGTAAAACACACACACATTTTTTGCATCTTGGCACGTTTGGTTATGCTTAAAAGTAGGCTTGGCACCTAAGGATGGTCACACTTGTGGGCTGGGGCATATATCTTACACTGGATTACACAACTGGCTCTTCTTTCCACTAGCACCACAATAATTTCAGAAGCAAGCATAAAGGTGCCAAGTTTAATCAAATACGAAAGGCAAGGGGCAATGCATGCACAAGCAACAGTATTCGAGGTGATGGGTCCAATACAACCAGGAGCAGATGGTTTGAGGATGAAGACAGAATTGACCAAGAGGAGCCATGGTTGTGGCCTACATGGGTTGTTAGGAGCAACTTCCAGCACTAAGCCCTGCTCCTGATTTTGATGATGGAACCAACTAGCCTACTACGCCTCTTTCTAGGAGATGTTTATCCCCCATTTGGTCTCTGGATTGAAGTACCTTGCAAGCAAGATTCCAATGCCTACTTAAGCCACTCAAACCTACACATCCCCCACTTTCACACCACCTTCTGCACAGGCATGTGGGCCACACCAGTGTTTTAACTCTGTAATTTAGTTCGTTTTGAGAGCTACTCAAAAAGGCTGATAAACACCACCCGTTTTGGGCCCTTGGCTGCTTTTTCAGGAGGGCTTCTTTCCAGCAACCAAGATGCTACATTCTGATGGTAAATTTGTTGCCGGAAGAAGTGCTAACCATGATCATTGTTGGAATGAACCATCATGCTGCTTGTCTAGAGAGAGGATTCAGCCTTAAGCAAGTGTGCATGAGCATTGAGCAATGGCATGCATGCACATGAAGCTACTAGTAGTAGTTGCCAAATACCAAATGGCTGACAGCTGCGTTGCTCGAGCATATGATGGTCACAAATGATCAGGGCTTCGGATTTAACCACCCACCAGCACGAGCATGACGGAATCATTGCCGGCTGCGAAACCCCTCGGATGCTACTGACAAAACTGAATCATCAGCTTCCCCGATCGTTACCGGTCCGATCCGGCGGTCGACAGCGCATGGTAACAGATGAACAAGGACCATCAGGTGAGAGTGAGCTACCATATCTGCCCGATGGACCGGCTAATCGTGCCTGAACCCTCACTCTCACGCCAGCTAAAACCCCTCACTGACGCACAACTTCCCGTGGACTCCTCGTGTGGATTTCATTTTTACTGTACCGACCAACCGGGTTGCAGCCTTACAGTGAAGTTTGTGCGCAGCAAGGCAAGCCATGTTGAGCCTGTGCACATCACACATGGATTCGGAGAGGTCCAATTCCAAAGATGAATGTATGTTTGAAGTACAGCAAAGGCAAGGCGTATCGGAGCAGTGCTCCTGCTGAAAGCCGTGCTGACAATTGGCTGCCTCCTCGTGAGGCTTGCTGGTGAAGCAAGGTTGGTTGGGTGTCATCGAGTGGGGAAGTGGGCAGCTCCCCTTGGCCACCCAATCCGGTAAAGGATCTATAAGACGGCCACCTCTCCCGGATGAAGAGAGAGTTGGAAGGACCGGAGAGAGGGTGCAGGTTTGGTTTTCCATGAGAATGAGATGCTACTCTACTGAAGCATCAGGAAGCTCAAACAAGGTATGGCTGGACTTGCTGCATGTATCTACTACTCCCTCCGTCCCATAACAGTGTCAAAAACGTTCTTATATTATGGGACGGAGGGAGTATCTTTCTGCCTTGTTTGTAGTATTAGGATACATCTTTTTTTATCCATTTTGATGACAAGTATTTTCGGACGGCGGGAGTATATGATTTCCCTCTATATCTGTTGGTAGTTCTAAAGTAAAATTTGGCCACCCTTGTATAGAGTAGGCATCAGATATATGATTTCCCTTTATATTTGTGTATCAGTACCACTACTTAGCATGCATGTTGTCCAATCTTATTCATGTTCGTTGATCCTTGTTGAGTTCTTGTTATCGATGGAATTGTTATTGCAGGGGTGTGGCTGGGAGAAATGTTAAGGAGATGGGCAAGAAGGGAAGCGGCTGGATCACTGCGCTCAAGAAGGCCTTCACCACAAACCCCAAGGACAAGCCAACAAATGTGAGCACTGCTACTTTAATTAAACTCCCAAAAATGTGTCTGTACCTCCTGAAACGTGCAAAGGTTATCAGAGAAAACTAAAGGGCACGTGTGCTGGAAAAAAGTTGGTTGCTCACCCAAAATCAAGCTTTGCCCTGAAGCAATCGCTGCGTGCAAGCTGTATGCGCATGTAGGCAGGTGCAGCAGTATCGTAGCGACAAATACACAGCCCTGTACAAAGCCACTTTATCCTGCTCGTTGATCTGCGCATGTAGTTTGTATTTTCACTGTATTATTTGCATCACATTTTCCGTACAGTTTTCTACTTGCAAGTTTTAGCAGTGGAAGAATTTTGCATATAGTAGAATTTTCGGGAAGATAGCTGAGCTGTGAGATGTATCCATGGCAGGTGCAGCTGGTAGCGCAGTACCCGCCGCAGCCGCCGCCGCCGCAGCCGCAGCCGCAGCAGTACCGGGGGAGCGCGAGGGACAAGAAGCGATGGGGGTTCGGGCGGTCGCGGCAGCACGCCGACCCGGCGCCGCTGATGAGCATCCCGCTGTACCGGCAGCCCAGCAGCATCGAGAAGATCCTGGGCGACGCCGAGATGGAGCGGCAGTACTACGCCAGGCCGCCGGCGCAGTACCAGATCGCCCCGGCCAAGCCCACCACCGCCACCGTCGCCGCCACGGCGCCGACCACGCCCGCTGCGCGCGAGCGGGAGCGGGAGTGGGGGCGTGATCGCGAGCGGGAGCGGGAGCGCGACGCCGGCGGCGACAAGCAGCAGCGGCAGCAGCAGGCGGCGGTGCTCCAGCTGCCTGCGCCGCCGTCCTCGCCGCCGCCGCTCATCCGGCGGTTCGACCACGACAGGGAGCAGCAGCAGAGGCTGCAGCGGCTGCAGCAGGGCAGGGCCGAGATGGCCGAGTGGCGGCAGCCGCAGCAGCATAGCAGAACACGGGCGAGGCAGCGGGCCGTGGCGCCGGAGCAGGCCCGCGCGGCGGCCGTGGCGATCCAGGCCGCGTTCCGGGGCTACTCGGCGCGCCGGAGCTACCGGTCGCTGCGCGGCCTGATCCGGCTACAGGAGGTGGTGCGCGGGCCGAGCGTGCGGCGGCAGACGGCGCACGCGATGCGGTGCATGCAGACGCTGGTGCGCGTGCAGGCCCAGGTCCGCGCCAGCCGCGTGGAGGCCATGGAGCGGCGCAACGACCGCCACGGCGCCATGCTCCGGGACGGCCGCCGGTGGCGCTCCGGCTCGCAGGTACGTGCACCACTCTATTCTCGTCAGGCTTACGTACTCGTGCATGCATGTGACGGGGCCGGGGACTCTGGCCGTGCGACGACGCAGGACGGCGGCATGTGGGACGACAGCCTGCTGAGCCGGGACGAGGCGGACGCGAGGACGAAGCGCAAGGCGGAGGCCGTGATGAAGCGCGAGCGAGCCCTCGCCTACTCCTACTCCCACCAGGTACGTACTCTGCGTATTATCTTTCCGTAGAAATTATACACACACAACACGATCGATCACGTAAGAATGAATGAAACAAGCAAAAGGGACAGGTGAATTCCTCCCGTCGGTCAAGCAGCGGGAGTAGTTACAGCATATCGCGAGAGGGTGACCGAACACCTCTTCCCTTCATCCTCCCGATAGAGACCAGTAGGTGCGAAAAAATACTTTTGATTCTACGGCCAGCTAAAAGCTAGCGAGCTACCGTATTTTTTTCCACTAAAAGCTGTAGTGTCATTGTTGGAGAGTTGGAATGTGTCTTCTCTGCGCCTGTCAGGTCAGGTCGGCCTCGCACGAGCTGTTTATCCATTCTGTCAGTCCAACTGTAGTAGTTAGTGCATGTTCTGCATCAAGGATGCTTGGACGAATCATCTGAGAGGGACGCGTGGGTGATGAAAACTTTTCTTCTGCTTCGATTCGATGGTGTCGACGAGCCAACTAAAATCACACTGTCAACGTTCGTTTTTCTTGTCAAAGGTGTAGTGTCATTGTGTTGTTTATCTGAAACTAGGCGTGCTGTCGTTGTCAGTAGGTACTACTTGGATGGTTTAATGTTTTGGGGTTTTCTCGTTTTTTAGCATCCTAATTTGTTCATGTTGGTGTTCTCTTGGCACGTACGTGGATGGATGTAGGTGATGAAGTCGACGCCGATGGCGGCCCACGCGATCCTGGCTGACCTCCAGTCGGGCCGGAACCCATGGTGGTGGTCGCCCATCGACCGCAGCAGCCACGAGCGCGAGTACCCCCGCCACGTCGAGCCCGCCGCCAGCCGGCCCAGGCCCACGCCCGCCGTCGCGCGCCGCGAGATGAACATGAGCGTGATGACGCCGATGTCCACGGCCGGGCACCGCGAGATGAACATGAACATGATGACGCCGATGTCGACAATGACCGCGCACCGCCAGATGAGCATGCCGACGCCGATCTCGACGGCGGCCGCGCACCGCCAGATGAGCATGGCGACGCCGATGACGACGGCCGCGAACACGCCGGCGCGGTCGGTGGTGTCGGCCTACTACAAGCAGCCCAGCAACAAGCCCGCGCGGGGCGCGCGAGGCGCGGCGGCGCCGCCGTCGAGCCACGGCGGGGGCGGCAGCGTCCGCGACGACGAGAGCCTGACGAGCTGCCCGGCGTTCGGCGTGCCCAACTACATGACGCCGACCATGTCGGCGTCCGCCAAGGCCCGGGCGCGCGCGCACCTGCTGCAGCAGCAGCTGGACAAGGAGCGGCGCGCGGCGGAGCAGAAGCCCAGGTTCTCGTTCGGGCTCGGGCAGAGCATCGGGAGCTGGGCCAAGAGCCCGTTCTGGCGGGGCGGCGGCGGCGGCGGGGACCAGTCCGCCGCGCCGTCGCGGGTGGGCACGCCGGCGGCGTCCACGGCCGGCGGGGGCGGGCGGCACAAGCACCGGCGGTCCGTCAGCGGGCTCAGCGTCGACTCCACCGTGTCCATGCCGGCCGGCGTCGGCCGGCGGTCGTTCAAGTAGCTCGTGCAACCTCCTTTCGATCTCTCCATGATACTTTGGTCTCTGCCCGGTGTAACAATCTGTATCGTGTGCTTGGTTTGGTCTTTGGTGCGTGTCTCTCCCGATCTTTGCATGTCACATTCGTTTGATGGTATGATAGCAGTGTGATTCGTTGTGCTTGGTTTACCCGCGGCTGCTGGGTTTCCCTTTCGCGCGTGGCCTTCCGTTTTTGAGGGGCCGGTGGCTGCGGTGAAAATGCATTGGTATGTGTTCCGGTTTGCGTGTCCTTGTCATGAGATCGTCCATGGTGGAAAATTTGTGCATTGCGATCGGCTGTCTCGACATAATTTCATCGGACGTCTCACCGTTTGCCGACCCTCTTTTAGAGAAGGTTGTTCTTCCGAGAACAATGTCAGCAACCAAGGCACGACAACGGCTGATGGTGGTGAACAAGGCGCAACCGACAAGGCGTGAAGCGCTACAGGGAGACGCCAGTGGAGATGTGGCCGTCAGGCGAAAGAGAAGAGTCAACCGGCCGGCCTGCAACTTTGGCCCTAAGTGGGCCCAATAATGTAAACTACTCCCTCCGCCCCATAATATAAGAGTGGTTTTAGTGTCAAAAACGCTTTTATATTATGGAACAGTGGGAGTATATCTTAAATCCACTGACTTAGGATAGTCACTTCGGATGTGACAACACCCGTCAATGTCTACATGTGCTTCCTAAACAGGAACCCTACAAGACGGTGCAACAGATGGCGGTGGGGGTGAACTAAGGGCATCCTCTACTATGGAGGCAGAATCCCAACCAGTAGCGACACAATTGGCTCCACGTCATCCTCATAATCGGGGCCGACACGGCCACCCTAGCCATCTAGGCAGATAACTCGTACTTGATCGACTTCAAGGTGAAAGGCGGTGCCTAGTACACCTTCAAGGGCCATAATTACCTCATTCTCGTCTCAAGAGGGCCCTCCTTCCAGGATGACATCATTCTTGGTTCAACCAGATTCTCCTTGAAGGATAACTTTGATGTTCTCACCGATGATAAGATGTCAGGAGACATGCAGATCCATCGCCATAAGGGCACGTACAATGGGGGCAACTGTATGGTTCTGCCCATGCCTGCACGTAGATAAAATTGTATGGAGTAGCTATTGGAGGCCATCAGCATCCAACACAGGCATTGGCTCTCTAGGACCCACTGTTTCAGCTTGCCTCCATTCGGTCCTCTCTCCCCCGAGTGTTCTTCCCATGCATGACCTCATCTTCTGATTGCTTTACCCTCTAAATTTTGCTTTTGTCAGTGAGGAGCCGGGGTTTTCTGCAAGATCCTGTTTCACTCCACATGCAACTGGTTGAGCTGAGCTGGAGCATCTAAACTCACATGGTGTACTGGAGCAGCGGTCCAAGATGGGTCGTTGGCCATGCCCCAAGGACACTATATTTTAGCAGGAGGGGCACCGCCCCTCCCTCCCTCCCCCCCCCACCCAACCTTAATTTTGCTTTTGCCCCCTAACAACCTGAATTGGCTCCATCGGTGAGGACAAGGTACGTGAAGCTCTTGCAGCCATTAGTGTCTCATGCTAGTCGTAGACGGTGCGCTGGTAGCGTGGACCGGGGTTGGCCATGCCTCGCGGAAGGTGATCAGGCTCTTTTGCATCCACTAGAAGGATGAATCGTGTGCTTTGATCAGTTTAAGTCAGAAGAAGAAGTAGGGCAAAATACCCAAGGTAAAGAAGATCAAGGACTTGAGCAAGCCCAAAATGGTGGATGTCATGTCGGCTGCAAAGAACGTCATCCTCGTCCCCCAGTTGACGGGTTGTGATAAAAAATCCCAAAGAGACTTCTAGAAAGGAGCTTAGGGCATCTTCAATAGTGGTTACATGCATCATAGTTTGTAATTTGCCTTGTAATAACTTTTAATGATGTCTCATGTAATAAATAATGAAGAGTGAGTGTGAGGTACTACGATATTATCAACGCTCTAGCATTGTCACTATTGGTGTAAATGTTCGTCATGTTAAGTAGTGTTCCTGACAAGGTGACCTATGGGTGCATTTTTTGGGATATATACTTTTAGATTGTCAAGCCCTGGACATTACAAGGCACAAACTAATAAAAAATTGAAAGAAAAAGAGGTAAATGCACAATTAGTGCTTGAACTTGACAGACATGGTCACTTTGATGACTACTGTTGGGACATACAGAAAAGTGGTGCATGAACTTGGCTTTCGTGTGCTATATGATGCATTTGTCGTTCCTACGTGTTAACGTTGGGGAACGCAGTAATTTCAAAAAAATTCCTACGATCACGCAAGATCTATCTAGGTCATGCATAGCAACAAGGGGAGAGTGTGTCCACGTACCCTCGTAGACCGAAAGCGGAAGCGTTATGTAACGCGGTTGATGTAGTCGAACGTCTTCGTGATCCAACCGATCAAGTACCGAACGCACGGCACCTCCGCGATCTGCACACGTTCAGCTCGGTGACGTCTCTCGAACTCTAGATCCAGCTGAGGCCGAGGGAGAGTTTCGTCAGCACGATGGCATGGTGACGGTGATGATGAAGTTATCGGCGCAGGGCTTCGCCTAAGCACTACGACGATATGACGAGGTGGAAAACTGTGGAGGGGGGCACCACACACGGCTAAAGATCAACTTGTGTGTCTATGGGGTGCCCCCCTCCCCCGTATATAAAGGAGGGAGGGAGGAGGAGGCCAGCCAAGGGTGGTGCGCCCAAGGGGGGGAGCCCTACTCCAAGTAGGAATCACCCCCCCCCTTCCTATTCCCACAAGGAGAAGGGGGGAAAGAGGAGGAGGAGAGAAGGAAGAAGGGGGGCGTCGCCCCTTCCCCTTGTCCAATTCAGACTAGGGCAAGGGGGCGCGCGCCACCTCCTGGCTGGCCCTCTCTCTTCTCCACTAAGTCCCATGAGGCCCAATAGCTTCCCGGGGGGTTCTGGTAACCCCCAGTACTCCGCTTTTATCCGAAACTTTTCCGGAACACTTCCGGTGTCCGAACATAGCCGTCCAATATATCAATCTTTATGCATCGACCATTTCGAGACTCCTCGTTGTGTCCGTGATCACATCCGGGACTGCAAACAACCTTCGGTACATCAAATCACATAAACTCATATACCAATCGTCATCGAACGTTAAGCGTGCGGACCCTATGGGTTCGAGAACTATGTAGACATGACCGAGACACGTCTCTGGTCAATAACCAATAGCGGAACCTGGATGCTCATATTGGTTCCTACATATTCTACGCAGATCTTTATCGGTCAAACCGCATAACAACATACGTTGTTCCCTTTGTCATCGGTATGTTATTTGCCCGAGATTCGATCGTCAGTATCATCATGCCTAGTTCAATATCGTTACCGGCAAGTCTCTTTACTCGTTCCGTAATACTTCATCCCGCAACTAACTCATTAGTTACAATGCTTGCAAGGCTTAAAGTGATGAGTATTACCGAGAGGGCCCAGAGATACCTCTCCAAAATACAGAGTGACAAATCCTAATCTCGATCTATGCCAACCCAACAAACACCTTCAGAGACACCTGTAGAGCACCTTTATAATCACCCATTTAAGTTATGACCTTTGGTAGCCCACAAAATGTTCCTCCAGTATTCGGGAGTTGCATAATCTCATAGTCTGAGGAACTTGTATAAGTCATGAAGAAAGCAGTAGCAATGAAACTGTAACGATCATAATGCTAAGCTAACGGATGGGTCAAGTTCATCACATCATTCTCCTAATGATGTGATCCCGTTCATCAAATGATAACACATGTCTGTGGTCAGGAAACATAACCATCTTTGATTAACGAGCTAGTCAAGTAGAGGCATATTAGGGACAATATGTTTTGTCTATGTATTCACACATGTACTAAGTTTCCGGTTAATACAATTCTAGCATGAATAATAAACATTTATCATGAATTGAGGAAATAAATAATAACTTTATTATTGCCTCTAGGACATATTTCCTTCAGTTAATACTACTGACGTGGTACGATGTTTCATTTTGAAGTCATCTACTTTGTCGACATGGGTCCCACCAACGGTGGAGGACAATTTTTTTTGAGCTGCGGTGGACTCTAAAGCGTTAAAAAATAATGCAAAACAAAAGTAGCCGATACAAACTATAATGCACACAAATAGTTTTCCCGTGAAAAAGAGTTACATATGCACGCTGACTTTATAATATCAGGAGGTAGCATGGCGCAATAAAAAAGTCTTGTCGCTAACTTTTTAATATGAAGCCCTAAAACATTTCAGGCGGATCAATTCTATGCACAAACAAAAAAGGGACACTTTGCAAACGTACAAAACAATGCACACTGTTCCATAACCTGTACTAAATCTTGTCAGCACATCCATAAGTACTAACCCTTGTTAGTGCATATATATTTACAAAAAGCTAGTTAGTGTATACAACAAAAGGCAACTACAGAATTGTGCACTTACTATCACAGTCTCTGTTTACTCTATGGACGGGCATGATAAATCTTTCAGGTCACTTATAACTTGCTGATCTACTCCCTCCGTTCCTAAATACTTGTCTTTCTAGACATTTCAAATGACTACTACATACGGATGTATGTAGACATATTTTAGAGTGTAGATTCACTCATTTTGCTCCGTATGTAGGCACTTGTTGAAATGCCTAGAAAGACAAGTATTTAGGAACGGAGGGAGTATAACATATGGCATATGAACGGGAAGCGCCGCCCCGCGCCACTGATCACTGCAAGGGGTTCATCGTCATCTATTTGTGTCAACCCATGAGCAAAGGAACTTCTTTTCTTTTTCTTTTTTTGAGGCAGTGAACGAAGGAACTGGCCCTTGATTGAACGTGTGTGATGAACTTGGAGGTCATGATCGGTGGCTACTTAAATACGGCCCAATAAGGCGGGTACTGCTCACGACACAATAAAACGGGGTTTCTCTTTCCCAAGATATGTTTAACAGTTGATTTGACTTGTATATGTAAAACAAAATCGCTGGAATTCAAGGTAGCACCCCACCTCGCCCTACCGAGACCTCCGCATGTGGTTTCACCTCTCAACGACCTACAAATAGTATTAGAACGAGAAATGATATTTTTAGAAGATCGTCAAACCCTAAACAATACAAGGCATAAATAAGATAAAAATGGAAGAAAAGGAGGTAAATGCACTATTGGTGCTTGAACTTGCCACGAATGGTCACTTTGATGACTATAGTTGTGAGACACACAAAAGTGGTGCATGAATTTGGCTTTCGTGTGCTATGCGGTGCATTTGTTGTTTGTAGATGTTAATTGCGCTGATGTGGCACTGTATTTCCTTTTGAAGCCGTCTACTCTGCTGACATGGATCTCACATGTCAACGGCCTACAAATAGTATTAGAACGAAAAATGGTTGGCTCATGGATTTGAACCACCGACCTATGCTAATCTACATGCTTGCTTAGCCACACCAATCCTTAATTACATTTTCTAATCTAAATGGATGCATTTGCTTTATATCCTTTCGGGTGAACAGCATAAATTAAGAATTTAAATGCGAATGAAAAGTATACCTTTGCATTATATCCTTTCGGGTGAACAACATAAATTAAGAATTTTAATTCGATGAAAATGATACAACCACGGGGGTTCGAAACAATGACCCCATGCTACCAGGCCCTCCTTGCTAGCCATTCCAATATAAGACATTTCAAGTCAGTGAAGGATAAGTAATGTTTATGTGTGTAAAAAACTAAAAAGTATTCATGTAACTAAAAATTACATTAAAAATGTTCATATTATTTAAAAAATTACATATTATTATCAGATATTTACATAATTTTATGGGATAATACATCCTACCATATGGGCATGGTTACCCTCATGTCTTATATACTACTGCCATAGTAGCATATATACTAGTTTGTAATTCAAGTATGTTTATGTACTATATCTAAGATATTTCAAAGCAAGCCATATGAAAAAATTGCATGTGAGTCCATAATGTTTGTATATTTGAAAATACCTTTATATTTGTATGTATAAAGTAATATAATAATAAAATAGTACATACTAACTAAAAAGTAGTATATATACTACTCAAGTATTTTTATATACTACATACTACACGTAAACACTCTTGGTTTTAAAATATACTACATACAACATATAAAACTCACATGAGGTTAACTACCCCTGGGCGGTAGGAAACATTAATTTTATAATAATTATAAATTATAAAAAATTATGATATTATAAAAAACATATGTTATAAACAATATAAGTAAAAATAAAAAAGTTATCATTATTTAAAAACATGTTTTATTATAAAAAACATCCATATAATTGTAAAAATATTTATGGATTATAAACGCTTGAATAATTTAAATATTATTCATTTGAGGATCGAAGACTGGGGGCATATTGGGCTCATATTTATTTTTCCATACATATTTTTCTCTTTATTTTAGTTTACAATAATATATGTTGTTTAGAAAGCACACAAACTTTATTAAAACATGTGAACACTTTTTAAAAGCAACGTAAAATAATTCTTAAAGGATGAACACCTTTATATACTACATGAATATTTTATTATGATCGTGAGCATTTATTTAAATATATAAGAAATTTTAAGAATGACTTTTATTCTATTTTATTACATATGACCTTTTTAAAATTATATAAATATCTTGTAACTCATAACGTAACTATATGGTTATTTTTTAATTAGTAAGTCAACATTTTCTGAAATTACATGAACATTTTTAATGTAATTTTTTATATCAAATGACACGAATACTTTTTAATAAAATACATGAACGTTTTTAGTGTAATTTATTTTGTTACAGACATATCCTGAAGAGTCATGAAACGTCGTTCATTGGAGTGGGATAACCTGCGTTTGTCGGATCGAACACATGTATTACCTGCAGGTCGGCAGTTCCAACACCCCCCGCCGCCCGGTACGCCGACCGGCTGAGTAGACGGCTTCAAACGAAAATATGGTGCTATCGCAGCACAGTTAACGTCCACAGACATATCCTCGAATTCAAGCACCATGGTGCATTTACCTCGAAGAAAAACCCAAATGGGATGATGCTCGAAGGGGAGCAAAACATAAAAATGAGTGGAACACTGAAGTCAGCAAGGCACATAGGCTAATCCACCCATCTATCCCCAGTTTCGTTAGTACTCCCTCTGTCCGGGTTTATTAGGTCCCCTTTCATTTTTGTCAAAGTTTAACTAATAAAATATAAGAACTATACCACACAAAACCTCTTTCAAATACAAACCAAACAATATAAAGTGCGTGATGTATACTTTATATATTTTCTGTTAAATACATGGTCAAACTTGGACCCAAACCTTTTTCGTTAGTACTACTATCAGTCAGTAGCTGGGCCTCAATCACCCGCTGCTTGCACAATAGACCGCCACTACTTGCACAACCTCGATCACTAAGCAGGTTCAGTGCACCCGTAGCGGCACACAGCAACTGGGCGGCAACTACAGTTGCGTTTAATCCCCCCGCTTCCACCCGTATACAGAGATGTAGAAGCAATCATCACAGGAGGAGGGCACCGGCTCACTCAAGAGTCAAGACAAGCCCAGACAAAGCAAGCCAAGGGCTGTTTGATTCCAGCAAGAACTCTGACAAATAGCACAAGTTTTCCCAATGTGTAGTAGTACTGAATTGACAGCATAAATCTAGTTCAATTGGCTGCATAAATCATGCACTCACAACCAAGTACCCAAATCCAGAGCAATATAAATAATATATTTCTTCGATTAAATGGGGTCAAAAGCAATATACATTTGCCTTGACATCATATCATAGTACAAAAGAATCTGAGATCACGGTACACACACAGTACTACTAGCACAAAAGAATAGCGACAGCAGTAACACCAAATCGACACATCTTGGATGGAGGCGCCGCTCGCCCGCTCCAGCGGGCGAAGGTGCACGGAGCGCGGAGGCTCGCGGCTCAGACATGGTAGGCGTCGGCCCAGTTCTTGGCGCGGCGGAGGTCGTCCTCCCCGTCGTCGTCCTCGGCGTCGTCGAGGCGCAGGGAGAAGGCGAGCGCGAGGGCGGCCCACTCGAGGACGAAGATGGCGGTGCCGAGCCCGCCGACCATCTTGAGGATGACGGCGCCGTCGTCGTCGCGGACGTAGGACTGGAGCTCCGCGAGGAAGTCGGCGGTGCGGGTGAACGCCAGCAGCGCGACGGCGCCCTGGAAGATGGCGGTGAGCGCGGCGCCGGCGGTGTGCGCGGTGTGCCAGGGCGCCGGGTTGGCCGGGCCGGCCGTGAAGGAGCCCGAGCACCCGGCGGCGGAGAAGACGGCGGTGAGCGCGTGGAGGAAGACGAGGAGCAGGCCGCACGGGGACGGCAGCAGGCGGAGGGAGAGCGTGAGGAAGATGCAGCTGGAGGCCGCGCCCAGCAGCGCGTAGTTGCAGAGCAGGAACGCCTTGTGCGTGTGCACCTTGCCGGACGCCATCGCAGCCGGCGGGAGTTGCCTCGTGCTCGTGGTCGGATCGGGAGAGGTTTGCTTGCTTGGTGGGCTGGATCGGGAGTGGGGATGAGGGGTGGGGAGTGGAGGAGAGGGGTGGGCGGGTTTTATGCCGCGCGGCGCGGGGGAGATGGCCGTTGGGGGCGCGGCGCCAAGGCAACGGCTAGTCGGGAGAGAGCCGTTGCTTTGCTTTGCTTTGCCTTCCAGTGGGCAGCCAGCCAGCCCGGCCAGTGGGCAGTCGCCTTCTTTCGATTTATTTTTTTGCGGGTGCCTTCTTTCGATTTTTCTAAGTAAAACCAAATTAATTAAAACCCTCTTTTTTTAAGGTAAAACCATTACGGTGACTTTTTTAAATTTTTTTGCAGGAGATTTTATTCAATTTGGCATAAAAAATTGGAAACAACATTAATTCATTTCTAAAGAAAACTTCATAAATCAAGTATGAAAAAAACTATAAGCCCATTTTTGCATTTACACCCCCTCAAGCCGTCTCACGTTACAATCTGCGCATATACAGTATATGTTTGAGAAACACTTGTAAGAAACATTTTTTTAGAAGACTTTGAATGCAGGAGGAAGAAGACTTCGGCACCCCAAATCATCTGAATGTATTTGTGCTACTTGATAAATGGTTTTTGGCCTTTTCGCAAAACCAAAAAAGAAAAAAATTAACCTCATATTTTCCAGATTTAATAATAATTGAATGCCTATGGACAAGATCATATTTAACAACTTTGTTGTGAGTAGAAGTGACAAAAATGGCACAAAGTGGTACTCCCTCCGTCCCATGTCAGACTTTGTATAGGTTGGACATGGTTTTGAACATTTGAAAAGGGTATACTAAGTTCTGTCAGTCACATAAATTCTTGACTATGTTGGGTTGCCATTTGCATCGCGCAATTGCTCAACTTATTTAGATCACTAAAGCTCTTATATTAATTTACAGAGGGAGTACATGGTTGGATACTGTTTTTATGAAACTTATCCTTAGGGTTTTTGTCAGTACTCTTTCAGCAATGTCACATTATATTATGTTGCTGCCTTCTTCTGTTCCGGTGCATAAACCGGCTGTGCTCAATGTATCTCTTTTCAGTGCTTTACTTATTTTCCTGCTTTCTGAACTTCCTATGTAAGAAGATGTGTGAACTGTGGTTTCATTATGATAACGGAACCAGGGAGAGCCACACTGTTAGTCTGAAACGGTGAATCTAAGGTAAAAACGCCACATTAGTGCAGCAATTCCACATCCAAGAAAAACGTACTATTTCAATCCAAACGAAAACGGCAACAGCAAAGTGTGAAGGAAAAAATAGCAACATGAAAAAGCAGGTAAATATTAATGACAGAACAGAACTTCGCTTCCACATTCCAGACCACCAGAGTTCCGGTTCAATTTTCGCAACACAGCCAACCAATTGACGTTTACCAGCCAAATTCACCTTACACCACCAAACGACCAGCGCTAAACTCGTAACCAGTTCCAAAAAATGATCTCCTATTCTTAAGCTCCCCTAAACCGGGTTCCCCTGGGAGCACCTCTATGCAGCAGCAACCGGTGTCTGCTTAGGGCCGTTGTTGACACGGGCGTACCTCCCGTTCCCGTTCTCGTTCTGGAAGGGCCGTGGCTGGTGGAAGCCATTCCCGTTGTGGTGCTGATAACCGTTCCCCTGGTGCGGCCCTCGCCCGCGGCCTGAAAACTCGTTCCGGTTTCGGAAGTCGTTCCTCCTGAAGTTTTCACCGCCGTCGTTCCTCCTGTTGAAGTTGTCGCCGTCGTCCCTCCTGCTGAAGTCTTCACCCTCGTCCCTCCTGTTGAAGTTATCGCCGCCACGGTAGCTCGCACTGTTCATGTAGCCACCCCCCCGTCCTCTGAAGTTGTCACCACGGTGACCCCTCCCATATTGGAAACGACCACCTCCGCCAGCATTCATGACAACACCATTCACAACTGCGGAAATAGTTCAAGTTAATCCATATCTCATCACAGATGCTGCATTCAAGCTAACAAAATAACCACACAACATCTTGAAAACTAAACAAAAGAACCTCTAAGAAACTCATGGGAAGCATTCCAACAACAGGCTTTCTTTTTCTTCAATATAATCAGCATAGATTGATTAAGACTAATACTAGCAAAAAGAAAGAACATTAGTAGAGCAGCACAACATTGCTACTTGGTGCCATAAAGAACAGTTACTCCCTCCGATCCATATTACGTGTGGCTCAAACAGCACTGAAAAACGTCTAGATACATCTGTTTGAACGGCAATTAAAATGGATCGGAGGGAGTGTACAGATTTATGCAACACCCATTTTCTACATGCTCAGAAAACCAAGATGCGTAGAAACCAAATTAAGAGTAGCATTGGTAAAGTAACAAACTGGACAACCAGGAAGGTTGCTTACCTCTCGTACTGGTTCGTTTCTGCTCAATGCCCACTTCAGTGTCCCCAATATAAAGTGGAGATGCCTGCATCACAGTATGATACAATTATTACATGGTCTCCACAAATATTGTAAAAAAGATAATTTGTCCGGTATAGGCATACCTGAATTGCTGCTTGCATAGATTGCTGGGATTCAAATTCAACAAAGCCAAAGCAGTACTGATCAATCTGAAGCAATTAAGTAACAATGTCAGACAAATAGCACCAGCTGGAGCCAAAACAAACTGTAACAACTAACCTTGTTGTTCCTAACTTGGATGCCGTCTGGTTTGATTGTACCAAACTTCTTAAACTCTTCTTCAACCATTGGGACAGTCGAATTGTAAGGCAAACCCTTGATGAAAATCGAAAAGCCTTGTTCTGCAGGGTATAATAATGATCACAGCTATGAACGCCAAAATGACTGCATATTTATACTAAGTCAGAGTCATAACCAACCATCATGAGAAGTTTTATTCTTGGCAACACTCGTGCCAGCTGGAGTGGCTTCAGCAGCCTGCGAAGGCTTTACAGAAGATTTTTCTGAACCTTCAACAGCCTTGGTCGGAGGCTTGGTCACAGGTTTAGGAGATGGCTTAGGTTTGACAACTGGAGTTGGTGGGCCCTCCTTCATGACTTTCACCTGCGGATCAGTAATTAGAAAGAACCTCAAGGAAATCAACATAGTCTAAAGGAACCTCAATCAATTCATAAAAGCAATAATTCCATCACTTCGGAATTACATAATGAAAATGGCAGTAAAAGCCTACTGACAAATAAAAGATAAAATGATAACTCACAATTGATGCATAAGTCTTCTTAGTGACATCCTTCTGAGCTGGAGAAGGAGGAGGAGGAGAAGCAGCAACAGGGGTCTTTTTCGGAATATCCTTCTGAGCTGGAGGAGGGTTATCCTTCTGGGCAGGAGGAGAGGGGGGAACAGCAACAGAGGTCTTTTTGGGAACCTCTTTGGTCACCTTCACAGGTGGCTCAACATTATTTTCAACAGCTCCATTAGCAGTCGGGTTACTTTGAACAGTTGTGCCATTAACAGTGGGATTCCGAACGTCCGCGTCGGCAACAAGGTCAGCAGTTGAACGCTCCACCACCACATCTGGAGCAGGATCTGCTACTGTTGAAAATGTGAGTAAACATGGAATTACAGTTATTTTTAAAGAAATGGAATAAAAATATCAACCTGTTTGAGCAACAGACCCATCCTTCTGAGTTCTCCCGTTTTCTAGATTCCTTTGTGTTATCAACCTAAAAATATCATTGAGAACAAAATAGCCGCCACCATCTTGTGGAGCCAGGAAGAAGGACTGTGTAAATCGTTGGCAGAAGTCATCAACCATGGTTAATGATCCAGTAACAACAATCAGAACACCACCATTGTGGGACAACACTGCATCTGCAGTCTCTATCTCTGTTAAGTATTTGCTGAAGTCCATGGCCATAATTTTCTTGCTGATCTCCTGTTGGAATACAGGAGGTGCGAATAAGCATATAGTCAAGAGTAAGGTCGTACAAGTTGTAGCAACAAATTTCCGTGGAACTTACAGGCAATGTTGTTACGTATTCCATGACCCCATCAGAACCTGTCCGGCCAATCCTACTTGTGTCTTGATAAAACTTATGCGCCTGGTCTGGTGTCTCATGCAGGATATGGTAATATTGCTCAACAAATACAGAGCAAATCTATACAACAAAAAGATGTTGATCAAAACGAGCACTCATCGCTTGTAATAGTCTGTTCACAGGAGGCACAGAGAAACCTACCACTTGGGGACTCAAACGAGGAGCAGCCGAGGTTCCTGCTTGCGTTGCCATTGCTGAAAGAAAAGTATACATTAATGCTTAAACAAGATAAACAGGACATGGATACAAAAAGGTAGCAGGATTAAAAGAATGATTTAGAGAAGGGACGATTGGTTAAGAAAAGTCGGAATATCGATCCAACAATCGACAATTTTCTTAACTACAAATCCAAATGCAGATTCTAGAAAGTATGCACCCCAAGCATCTGTCCACAATAAGAACACAGACCAAAAAGAGGGACAACAAATTCAATCTACTCTGAACACTACAGCAAAAGGTCTGGCGGCATGAACAACGGATATATGATGTCAACCATAATAAACCAACTCTATGATACTCCCAGAAAGCTACTTCTTCAACAATAATGCCCAATCCCTCAAGTAGATTACGGCTACATACAAGCGTGCACCGGAATCAGGGGCGGATCTAGATGGTGCGCCGGCACAAGTTGTGAAGGTCAACGGGATTCAACTAATCGCTGGACGAGAACAACACCATACCTCACGGGGCGGAGACAGCGGCAACGAGATGTCCCCGACGAGGAAGGGCGGGTTCCGCGACGACGGCGGCGGCGGCGACGCGCGGTGGAGGCGGGGGCGCTGGGAGGGAGGGGGCGGGGGATCGAAGCGTCGGCGGCGGGGTTGGGCCGCCGGCGCTGAGGCTAGGGTTTAGCACGACGGAGAGATTTAGAGCCGCCGCTTTTTTTTCCGAGGGAGATTTGGAGACACGGCCGCCTTGGTAGGGCTCGGGAGGAAGAGCCGGGGGCGACTTGTATAGGATCGGCGCCCCGGATGCGTGCTTGCGATCCTGCGATGCGCGCCGTCGGATCGGGATCGCATGGCTTGGGTTGAGCTGGATTCGGAGGCGGACTCGGGTTTTGTACAAACACCCCCTGTCCTACCAAAAATTGGGAGAGGACTCTGGTTTACCCCCAACTTTTTTGGACTGAGATGTTGTGCCTCTGTTTACGTTTGTACTACTGTACTCCGAACGGGTTTGTACAAAGACACGGTTAAAAAAATCTGGAGTTGCCAAAGACTCCCGTAATTTATGTTTTTTTACATGTAATTTATGCTATGGTTATAGTTTTGATGAAATAGGCAGAGAAATAAATCAGATTTCATGCCACAAAGTCTCTCGAGCGCCGTATTGGCCTCTTCACACTGCATACTCCGCCGCTCGCCATCCCATAATAAATGAGCGCCGGTCATCAAATATGTGTGCGGGTGACAACAAGGGAGTCTACTGGCTCCTACTGGCACCATTAATTTCAGTAACTCGCTTCTTCAAAAATGCATGCAAGTCTTGTACTTTTGTCCAAGAAAGTTTTGAAATTTGAAAATGTGACTACTACCCCCGTGCGGAAGGAGTAACTAGGTTTCCCTACTTTTGGTTGCTATTTGATCGGTTGGTTTACCTACGACAGCTGGGACTGCATGCAACGACCCGGTGGTCTTTTTCTTCATTGTCTTTATCCAAAAGCCCTTGTGAGCTCAAGTTATCATTTCCCTCCTTGTATTGCTTGGCGCTCGGCAACGACGCCGTCTCCCACCGCAACTCCCCTCCACCCTCTGTGCAAGATGCCGGCTATTTCCCTTTTGGATAGTGCATTTTGTACTCAACATTTCATACTTCAAAGAATCACATACCACTTAATCACTAATTAATTGTTAAGATGTATAGTTCATATCTTTAATTTATTAAGAGAATTCCACTCTATAACGAGAACTCTTCGATCTGTCTAAGATTCAACCCCGGAACTCTAAAATGGAAAAACATGCATCTCTATAGATTACACATTAAGATAAGCATTTCCATGGGGCGCACGTCACATTAGGCACCAATAGGGCTACATCCACCAATACGGGCACCTATAACACTCTGTTCCGGCTCCCTTAGGGCAAACAAAGCAATTGTTTGCGAAGATGGTTGGCACCTACTAAATTCTCTTTATAGGAGGTCTTGGACCCCGCGAGTGCAAGGTTTATAGATAATAACAACTTTCCCCTAAGTGAGAGATTTAAAGGTCATCGATCCGCAAGGGGTAATGAATGATTGTTTTCCCTTCGTTATTTTTTTAATAAATGTAGGATAGTTTTTTCTGTCCCTGACACTTTTAGGCTTTTAGTGCAATTTTTAACTGCGATAGTCGAGTATCTTCACGAGACAATGATAATAAAAGTATTACTCATAGGTAATTGTGTTTTTTAATAATAAAGACTTAAAATAAAGGTGCATGAAAAGTAATACTGAAGTGGTTTCTTACGTGGGAAGGCCGGGATTCATAGCACTGGTAGCATCTCTGATACATATATGATATTCATAATATTAAGCGCAACTATAAATATGAGCTCTGCAATTATATACATGGTACCTGAAGATCTTCATTCAGCGACCTCCTGAAAATAAAGTCGTCAGTTTATCTCTTTCATTCGATAAAACAATTGCCTCCTGCTCAGTACATATTATAGGTATAATAATTAATATTGCACTTCTAGAGTTTTGTCACCACACCAGTAATGTTGCTTGGGACCATGGTTCGGCCGCACCTATACTCAGTGCCGTACATCATATTTTGGGATTTGAGCCTAATGTCTATCATATTTTATGGCAAGAATCATCAACCACGTTTTAACAGCCCTAGTGTTGCTAATCAACCTACTGCATGGCAAGTGCCATAGGGAATAAAATAGAAACTTTGCATCGGTGCATGTACTAGTTTTCTCACTGTTCAACATTTTGTATTGCCTCGTTATGCGCAATATCATTGTTATTCATTTTTTACATGTATGTACATCAACATGGTTATTTGGGTCATCTATATCTTTTGAGTAATTTCCTGAAAAATAAAATCATAGCAACAACAGGATAGAGATAGTTATGTGAAAGCACGTGAAATCTTTCTTTTTTTGAGAGCACAAGAGTTTTTTCTTCTAAGAACACAAAAGTATCCTTTTTGCATGAAAAAATAACATGAACACACACACAAACATCGATGTATCATGCGTGCATTGTAGCTATTCTACAAATAAATATCCAAAAATATACTAATGGGTTTATTTGCATGGGACAACCAGGAGGGGAATCAGCATTGGGGCACTGCTTGGGCCCACGTAGATTCAGAAAAGAAATGGCATAGCCATGGTCCCCCATATGTTCTAGAATTAGCTTGACCCTTGAAGTTTGAGTGATAAGCTAGCTCGTATCCCCATGAAAGTAGTATTAATCGGACGACACCGAGCGTGGGTGCGGGTGGACCATGCTCCAGAATCACACCCCTGGTCACCACACCATGTGTTAGACTAGAAATCAGTAGATTCATCGTCACCAACCAGCATTTTTCTCCCATTAAGGTACATGTCCCTCATTTGCAGCAAGTTTCTCCAACAAATGGAGTATGTGCTTTTATGCTTAACATGTCTAATACAGCCGAGAGAGAGAGAGACAGAGAGAGAGAGTTTCTTGCCAAACCCTCTATTATGCTTCTAATTTCTGACGCCACTTACATAAAAAGCTCACATTATAACCCTTGAGATTCTTGACACCAAATCTCATTTCTTCTTAGTTATACAAATAATTCGTCGTTAAAAATTCACCATTCGACCATATGATACTTTTTTGTTGTCCACGTTGCGAGAAGGAAGATATACTGACTTGGTCAAACTTCTCAATGACATGCAACGAGTATAGTGACATGTGATATCTGATGAAGCCATACCTAGGGTAGGGTCATGGACCTGTCCAAGGTGCCCTCCCCAAGGACATCTTTAGAAGAAACTGCCTTTCAGTCGACTTGGAAGGATTCCACTCGACGGACTCGAAGACACTTGACCATGAAGCCACTCACTCGACCACCAGGAGATCTAGAGTCGCTCCACACACACAAACGGTCTATTATTAAGTAGTCTTTATGGTCATGATAGCACTTTAAGTATGGCGTCACCAGTAACGCCCGGCCTTAATATACATTGAACCCTTCATTACGTGGGCTGGCTGGGGTCTTGGCACACTCTATATAAGCCACCCCCCCCTCCACAGGTAAAAGGGTTCGCACCTCTGTGACTCATACGCATATAATCCAGTTGACCATCCCTGGGCTCCGAGACGTAGGGCTATTACTTCCTCCAAGAAGGGCCTGAACTCGTAAATCCCTTGCGTACAAAACTACTCCATAGCTAGGATCTTGCCTCTCCATACCTACCCCTATTATCTTTATCGGGCTTAGAACCACGACGGTTGGCGCCCTGTGGGGCGGTGTCTTAGCGACTTATTGGAGAAGTTGCAATTGTTCCGATCGCCTTCACCATGGTTTCTGGCGAAGTTTAGTTGAGGGCCGCGAGATCCGTCTCGGCGCGCTCACGTTCATCGCCGACGACCCCGCTTGGCTCCAGGAGGCTCCACTCGACATCGACGCGCTCCCAGTCCGCGGGGCGACACACTTTCGTGCATGTGTCTGCGGCGTCCTGTTGTGGCAACCGTCGGCCCCATATCGGTCGACCCCTGCGTCGTCCTCCCTTCCTGTCTCCCGCCAGCGCAAGCGCTCTGGTCGGTCGAGAGGCTTCAGCGGTGGGTGAGGCACGCAGCGGCTCACCAGTCGGCCACCCCTCAAGTCGTGGCGATCGAGCCCGACGAATCTCTCTACGGCCTGTTCGATCTGTCGACTGTCTCCGTAGAGACTGCATCCGAGTCGACAATGATGATCCAACAAGGAGGTCCTAATGGTCAATGGACGCGTAGTCCTCCGGATGCCCTGCATCGACGGAGGAGACGGCGAGGCGACCAATAGAGTCCACGAGGAGTATCGGATCGAACCACTCACTTCGCTGCAAAGGAAGATCTTCGCCACGAACATGGATGCTCTGCATACTCCTATCATAGGAGAAACCCGAGGCTCGCGCCCTAGAGGACGCGTTTTGTTAACTTGGTGAACGTACTCGATTGAGAACCTCCAACGAGCACTCGATTTAACGTCTTGCGGCGGCGAGTACCGACTCGGTCGGCGTCGCTCTTTCCACCATCGACTTAGGTATATCGAACTCCAATTCGAATCTAGCAACCGCAGCCGTATAGCGAGTCAATTCAGCCCTCTCGATCGAGGTCGGCGGAGGCTTGATGCAGATCGAGATTTACTCCGGCGTTGGGAGATCAAAATTCAGGTATGATCGCGATCGCGCAATAGGATTCACGGTCGATCCGCCACTTGTGAATACAGATCGATCACCCATAGCCCAAGATCGCCCCCGCGGCGTGAGGGACGTGGAGGTCGACGTGATCAGTATGATGACCGATTCGATCGCGATGATCGGCGTCGAGTGCCCACTCCTACCCCAAGGGGTGGGTCGTACGCCCCTCGACAGCAAGATGACAGGCGCCAGCACAGTGTTGGACGAAGAGTTCCAGTTGACCCCAGAGAACCAGGCTTTGATGCGAGATCCATTATCGTTCAGGGTTTGGTCGATCGGAACAGAGCTCACCGAGAAGGTCATGATAGAGATGTACCCACCAGCAGCAGAGTTCATGTTTCAGGACCAGAGTGTTTTAGCAAAGCCATCAGAGTCGCGGTGATTCCTCCCAACTTCAGGTTGGTGACTGGGGTGAGTAAGTTCACTGGTGAGTCCAAGCCCGATACTTGGCTTGAGGACTACCGAGTGGCTGTTCAGATTGACGGTGGCAATGATGAGGTGGCCATGAAACACCTACCTATTATGTTGGAGGGCTCGGCCAGAGCTTGGCTGAATCAGTTGGCGCCTAGCAGCATTTACACTTGGGAAGATCTTGCCCGAGTGTTTGTCAGGACATTTGAAGGAACTTGCAAGCGACCAGCAGGTTTGACAGAGCTGCAGGTTTGCATGCAAAATTCGAATGAGACCCTGAGAGATTACATCCAGAGGTGGATCACATTGCATTACACGGTGGAGAATGTATCTGATCACCAAGCAGTTTGTGCCTTCAAGGAAGGCGTTAAGAACAGGTAGTTAAGTTTGAAGTTCGGTCGGACCAGAGACATGACTCTGAGTCGAATAATGGAGATTGCCACCAAATATGCCAATGGCGAAGAAGAGGATCGGCTCCGGAGTGGCAAGTACAAGCCGACTGCTCATGAAACCGGAGGAGGAACTCGATCGGAAGCGAAGCGGAAAGCCGAGCCACCTGCTCTGGAGAAGCCTTGGCGTGACTCGAGGCAAGTTTAAAGGGAAGCCCAAAGGATCTTGGAACCCCAAGAAGGTGAAGGACAAGGAGGGAAACGACGTGATGGATTTGCCATGCCATATCCACACGAAGAAAAACAAGGAGGGTAACTTCATTTACCCGAAACATACCACTCGCCAGTGCCGACTCTTAATCCAGGAGTTTCAGGGGAAACATCCCAAGGATAAGGAAAAGGAGTCGGACAAGGTTGAAGACAAAGAGGACAGTGATGGAGGATACCCCCATGTCAATTCCACCCTGATGATTTTTGCTAATGTTGAGAGCAAAAGTCGATCGAAAGTTATCAACCGTGAGGTGAATATGGTTGCTCCGGCGACACCCAGTTATCTGAAATGGTCCCGCACCGCCATCACGTTCGACCGGTCGATCATCCGACACACATAGCCACCCCAGGAGGCAAGCTTTGGTGGTCGACCCGACCGTCGAAGAACTCGATGACTAAGGTTCGATGGATGGTGGCGGCGGCTGAATATATTGTATCGAAGACGCTGAAAGGAATGGGCATTCCGATGTCGGACTCGATTCGGCAACATGAGTTTCCATGGAGTCATTCCTAGGAAGAAGGCTGAGTCACTCGGCCAAATTGCTCTTGATGTGGTTTTCGGCGATTCGAAGCATTTCCGCAAAGAAAAGTTAACATTTGAAGTTGTGGATTTCCAGAGTGCTTATCATGCTATTTTGGGCAGGCCAGCTTATGCACGATTCATGGCTCGACCATGTTACGTGTACCTCAAATTGAAGATGCCTGGTCCCAAGGGTGTGATCACCATCACTGGCAATCGGAAAAAGGCAGAAGAGTGCTTTCAGAAGGGCTCAAAGATTGTCGATGCTCAGATAACAGTGGTGGAGCTGCAGGAATACCAGAAAAATGCAGATCCGAGTGATTTATTGCGGGCCAAGAAGCCCGCCACGGAGTCAGCGTTCCAGTCGTCTGGTGAGACGAAGCCCGTTCACATTCACCCGACCGACCCTAGTGCCGCTCCGACTCATATCTCCACAACACTCGACTCTAAATAGGAAGAAGCGCTCATCCAGTTCCTCCATGAGAACTGGGACATCTTCGCATGGAAGCTCTTGACATGCGGGTGTTCAGGGGCTGGCTGAGCATCGTTCTGAAGTCGACTCAAAAGCGAAACCTGTCAAAGAACATCTTCGACGGTCCGCCGTCCAGAAAAGAAAGGCCATTGGCGAGGAGGTGGCTTGGCTCCTGGCAGCAGAGTTTATCCGAGAAATTTACCACTCCGAGTGGCTCACCAATGTTGTCATGGTCCCCAAGAAGGACAAGTCACTTTGCATGTACATTGATTTCAAACATATCAATCGGGCCTGCCCGAAACATCATTTTCCTCTCCCCCGCATCGACCAGATAGTCGACTCAACAGCGGGATGTGAGTGCCTGTCTTTTTAGACGCTTATTCCGGTTACCATCAGATTCGTTTGTATGGACCCGACGAGATCAAAATAGCTTTCATCACTCCATTCGGGTGCTTCTGCTATGTCACCATGCCATTCGGCCTCAAGAATGCCGGAGCCACGTTCATACATGGATGATTCAGAAGTGTTTACTCACTCAAATCAGTCGGAACGTGGAAGCATACATGGATGATATTGTGGTCAAATCACGGAAGGGTTCCGACCTGTTGACTGACCTCGCTGAAACATTTGCCAATCTCAGGAGGTATGATATCAAGCTTAATCCATCAAAGTGCACATTCGGAGTTCCTGGCGGAAAGTTACTCGGTTTTCTCGTTTCCGAACGAGGAATCGACGCCAACCCAGAAAAAGTTGGCACTATACTCCGAATGAGACGCCCCGTACGTGTGCATGATGTCTAGAAACTTACTAGATGCTTGGCCGCGTTAAGTCGATTCATCTCTCGCCTCGGTGAAAAGGCATTGCCTCTTTACCGACTGATGAAGAAGTCAGACAAGTTCGAGTGGACTCGAAGTTGATGCGGCGTTTGCGAGCTAAAAGCTCGCTCTCCACCAACCGGTGCTTGCTTTGCTCCAATCACAAAGAGCCTTTGTTGCTTTACATTGCAGCCACAGGACAAGTTGTTAGTACAATATTTACAGGCGGCGGGAAGAAGAAGGAAAGCCTTCAAAGTTCAGCGCCAAAGATATTATCTTTCAAAGTGTTGACCCCATCGAAGCAAAGATACCCTCATTATCGAAGCTTGTATATGGGATTTACATGACCACGAAGAAGGTTGCTCATTATTTCTCCGATCATTCCATTATAGTCGTCGTGACGCCCATTGTCGAGATTTTGCTGTGAGAGATGCAATCGGTCAAGTGGCAAAATGGGCGATTGAACTCCTTCCCCTTGATATCAAGTTTGAGGCAAAGAAAGCCATTAAGTCCCAAGCAGTAGCAGATTTCATCGCCGAGTGGATTGAACAGCAACTACCGACTCAAGTTCACTTGGAGCACTGGACCATGTTCTTTGACGGTTCTAAGATGTTGAATGGTTCCGGTGCTGGGGTAGTTTTGGTTTCCCCCCGAGGAGATAAGCTCAGATATGTGCTCCAGATCCACTTTGATTCCTCCAACAATGAAGCAGAATACGAAGCACTTTTGTATGGGTTGCGCTTGGCCATTTCACTCAGCGTCCGTCGCCTTATGGTTTATAGCGACTCATATTTGGTGGTCAATCAGGTTATGAAGGAGTGGGACGTCAGAAGCCCGACCATGATCGTTCTTGCAATGCAAGAAGAAAGCTTGAGAAGAAATTTGAAGGGTTAGAGCTCCATCATATACCCCGATCAAGAATCAAGCGGTGATGATTTGGCAAAGATAGGTTCCAGAGAGAAGCCATTCGATAATGTGTTCTTGGAACATATCCATACTCCATCGATTCAGAAGATCCTTTTACCGAAGAAGCTCCGCAGCCAAAAAGTGTCACAGATCTGACTGAAGTTGAAGTTCTAGCGGTGGTCGAACTGATCATGGAAGCGTTGGTCATCACTCCCGATTGGACAGTGTCGTACATCGCGTATATCTTAAGGAAAGAGCTCCCAGAGGATGAAGAAGAGGCTCGACGGATCGTCTCACGATCCAAAGCCTTTACCGTGATAAAGGGACGGTTATACGAGAAAGCGCGACTGGAGTCGGTTAGAAATGTATAACGCCAGAAGAAGGTCGGATAATCCTTGACGATATCCACTCGGGGACCTGTGACCATCATGCGTCCTCTCGGACCATTGTGGCTAAAGCATACCGAGCGGGATTTTACTGGTCAAGAGAAAATGAAATGGCAAGGAGATAGTCAACAAGTGTGAAGGATGTCAATTTTACTCCAGTATGTCACACAAGCCCGCCTCAGCCTTGAAGACCATTCCACTCGTCTGACCTTTCGCTGTATGGGGATTGGATATGGTTGGACCATCGAGAACAAAGACGGCTTCACCCATGTCTTTGTGGCGGTCGACAAGTTCACTAAGTGGATTGAAGCTAAACCCATCAAGAATCTTGATGCCGGCACTGCTGTCAGCTTCATCAGAGAGTTGATATTTAGATATGGAGTTCCACATAGCATCATCACTGATAATGGGTCAAACTTCAATTCCGAGGAATTCAGAGCCTTTTGCACATCTTAGGGCACACGAGTCGACTATGCTTCAGTCGCTCACCCCCAGTCGAATGGACAGGCAGAACGAGCAAATGGTTTAATTCTCAAAGGACTGAAACCCCGACTGATGCGCGATCTCAAGCACGCGGCTGGTGCATGGGTCGATTTAACTTCCGTCGATGATTTTGGGGATTAAGGACCACACCTAATCGGTCGATTGGGAGAACTCCGTTCTTCTTGGTCTCTGAGTGAAGCAGTCTTGCCGAGTGACCCCTTCACAACGCACTTTTAGTCGAGCTCTACATCAAGATGAAGCGAGCAAGCCCGACAAGACGCAGTCGACCTTCTAGAAGAAGAAAGAGAGATGGCAATGATCTGATCAACCATTTATCAGCAGGACTTACGCCGCTTCCATACCAAAAACGTGAAGAGTCGAGCCTTCCAAGAAGGAGATTTGGTTCTCCGAGTGGATCAGCAGAAACCACACAAGCTTGCTCCTACTTGGGAAGGTCTCTTCATCGTCACCAAAGTTCTCCACAACGGGGCGTACCGCCTTTACAATGTCGGTCACCAGATTGACGAGCCCCGAGCTTGGAACGCGGAGCTACTCCACCCCTTTTATACTTAAGTATTCACTCGGATGAGATGTAATAAAAGTACTTCTGTAGTTTATTTATCAAAGATGAGAGTGTTATAATTTTCCCAGTGATTGTTATTACTTTTGTTTACATGAGTAGTCCCTCAGTGGGTGGCTTAGCTGCGAATCCGTTTCGCCTAAGTTTGTAAAAGAAAAATCCTTGCCGAGTGGTGAGCCAGTCTCCCACTCGGGGGCTTAGCTGCGAATCCGTTTTGCCTAAGTACTTTCGAATCCTGCCGAGTGGTGAGCCAGCCTCCCACTCGGAGGCTTAGCTGCAGTCCGAGTACTCGCCTAAGTTTAACAAAATCCTGTCGATTGGTGAGCCAGCCTCCCACTCGGAGGCTTAGCTGCAGTCCAAGTACTCGCCTAAGTTTAACAAAATCCTGTCGAGTGGTGAGCCAGCCTCCCACTCGGAGGCTTAGCTGCAGTCCAAGTACTCGCCTAAGTTTAACAAAATCCTATCGAGTGGTGAGCCAGCCTCCCACTCGGAGGCTTAGCTGCAGCCCAGTGCTCGCCTAAGTTCAAATACAATGTATGCTCCGCAAGGAGGACGAGGTGCAGGTCGACTGCTACCTTTTCCTTCCGAGCTACGCCACAAATACAATGTGCGCTCCGCAAGGAGGACGAGGTGCAAGTCAACTACTACTTTTTCCTTCCGAGCTATGCCACAAATACAATGTGCGCTCCACAAGGAGGACGAGGTGCAGGTCGACTGCTACCTTTTCCTTCCGAGCTACGCCACAAATACAATGTGCGCTCTGCAAGGAGGACGAGGTGCATGTCGACTGCTACCTTTTCCTTCCGAGCTACGCCACAAATACAATGTGCGCTCCGCAAGGAGGACGAGGTGTAGGTCGACTGTTACCTTCCACTCGGGGGCTTAGCTGCAGCCCAGTGCTTGCCTAAGTTTTTGAAAATCCTACCGAGTGAAGAGCAAACCTCCCACTCGGGGGCTTAGCTGCAGCCCAGTGCTCGCCTAAGTTTTTAAAAATCCTACTGAGTGGAGAGCAAACCTCCCACTCGGGGGCTTAGCTGCAGCCCAGTACTCGCCTAAGTTTTTGAAAATCCTACCGAGTGGAGAGCAAACCTCCCACTCGAGGGCTTAGCTGCAGCCCAGTGCTCGCCTAAGTTTTTGAAAATCCTACCGAGTGGAGAGCAAACCTCTCACTCGGGGGCTTAGTTGCAGCCCAGTGCTAGCCTAAGTATGAGATTCATTCCGCTCCATCCGGATCCGCAAGAACGCAAGTCGATTGCAATCTGTGCTTCATTCCTACCTGCAAGAGTGCATCACAAGCGCTAGCATATATTTCGAGCGAAGAACAATGATCGTTCGAAGACAAACACAAACATATTCAACGGCAAACCCAAGTTTAGATAACATCCTACGGATCCAGAAGTTCTCAAGCACCAAGCCTGTTAAGTTACCGGTTACAAAAACCACTCGACATTCCGAGGCAAATTTAAGGCATCAAGCATAGAAGTTTTTTACTCCTCCTGTGGAGGACTGGAAGGCGTGACAAACTCGTCCAGGTCGATTCCATCTGCAATCCGAGTGGCAGCAGCAATGAAGGTCTCCATGAAAGATCGGAAGTCATGTTTATTGGTATTGGCCACCTTGAGAGACGCCAGCTTGTCCTCTCGCGCGTCCTTGAAGTGAACATGGACCAGAGACAGAGCAACATCAGCACCACACCTGGCAGAAGACTTATTCCATTCTTGCACTCGACTTGGAACTTCGTTTAGTCGGGTCATCAGAGACTCGAGGTCATTCTGAAGTGTTTCCCCTGGCCAGAGTGTTGTGTCGATGCGCGAAGTTGCAACCTTCAGTCTAGCAAGATAGTCGACCACAACAGCAACGCGAGACTCGAGTCGGAGCACGTTCATGGCGGCTTCATCCTTCACAGGAGAGTTGATGGGATCCAGGGTTGTCTCCACTCGACCAGTTTCTTCCTCAAAGTTTTGGCAGAATTCTGTAAACACAACCCAAAGATAAGCCCGCAGTTCTGTGGTAGGTCCATAATTACAAGCCAATCAGATATAAGAGACTACCTTCAAGCATGAGGAATAGCTTCTTGGCGAGTCCTCCCAGATAAACCTCTAGATCATTCTTCTTTCCTGCCAGTTCGCTAGCCTTGTCGCTCAGGGCTATCTTGTCATTCTTTAGTCGACTGACCTCCTTGTTGGCCGCGTCAAGAGCAGCTTTCAGATTGGTATTCTCCTCTTCAAGCTTCCTGGTTGAAGCCAGATTTTCTTCTGCAAGTTTCGTCTTGTCCGAAGCCGCTTTCTGTGCCTCGGCAAGGTCAAGGTCCTTCGTCTTCAGAGCATCCCTCAGTTTATCTGCAAAATAATAGTGAGATCAGACTCAGGAATGGACAAGAAATAAGGGCAGTTGTCAAGGTTCTCACCAAACATACCTTTTGCCTCCTCCTTCGCCTTCGTGAAGTTCTCTTGGACAAGCTTCAGATCAAGTTTGAGCTGGATATGCTTGTTCTCCAACTCAGCATAATGAGCCACAAGCTCGCAAGATTTCTGTGAAAGATCAATCGACAGACGTCAAATATAGGTCACTTCCGAGTGACTAAGAGAAAGATCGTAGTATTTCTAAGACTACAGCTGAATCAAAATATTCAACTGTAGTCTCGGGGACTACACCCAGTGGGTGCACTCAGCGTGCCCCCACTAGTTCTATCGGCTCGGGTCGATCAGTCGACCAAAAGATACAAAAAGGCTAACTACCAGCAGTTAACCACAGTTCATGCCCCCACTGGTTCCATGATTCCATTCGACCGGATCGAGTGGAGAAAGTAAAGAGAAAAAGTTCAAGGTATAAAGACTATAGTCGACTGCCAGCAGTCCACCATAGTCTCGGGGACTACACCTAGTGGATGCACTCAGTGTGCCCCCACCAATCTAGATATTCAATCGACACACCCAGTGGGTGGACGACAGATACTAAGATCTTCAGAAAGAAAAGTTTTCAGGTATCATATCCTAACAGAACATGCGGTGATCAACGAACCTAGACATTGCTCTGAAGGGCTGAACTTGCATCATGAGCCGCTTGACTGGCATCTCGGATCGCCTTCACCTGCTCCATCATGACCCCCGCCTGGCGTATAGCTTCTTTAGCAGCGCCTGCTTGGTCCTCTGGGACGTGGTGGGTAGAAAAAAGGGAAGGCGGATCAGCACTCGACGACGAAGGGCGAGCACTCGTCAGCGGCACAGCAAAGGACACGGTAGTCCGAGTGATGTTGCCCCCCTCCGGAACCAGCGTCTCAGGTGCCGATACGACCTGAGCAGTCTTGCCAGCAGACGTCTTCCTGTTCCTCCTCTGCCTCAGTGGCTCCTTATCGTCATCATCAGGGAGATCAATGATGATATTAGGTGGAGCTACAGAAAAGATTCAAAGTTAAAAATGAAGATTCTATCGACCGAAAGCGAAACTACGGAGATCATACCAGGGTTGGAAGTGACAGCATCCTCCATTTCTTGATCTTCGTGTCTGATCGAGGTCTCAGAAGTAGCAGCACTGCGATTTCAGAAATCGGTCGGTCAGCGAACGAGTCGACCAAGAGTGTATCCATGTTAAACAAGAAAACACAAGTTATGCCATTACCCAGAAATAGTGGGAATCACCATCCTCATCTTCAGCAGGGCCTTCGTCGGTTTTGATGACGCCGCTCGGGGTTGCTTCGGCACTTTCTCAGTCGGCACCGGAGAGGTCGTCCGAGGACGTTTGGTCAATTGCCCAACAGGCACGACAACCTTGCCGCGCTCGACTGCAGGATCATGGATGAGCTTGGATCGTCTTTCAGTACGAGGAGGCTGGACTTCATCCTCCTCTTCCTCCTCCTCTTCCTCATCAGAGCCAACATCTACTTCACCCTCCTCACCATCGGATTCCCACTCTTCCTGACTTTCACCCCCGCTCCCTTCCTCCTCTTCGGTCTGTTCTTGCGCCCCGTTGGGCATCGAATACATCTCGGTAGTGATCTGAAGACAACAAACAAGACAAAAGTCGACCGATGAATGGTAGCAAAGCGAAATGAAGGAAACAGGTCACTGATCGGAGTTACGTGGTCGATCTTGTGCGGTTCGTATGATGGTCGAGTGGCGGGATCCTCCACGGCTCCACGGGGTTATCTTTGTTCCTGTGATGGCGGTCATCCACCTCTCGAGTGGCATCGTCGACCTCCTCCGGGTGGACCCGAGTGGTGTCTTGGCACCGAGTACATCCACATCGGATGGCCTTGATATTGAAGTGGTGAATCGCCATCGAAGGAAAACCTCCGAAGATCCATGCCGACCACCCGTCGCGGATGAGCTGGACTACACGCCTACCAACACCTTAACTCGAGCCTTCTCCTCCGGGACCACCTTGAGAGAGGACGACTTGTTCACTCGGTCCATGGAGAAAGGAGGAGTCGATCGGCCGCTCAAGGCGTCGGCTGGTCTTAATAGTAGAACGGTCATTGCCACCCTCGGACCGACTTCGGGAAGGGTCATGACCGAAAGGCACTTTTACTCCTCATCTCAACCCCAAGACCCCACACATCTGGATTACTTGGGTTTTCTCGTCACTCGGACTAGCCTTTTTCACCGTCTGAGAGCGACAGGTGAAAATGTGTTTGAAAAGGCCCCAGTGCGGCTGACAACCCAAGAAGTTTTCACACAAGGACATGAAAGCGGCGAGATAGACAATAGAGTTGGGCGTGAAGTGGTGGAGTTGTGCCCCAAAGAAGTTCAGAAATCCCCGAAAGAAAGGATTCAGCGGTAGAGAAAACCCGCGGTCAACGTGGGTGGCTAAGAGGACGCACTCACCCTCCTGAGGCTGCGACTGCCACTCCTTCCCCGAAAGCCTCGCTGACCCATGGGGGATCAGTCCTTCGTTGGCCAGGTCGTCGAGGTCCTTCTGGCTGATGGTCGAGCGGATCCAGCCTCCCTGGATCCAGCCTTGCGGTAGGCCGGCCCGCGACGAGGATCCACCCCGACTGGTCGCCCTCCCCTTTGCCTTCGCCGTCGCCTTCTTCGCCCGCTCCAAAGCTGCCGTCTTCTCTTTCACCATCGTCGCCGGCGAAGCAGACACAGAACAACAGTGCTGGGACGGTGGCGAACACAGCAGGTGAATCTGAGGAAGAAAGAGGGAAAAATGAGGGCACACTATTCAAAAAACCCCCGTCCGGCGCCTTATATGGAGTCTCTTACGAGTGGTCGATTGGTAGGCTCGGGCGATCTGTCAAATCCCTTGAACATCGCCTAGCGCGATCGTGGCGAAAAAGGTGGCACAAAGATCGAGGCATCCCTGCCTTATCCCATCCGAGTACCACGGCCTCCTCCGCTTCGCGCGCTTCCCGAAATTCGGATCCCGCTAAATCCACGAACAGCAGAGCAACTTGTCAGACCGCAGATTTCCTCCGATCCGTCGCTCGGCAATCTCCAAGCTCATAAAGGTCACTCGACATATACAAAGAATGGATCAAGGCGACTGAAAGGGAGGTTGATGCCATCACTAAAAGTCATTGGTCCAGAGTAAGACACACTTGCAGCACGAAAAACAGGTCGGAAGAATTCTCAACTCCTTCCTCACTCAAACCTCGATCCATTCGGGGGCTAATGATGAAGCCATGCACGTAGGGTAGGGTCATGGACCTGTCCAAGGTACCCTCCCCAAGGACATCTTTAGAAGAAACTGCCTTTCAGTCGACTTGGAAGGATTCCACTCGGCGGACTCGAAGACACTCGACCATGAAGCCACTCACTCGACCACCAGGAGATCTAGAGTCGCTCCACACACAAACGGTCTGTTATTAAGTAGTCTTCATGGTCATGATAGCACTTTAAGTATGGCGTTACCAGTAACGCCCGACCTTAATGTACATTGAACCCTTCATTACGTGGGCGGGCTGGGGTCTTGGCACACTCTATATAAGCCACCCCCCTCCACAGGTAAAAGGGTTCACACCTCTGTAACTCATACGCATATAATCCAGTCGACCGCCCCTGGGCTCCGAGACGTAGGGCTATTACTTCCTCCGAGAAGGGCCTGAACTCGTAAATCCCTTGCGTACACAACTACTCCATAGCTAGGATCTTGCCTCTCCATACCTACCCCCCTATTCTACTGTTAGGCTTAGAACCACGACAATATCGACAAGAGCTAGTCAGGCAAGAATTTACCCGGGTGAGTCTACCTCCAAAGGACATAGAGGCACTCCATCCTTTTATGAACCTTCTCCACCAGACTGGCCTAGTCAACAACATGAAGTTTGTAGTCACACACAAAAACCTTTAAGTACTTCAAAGGCCAACAAACCAATTTGACAGTTGAACATATTTCGATACTTCAAAGGCCAATTTGATAGTGAACATATCAGAATAAAACTAAACTCGGATCGTGTTGTATTAACAATGAACCACTCTTTTGGACGTTAGTCTTCACCCAAACATGGCTCAAACATGTATAGCAATAGCTTAAATCTAGAGGGGACGACACGCTCCACCGCGCCCGGTGATAGGCTGTGTAGGCGGGCCATGCCCATGTAGTGTCATTGATGTGTTAAGGCCCACATATGTAGGTGAACGTTGTGTTATACATCGAGCGGTAGCCTACATACCTAGGGTGTGGGGTAGGTCGACCCATTGGCGCACACCTCGGATCGCTGGCTCCCGGCCTACGCATGATTTGCGTTTTAATGGATTAAAATGATCAAAGAATTTGAGAGAAAATGTTTGCGAATTCAAAAATTGTTCGCGAATTTACAAGATGCGCACAAAATTGGAAAAACATTCACAATTTTGAAAAGTGTTTGCAAATTTTAAAAATATTTCTAATTTTGAAAAATGTTCGTGAATTCACAAAATATTTGCCAGTTTGAGAAACTATTCATGAATTTAAAAATACTCATGCGTATATATAGTATAAGGTGTGGCTGTGTGTGGTGACAAACATAGGGCTACCGCGCAGAGGACAAACACGCCACGGGAGCTCACAAATGCAAGCACTACTATGTCCCCACCGAAAAGGATCCACATGGCAGTGGTCGTAACAGGCTCACTATCCAAATCGACTTAGGACATGTTTGGGACTACTCCGTTTTACAAAAATCAGCTTCACTTCGTCAAATTCATTTTGGAGCAGTTTCATACAGAAGTTGCAGTTTCACCAAAGAGCAATTTATCGTGTTTGGCTTCTAGCTAGCTTCAACTTCAAGAATTGGCAATTTGATGAAAAGGATCTATTTGATTGGTTGACGTGAGGAAAAATGAAGGGGTATCCACTTACTGGTGACAGTGGTGGGTAATTCCCCCCTCCTAACTCTAGCTTCCAGAGTTGTTGGATCACCTCTGAATTGCTCGCAAAATACAGGGAATTGTACCCCATATTCTAATTTTTTATGAAGTGGTATGCCGTGAATCTATCCCATTCGACTTGCACTTTCTAGAGCATAAGTGAATTTGAGTGAACGAAGCAGTCCCTAGAACCCCGGCCTGGAGCAGTTGACCGGTAATCAACGACGTTGCTCAGACCTGTTGGGACAACCACACAGCCCACCAATAGGGTCACACGCCATACACCGATACTCAAGCATGCAGTCATCTATAGCAGCAAAAAAAGAAAAAGAAAATTATAAGACCAGGTCTCATATAAACCAGGTGAGACCCGCCCTGATGGATGACACGTGGCATTCACAAATCACAAAGCATCTAATCTCTCCTCCCCTGATTTCAGATGGGGAGTGGGATAGATGCATTGTGATTTGTGAATGTCACATGTCATCTATCAGGATGGGTCTCGCCTGCTAACCCGTGAGACCTGGTCTCATAGAATTTTTTTCCGCAAAAAAACAACGCCTGCAAAAGCATGACATAGGAGAAGGGCCAACACATCAGCGTCAGGGAAACTCCTGATGGCCTCGGCGCCTAGAAGGCCACGCATAAACTTGGAGGTGATTTCTAATAGCTACAACCTGTGAATCCTGACACCACCACTTGGCACTTGAAGCATTCAACCAAAGAGTGTTGGATCAACATGTCCGAAGCCAATGTTCCAAATAGAAGTGCCATGGAACCATGCTTATAAGTTGGACCATTTGACATGAAAAAAAATGCAAGGGTATTTCGTCACAAGTCCGCACCACGGACAATCCTTATGGAGGGCATCAAGAAGGAATCAAGACTTCGGTCCACCACGGGTGCAAAACGTTTGGCCCAAATAATGTCGGGAGAGTAATGGCCTTTTGTATTTTGTTTGGAGACCTTTTCTATAACCGAATACTCTATCGAAAACTCAAAACGGTGCCCGGGCTCATCTGCTCCCTCTCAGGAAAATATTCAAAAAAAATACTAGAAAAATTCAAAAAATTCCAAATTTTTTTGTGGTGGTAGATAATTTGAACTTATTTGGACATCTGAGCAGCTCTCGGCAAAAAAGACAAATCGGGCCAAAACAGTGCATGAACAGTAAACATTTTTACAAACCCTGATTTTGTCTTTTTTGCCGAGAACTGCTCAGATGCTCAAATGAGTTGAATTTTGGGGCGCACCTCACGCGTCAAATTATCTACCACCACAAAAAAATTTGGAATTTTTTGAATTTTTCTAGTATTTTTTTTGAATTTTTTCTAAGCATGGGTGCAGATGAGCCTGGGTGCAGATTAGCCGTACTCAATACTCTATAGCTCTCTTAATTAATGGATGAGACAAAGGTTATGCCTCCGTTTCAAAAAAATAAAATATCTCCCTTGCTCCACATCATCCTGAATGCATACGGAAAACATGACCAATATTGGCTTGAGCACTCTTCACCATCCTAGCCAGACTACCAGCGGAAATCCGTTGGTGCTCCTGGGAGCGTGCGCTCCTGCACACGAAAAATATTTTTCAAAGTGTAAAAAATTCCAAACAAAAATATGGCGTATACATCTCGACATTATATGTGTGCACGTCAAATTTCGGAGAAAACCGATATTTTTTGTGGCTTGTGTAGAAAGACAAAAGGATGTCTTGTGAAAAGTATTTTTTAACACCGGATTTTGTCTTTTTCACACGTGACACGTAAGTTGTCGGTTTTTCGTGAAACGACTTTGTGAGCATGTATAATATCGATATGTACGCGCCAAGTTTTTTGTTTGATTTTTTTTTGACATTTCAAAGTATGTTTAAAATAAATTTTGAAAATCAGGAACACGTGCTCCCATGTGCCAAAACGCCACTCTCCGAGAAGCTATATTGGAAAGGAAAGGGGTAATGTTGTTCCCTGACTCACCCCACTCGAAGCTGCCAAAATACGGGCCACTAAGTATGACACACTGTGACTCTTGGAAACGGCAGAACGGCTTCCTTCTGGCAATCACCATGGATCACCTCTCCAAACCTTGCCATTCTGTTTCCAGAGCTGTTCAAGCAATCACGAGGTAAAAACAGATGCGTTGCTGATGCGCTTGAAAAATGATAAATGGGTGTTGGACATCAAGATACGCCCCAAAGAAGACCTGATTCATAGCTTCATCATCCTCTGGAGAGCTCTGCGGGCTGAAGCGGTGTTGCTGCAACCACAGGTGGAAGACAAAATCTCCTGGCATCTTCAGAGCGCTGGCATATACAGCGCAAAGTCAGCTTACAAAGTGCAATTCAGCAATCTACAGAAGACGAACGACAAGCAGCTCATACGGAAAACTTGGGCACCTGGAAACATAAAAGCTTTCTTTTGGCTTTTGCTCAAAAATTGTCTCTGGTGCAACGATAGACTCCAACGCAGAGGATGGGAGAATGGATACTTCTGCACTCTATGCACAAGAAATCTGGAGACATCAGAACATCTTTTTGGGGATTGCCCGGTCAGTAAGGAAATATGGAGAAGGATCTCAACCTGGAACGACTGTGACAGGCTCATGCGCCTCGCCGCGTCCTCAGACCACCTCACCTCCTCCATTTGCAGAATGCGCAACCTCATCCAACAGTCAAGACCAAGGCTCAGAGAGAGGCTCAAGACGATGATCTTCCTTGTCACATGGCACATCTGGAAGAAGAGGAACAACAGAACTTTCAGACATGAGTCAAGCCCAATCTGCAATGTGATCGCAGCGATCAGAAGAGATGCAGAGAGTTGGAAGCTAGCAGGGGCAAAATGCCTTGCAACGCCACTAGGGGATCCAGGCTAGACTCCACTTTGCCCTGGTGTTCAGGGTTTTTTGAAACACCTCTCTTGTAACCAATCATGATCACTTGATCATGAGCATATTTCCCGCCTTCTACTTGCTTAATATATGAACGCCGGTGGTACACCGGTTCTTTCAAAAAAAAAATAAGTATGACACACAAATTGCCATTCTTAACCACATAATGAATCTGCTTGCGCCACCTCTCTCTTTTTTGTGCATGGTGTGGCATGTACAAAAATTTCAAGTGAAGTTCTGCTAGCATTTCTCTCTATTTTTGGTGAGAGGCAATGAGACTGGACCAATAACTGAAGACTTCTGCTAACAAGTGTTTAATATAAACTGCTGCTTATAAATTTACAATGCCGGTCGTCGTCACGGCGGCTCATGGTACCATTACTAACATCAAAAACATCAATTCACCAGACTGACGGCGAAGTGGCTACGGATCCAGTTCACACGATCATAGGGAGCTTCTCATGCTTCGGAGGCAAAACTGTCTGTCTTGGTGGACTCCTCCGCATCAGACGGCTTCGATTCGTGCATCGCTGCCGCTTTGAGAACTCGGTCCTGCACCGCCGTCGTGGAGGGGGACGTCGCCAGGCCAATCTTGTTAGGCTCTAGCTTCTTAGCTGCCCACGAGAACGCTTCCGCGCCCACTCTTACTGGGGACAGCAACAGCCTGCCGAAAGAGAGGGAGAGGGGGAGGAAATTTTGTGATGGTTCTAATTCGTGCTTGAAATTTAAACAGTGGCAAGCATAAAACACCTGAACTACAAAATGATGGAATGGAAGCCCACCAAAGAACACAAATGTCACAAGCCAGGGGAACTTACTTTAGGTCTTGCAGGAAATCCTCCGAACCCTCGTATGTAGAGAACCGCAGGTAGATCGTCTACGACAGTAGAAAAATATCAGGTGACAGGGCATAAACATTCTCGTTGACACTTGACAAATGGCCACATATTTGAAATTTTGTAGTTGACGGTAGTAGAAAACTGCACAAACTTACATTGCTTTTATCCAATCATGATGTTCATACATGCTGAACAATAGATATGCATGTGCAAAGCATTTAAAAATGGAGAGTACTTACCAACCCAATACTAAGAACACCGATGTACTGCAAAGTCGTCTCCCATTCTACAATCACGTAAAACCATAGTCAATTCATCAAAAAGTAGTTTGAAGTGCTTGCAGTATACAGGTATCACCTAACTAGACTTCAGAAGTCCAATAACAAATATCTATGAGCATTAGGTCAAAAAGGTCAATGATGCACATTTAGGTGAAATGGCAAATAAATCAGAGAATGGGAAGTGGTTTAGGTCGATGCTTAACAGATGGACAGTATATACCAGGTAATGGAGACGTGGTTTTCAAAACTGATGTTTAACTGCAAATACTCCACTAAGCAATACCTTCTTAATTTTACTAAAATGACATACTTTGAATTGCATCAATTTGTGCAATGCAAAAGGAAGTTTCCTCTTATGTCTATATACCCGAAAGACCATTCCCTTGTACTCCCTCTGTAAACTAAGATCTTTTAGATCACTAAGTAGTGATCTAAAAGATCTTATATTAGTTTACAGAGGGGTACTTTGTACATGAACTATTTGTCCTCGCCGAGTGTCACAGCTCCTGCCCTTTGTGGCAAAAGACAAGACTATCTGGTACCCCTTGGTGTCAAGAGGACCCATTTTAAAAACCATACATGCTATCTCCATACTCTACTTACCTAGCAAAGCATAAGTCACTGCTGAGAAGCCCTGCACAAAAGAAATCAAAATTAGCAAGAAAGAAGCATGCCATCAGCTACAAAGACACCCATAAAAGAATAAGTGGCATGAATGTACCAGAAGGGATCCAAGGACAAGTGTAGGGGTGGGCTTTATGCCTTCGAGGATTTCCTCAGCATCCTACACACATTCAGAACAATGATTCAAGTTCACAATTTGACAGTGATAAAAAGCTGGAATGTGAGAGTGATGACAAGTTGACAACACCAAGCGCTCTTTTATATATCATGCAACCAATAATATACAAAATATGAATCCACTACAGTCACAAAAGATACAAAATCATTCAAATGATAGCCAAAAAGTGAAGAAAATTGCACAAATGATTCTCAGGTGTGAATTATTACCTCATTTATTACTGTCAATGCAGTCTCTGGTTTCAGTTCTTTCACGCGAAGATTCTTTGCCCAAGATTGGAAACCTCCTTTAACCAGGTAAGGTTGCTGCCATTGAAACATTCAATATTAGACAGAAGAATAGTGCATGCAGGCAGGGAACTACGAAGAAAGAAGCATACAAAAATTGTCCTAAAAAAAATCCAAAACTTGCCTGCACACCAAGCTTCTTCAGCAGCCTAGCAATGGACTTTGATCGGGTTCCATTAGCATCCATAATGATGACCTTTGAATCACCCTACAAAAGCAGGTGAAAAACACAGTACAGATACAATATTACTTCTTGTGAAGAAACGATAGAGTATAAATATCAAATACAAGCCTCAGCCAAACAGAGTAAGTACCTTAACCAACTTCAAGTTGCGGATTACAACTGCAACCAAAGCATCATCAACTTCGCTTCCACCTTTAAGTAGCTTCTTTGTTGGACCTTTGATCTGAATTAAAAAAACAAATGTATTAATTATCAATACCTAAATATATTTTTTGTAATTTCACCATTTTAAAAAACCTCGAGACAAAGTGGCTAATAGATCATAAAAGTAATTTCATATTCTTTAAAAATTAACGAACACAAATCTTAATACTATCAGGACAAAAAAGGACTTTTCGTTACATGAAACAGCTTTAATCTTTACGGATAGACATACAAATTTGGAGCTAAATACAGGGGAGTTAGAGAAATTGTCCAGAAATTAGTGAGCGCTTGAATAGATATAATTTACCAAACAGTAGAGCTTCTAGAATTAGGAGAGAAACAAGTAGCACTCTAGATCTTCAGTTCAAACCAGACATACCTCAGGCGAAGCAACGCTTGCATATTTAGATCTAGCTGCACGGCGTAGATCAGGAATTCCATCTTTCCCCCTCAAGTCCTACAGAACATAATTTGATGAGAAGCTGCTATAGTTGTTAAATATAACTGATATATCAAACAATTGAGTTAAATACATCTAATTGTTCAGTTACATGTACTCCACAAAGGACACGACAAAACCATATAGACCTTCAGTACCTATGGATGCTTCACTAAAAATGTTTATGTCCAAAGGTAGGACATGAGTGAAGAACTTGATAAAAGTGTTTCTAAGAAGCAATCAAGGATCCATTTGCTAAAATATTCATAATTAATTTTACATTTGGACAATTTGCAAAAATATCATGAACCAGATTCGATAGATATCTTAGATGAAAAAAGGACATGAACGAAAGAAAAGGCTAATGAGATTTACAATCTCTTGCCTCAGGCCGAACATCAATAAGTACGGCTTTGCCATCACTTTTCAATAGCTCCAATGTCGATTCAGGCGACAAGTCTCCAGAATAGCCGCCATATGCGAAGAGCCAGTAAGATATCCTACAATGTTACAAAATTCAGGACTTTACAAAACCAAATGCAGGAGATGTATCAGTACAAAAGAAATGAAAATTCCCTTTACCCTATTGTTGTGGAACCTCCAAGCAGAACTGCCAATTGAACAATTGGGTCACTTGGGTTCAAACCAACATTCTTTTCGATGCCTTCGATGATAATGTATACCTGAATCATTGCATGTCAGAATATTTTCAGTGGCCTCATCAACAATTGGCTCAACAGTTTACAGATTTACTGCTAGGTACCTGTTGGAGGGCACTTCCAATTGGTCGCAATACTATGCTAGCTTTCTCCTCGGATGAGTTCAGCAATTCTTTGACATTTGGTGGCAACGACGACTTGGCCGAGCCATAGTAGTATACGAGGGACGTGGTTGCACTGCCCAGTGAATCCTCTGCTACCACAATTGCCTTCCTAAGAACATCAGCCGCCACGGCACCAGCTCCGGCCACCTTATCCTGAAATGAGCCGGAAACGTCCGGGACCCCACCGGCGGCCTGCTTCTTGGTGGCAGCCACCGAGGACGTGATGCCACCAGCGACGCCCCTTATCGCCTTCCTGTAGGCCCCGAGAGCGTCGTACGCCGACAGCCTGAGCTTGTCGTAGCCTTCGGTGAGCGCGTCCTCCGCCTGGAATATCTGCTTGCTGAGCTTGTCGATGAACCTGGCCACGGACTCCTCGACGCCGGTCGCGTCGGCCGGGAACGTGGTGGGCATCTCCGCGTCCATCAGGACCTGCTGCGCGGCATCGTCGGTGACCGCGCCGACCACAGCGTCCGCGGCCAGGTCGACGGGCATCAGCGGCGGGTCGACCCCGGCGCGCCAGAGAGGGTCGGGCAGCTCGGCGGCGGAGGCGAACCCCCGCACGATGTCGTCCGGCGCGGTGGCGTAGGGGGAGAGGATGGCGGAGTCGGAGAAGAGCGGGCGGTCGGGCACGGCCTGCGCGACGAGCGGATCAGCGGCGAAGGACCTGAGCGCGCCGGCCTCGACCCTCCGCAGCGCCCGCGCGCCGGCGGTCACCGGGCAGAGGGGGGAGCATGGGGTGGGCGCGGCGGAGGAGCAGAAGGGCAGCATGGCGGGAGGGGTGCTGGCATCAGATGGGTGTGGCCATGGCGCGCGGGGCGGGGGCGTGCACAGTTCACGAGCGGGGTGGTTGGTGCCGCGCGTGTGTGGAAGAGGCGCTCGATCCGGGGTGTGTGGAGACGGTGCGACGCCGGGATTCGGTGATCTGCAGGATCGTGCGCGCGGGATTGCGCGGATTGGCGCTGGGGCATCGTGCGGCGGGCGTGTGGCTCGCCGGCGTCGCGGGTTGGGAGGTGGACCCGTCCCAGCGCGCCGCGTGCCACATACGCTCGGCTCCCTCGTTGCTCCGGTCGTTTTCCGGTCACCGCGGTCGCTGTTGTTGGGTAGCTCCGCCGTTCCGGGCCGACGTTCGGCGGTATGTGTGGTTAACTTCGTGAAGTACGAGTGCGAATTTTTCGAAGAACGGTTTGCATTGGAGCACTTTATTTTAAATAGTTCAAAAATCACATTTAAAAGTTGTTAAAAAATTCTACATGTTCATATGGATGTTCATTACACATGTATAAACTTTGGCGATGAAATAAGTAACCATGTAAGCTACACAAAAATGATAAAAATAGTGATTTCTAAATAGAGAACAGTACATGCACGAGTAATGCTACATCCACGTAAAGACTTACGTATGTTTACGGGCTGTGCTGATTTGGCTATGTTTGATTGGATTAAGATGGAGGGTTAGGCCCACCCACCCTGAAAATCAGGGGATCAGTATTAGATTAAGGAAAAGAAAGAGTTAGTACGGAAGGTTTCGTAGACTTATTCATAAGTCTAGCATTATTGGTACATGCACTGCTTATCTTTCCCAAATCACGATTTTATCAATTTTGTGTAGCTCCACATGGTTACTTATAAACAATGTGGAGCTAGAAAAAATGATAGGAAATGTTTCGATGTGGGATAACGAAACATTTCCTATAAACATGCAGGTTTTTTTTTGGATTTTTTAAACTTCAAAATACTAGTGCTCAGTGAAGTACATGCACCAAAGTGATTTTTTGAAGTACTTGCTTGTACTCAGCTGATTGTTTTGCGACAACTCCTTTCATTCCAAGAAATTCTATAGGAATATGATATTTGAAGGGCATAAATGTTAAGGATTATCTTATACGGAGATTGTTCATTTATTTGACTGATTTGTAGGATTCAAATCATAAAGTATATACCAAAGAATTTATTTATATTTTCATCTGCTCCAATCTCTCGTTACATTTCTTTGTTTTTCTTGTGGTACCAAACACTCTTTGATGCAAATTTCTAAGGAGCACACCCACGTAACTTGTATGGAAGACCATAATTGCAGAGTTTAAAGTTGACCAAGTCACCAGATAAGACAACACATAAAAAAAAAGCTTCACTTTGGATAGAATCATCGTCACACGCCGAAAGAACAATCCATTTTAATAAGCCAATCATCTTGCCGAACCTAGTATTTCGACGTCTGGTTTACAACCACCCTACTAGCCACCTATCAATTGTTGTTTCTTCTTGCGAAAACCTTTGCTTCCTCTCTTTTGACTTCTTTTCAACGGTGGTGATCCTACACAGATGCAGAGATAAAATGCTAGATGTTAGGAGTTAGGATAGGGATCGATTTTTTAGACTTGTAGGAGAGAAAGTCGCCTAAGGTTGGGAAGATAGTCTTGAAAAATTTATGCGGGTTGGCACGTTAACTTCAATAAGGATCGATGCTCATTGTAAGAGAATCCAAAAAAAGTTGTGTCAGTCTTGAAAGAGTTTGTCGATGCCTGTTGTGTATGCTATGGAACCCCCCTCCCGGTTAGGAGACCTATAGCCTTCACTTCATTTTGCCTCTCTACCAGTGAAGTCATGAAAGAGAATCTATGGAAGTCTTGAAATAGTTCATTAGTGCTTGTTGTGAATGTAGTCAAGGATTTCCCCTTGATAGGAGACCTTTGGCCTTCACTTCGTTTCATACTACAATACATAATTGAGATTTGAATTAGACTTGCACATAGAAAAGGGGATTACAAGCTTCACTAGTCTCAGTCTCAATTGTTGTGTAGAGCTTCTTTCTAACAAGCAAGGCAAAGGGGTGCCATGAGAGTAGTAGTGAGGAACTATTTATGGGAACTTGGGAAGGTCTTGACTTTTTTTGTGAGGATAACCATTTGTGTTGCTTCTCGGGATAACTAGAATAGTGATTGGGTGTCTTCCTATGATCCTTGTATGAGATACATTTGCTACATTTTGACAGCATATGTCTCGAGGTATGTTGAAGCACAAGCAGTTAGTGGGAAAAAAGTGGGAAGAGAATCATAGTGATTATGAACTATTAGAAAAGAAGGATTCTTCAATATAGATAACACTCAATCCAAGCTTGGAGACCGTCTTTGTATGTCAATGTTTGGTTATCCCACATCAAAAGCTTACATTGTTCAAGTCAACGTGACCGATAATTCTTAAGTGAAAGCTTGACCCGCAAACCCTTCTTTCTCCCGAGCTTAGGATCCTCTCATGTGATTCCATACAAATTCCCATTTCACCCATCTAGTTTCTCTCAGCAGATTGAGTCACAATCCCATTTGCAATAGGGACCATGAGTTAGCTTTTTTTATCTGCTATTAGATCATCGTTTCCTCGTCTCTATGACTAAGCATTTGTCTGGTGTGAGCTATCTAGAAGGAAAAGAGGCTCTCATATAAAATTGTTTCACCCTGCTTCAAAACCATAGGGCACACACCACGACTTTGACGGAACAACCTTTATTTGTTGGTATCAGGATAGTTGAAAGCAAAGTGCCAAACAAATGTGTAACGCATGAGAATCCACCATACAATTCATCCCAAATTCTTGAAGAAAGCTCAGAAGTGTTTTTTTAACGAGCATGCGTAGTACTTCCTCCATTTCTAAATATTTGTCTTTCTAGGGATTTCAACAATTGACTACATACGGAGCAAAATGAGTGAATCTACATTCTAAAATATGTCTATATACATCCGTATATAGTAGTCCATTTGAAATCTCAAAAAAGACAAATATTTAGGAATGAAGGGAGTATTAGGTACTAAGAAACGTCCCAAACTGTAGCGGAAGACAATGGTGGGTAATCATGGACAATGGACAGAAGTGTCGTCCCGAAATATCACAGGATTGAATAATGGACAATGACACTTGCAAAGCTCTTTCGTTACATGCACAGTCAAGACTTGACTTAAGGAAGAAGCCACACCTGGGCGCCCGGTGGGGGAGGGGGAGAGGGGTGTTTCTCGCAACGAAACAAACATTAAGCCTTCTACTCCCTCCGTTCCGAAATAATTGTCTTTCTAGCCATCTCAAATGAAACTACAACATACGGATGTATGTAGACATGTATTAGAGTGTAGATTCACTCATTTTGCTCCGTATGTTGTCACTTGTTGAAATCTCTAGAAAGACAATTATTTAGGAACGGAGGGAGTAGTTGATAAAAATTCGGTCATGGAAGGCTAGCGTAGTAATGGATGTAGGAGGAGGAGGTGACTGGGTATAAGATATGAATAAACTTGTGCCAAATTATGAAGGGAAGGCTTTACAAGAGAGGGAAGAAGCTTGTGCTCCCCAAAAAATAGTGACATAAAAAATCAGATTTGATTACTCGGAATTGTTTATTGACGAGCGCTAGGCGCCATTCGGAAGTAGGAAAGCAAAACAACATCCGCCTCCTGACATCACCGCTGCCGCTCCCAATTTTGTCAGTCCTCCGCCTGCTAACGTTGTTGCATGTAGCTCGTCGTCGGCCATCGCCACTGCAACTCCCCTCGTCCCCACAACACGAATCGTAACATGGCCTCGTCCCCGCAGCTCCGCCTCGCAACACCCATCGGGGCGGATGAGACTTGCCTGCTCCCCGCGTGTGTGCCCATCCGTGCTCCCGCATATGTGGCATGATTTGATTGGAACAAAATAAGACCCGGTCCCACCCCCTTAAAATCAGGGGGGAGATGATTAGATTAGAAAGGGAAAAAGAAAAAAGACAACCGTAGGATGAAGTGGGAGCACGGATGGGAGCATGAGAAGGGAGCAGGCAAGCCGGATCCCATCGGGGCATGGTGCAGTTTCTCGCAGCGCAACGTCACCAACATCTTGCATGTTGCGTGGGAGTAGAAAAGGGATAAGGGCATCTCCAATGCGAGCGCTAGCAGCGGGGCGCTAGGATTTAATTCCCAGCTAATTGGCAGTTACGCCGCTGAATCCTGGCATCGGGCGTAGAGTAGGCGCAAAGGTAGGGCATCTTCATCGCAAGGCGCCTAATCAGGCGCTTGATTAGTAATAAAAAAGGATTTTTCTCCTAGTGCCTCGGCTTGGAGTCCAGGTGAAGGAAATATGCCCTAGAGGCAATAATAATGTTATTATTTATTTCCTTATTTCATGATAAATGTTTATTATTCATGCTAGAATTGTATTAACCGGAAACATAATACATGTGTGAATACATAGACAAACATAGTGTCACTAGTATGCCTCTACTTGACTAGCTCGTTAATCAAAGATGGTTAAGTTTCCTAACCATAGACATGAGTTGTCATTTAATTAACGGGATCAAATCATTAGAGAATGATGTGATTGACTTGACCCATTCCGTTAGCTTAGCACTTGATCGTTTAGTATGTTGCTATTGCTTTCTTCATGACTTATACATGTTCCTATGACTATGAGATTATGCAACTCCCGTTTACCGGAGGAACACTTTGTGTGCTACCAAACGTCACAACATAACTGGGTGATTATAAAGGAGCTCTACAGGTGTCTCCGAAGGTACATGTTGAGTTGGCGTATTTCGAGATTAGGATTTGTCACTCCGATTGTCGGAGAGGTATCTCTGGGCCCGCTCGGTAATGCACATCACTATAAGCCTTGCAAGCAATGTAGCTAATGAGTTAGTTACAGAATGATGCATTACATAACGAGTAAAGAGACTTGCCGGTAACGAGATTGAACTAGGTATTGGATACCGACGATCAATCTCGGGCAAGTAACATACCGATGACAAAGGGAACAACGTATGTTGTTATGCGGTTTGACCGATAAAGATCTTCATAGAATATGTAGGAGCCAATATGAGCATCCAGGTTCCGCTATTGGTTATTGACCGGAAACATGTCTCGGTCATGTCTACATAGTTCTCGAACCCGTAGGGTCCGCACGCTTAAAGTTTTGATGACAGTTTTATTATGAGTTTATGAGTTTTGATGTACCAAAGGAGTTCGGAGTCCCGGATGAGATCGGGGACACGACGAGGAGTCTCAAAATGATCGAGACGTAAAGATCGATATATTGGACGACTATATTCGGACATCGGAAAGGTTCCGAGTGATTCGGGTATTTTTCGGAGTACCGGGGACTTACGGGAATACGGGGAAGAGTATTGGGCCTTAATGGGCCTTAGTGGGAAGGAGCCAGGAGGTGGCGCGCACCCCTCCCAAGCCCAGTCCGAATTGGACAAGGGGTTTGGGCGCGCCCCCTCCCTTCCTTCTCCACTTCCTTCTTTCCCCTTCTCCTAGTTGGACTAGGAAGAAGGAGTCCTACTCCGGTGGGAGTAGGACTCCCCTTGGTGCGCCTTCCTCCTAGGGCCGGCCTCCTCCTCCCTTGCTCCTTTATATACGGGGGCAGGGGGCACCCCATGACACAGAAGTTGATCTTCGTGATCGTTCCTTAGCCGTGTGCGGTGCCCCCCTCCATCATATTCCACCTCGGTCATATCGTTGCGGTGCTTAGGCGAAGCCCTGCGTCGGTAGAACATCATCATCGTCACCATGCCTTCGTGCTGACGGAACTCATCCCCGACACCCTGCTGGATCGGAGTCCGGGGATCGTCATCGAGCTGAATGTGTGCTGAACTCGGAGGTGCCGTACGTTCGGTACTTGGATCGGTCGGATCGTGAAGACGTACGACTACATCAACCGCATTGTCATAACGCTTCCGCTTACGGTCTACGAGGGTACGTGGACAACACTCTCCCCTCTCGTTCCTATGCATCACCATGATCTTGTGTGTGCGTAGGAATTTTTTTGAAATTACTACGTTCCCCAACAGTGGTATCCGAGCCAGGTTTTATGCGTTGATGTTATATGCACGAGTAGAACACAAGTGAGTTGTGGGCGATACAAGTCATACTGCTTACTAGAATGTCATACTTTGGTTCGGCGGTATTGTTGGATGAAGCGGCCCGGACCGACATTACGCGTACGCTTACGCGAGACTGATTTTACTGCTGTGCTTTGCACACAGGTGACTAGCGGGTGTCTGTTTCTCCAACTTTAGTTGAACCGAGTGTGGCTACACCTGGTCCTTGCGAAGGTTAAAACAGCACTAACTTGACGAACTATTGTTGTGGTTTTGATGCGTAGGTAAGAACGGTTCTTGCTCAGCCCGTAGCAGCCACGTAAAATTTGCAACAACAAAGTAGAGGACGTCTAACTTGTTTTTGCAGGGCATGTTGTGATGTGATATGGTCAAGATGTGATGCTATATTTTATTGTATGAGATGATCATGTTTTGTAACCGGTTATCGGCAATCGGCAGGAGCCATATGGTTGTCGCTTTATTGTATGAAATGCAACGCTTACTGTAATTGCTTTACTTTATCACTAAGCGGTAGCGATAGTCGAGAAGCAATAGATGGCGTGACGACAACGATGCTACGATGAAGATCAAGGTGTCGCGCCGGTGACGATGGTGATCACGACGGTGCTTCGGAGATGGAGATCACAAGCACAAGATGATGATGGCCATATCATATCACTTATATTGATTGCATGTGATGTTTATCCTTTATGCATCTTATCTTGCTTTTATTGACGGTAGCATTTTAAGATGATCTCTCACTAATTATCAAGAAGTGTTCTCCCTGAGTATGCACCATTGCGAAAGTTCTTCGTGCTGAGACACCACGTGATGATCGGGTGTGATAGGCTCTACGTTCAAATACAACGGGTGCAAAATAGTTGCACACGCGGAATACTCAGGTTAAACTTGACGAGCCTAGCATATACAGATATTTCCTCGGAACACGGAGATCGAAAGGTCGAACGTGAATCATATAGTAGATATGATCAACATAGTGATGTTTACCATTGAAACTACTCCATCTCACGTGATGATCGGACGTTGTTTAGTTGATTTGGATCACGTGATCACTTAGATGACTAGAGAGATGTCTGTCTAAGTGGGAGTTCTTAAGTAATATGATTAATTGAACTTAAATTTATCATGAACTTAGTCCTGGTAGTATTTTGCAAATTATGTTGTAGACCAATAGCTCGCGTTGTTGCTTTCATATGATTATTTTGATATGTTCCTAAAGAAAATTGTGTTGAAAGATGTTAGTAGCAATGATGCGGATTGGATCCGTGATCTGAGGTTTATCCTCATTGCTGCACAGAAGAATTATGTTCTTAATGCACCGCTAGGTGACAGACCTATTGCAGGAGCAGATGCAAATGTTATGAACGTTTGGCTAGCTCAATATGATGACTACTTGATAGTTTAGTGCACCATGCTTAAATGGCTTAGAATCGGGACTTCAAAGACGTTTTGAACTTCATGGACCATATGAGATGTTCCAGGAATTGAAGTTAATATTTCCAGCAAATACCCGAGTTGAGAGATATGAAGTCTCCAACAAGTTCTATAGCTAAAAGATGGAGGAGAATCGCTCAACTAGTGAGCATGTGCTCAGATTGTCTGGGTACTTCAATTGCTTGAATCAAGTGGGAGTTAATCTTCCAAATAAGATAATGATTGACAGAATTCTCTAGTCACCATCACTAAGTTACTAGAACTTCGTGATGAAAGATCGAGGATGTCGCCTAGAGGGGGGGTGAATAGGCGCTTTAAAATAATTACGGTTTAGGCTTGAACAAATGCGGAATAAACCTAACGGTTAATTTGTCAAGCACAAAACCTAAAACAACTAGGCTCACCTATGTGCACCAACAACTTATGCTAAGCAAGATAAGCAACTATGTGATAGCAAGATATATGACAAAGAACAATATGGCTATCACAAAGTAAAGTGCATAAGTAAAGGGCTCGGGTAAGAGATAACCGAGGCACGCGGAGACGACAATGTATCCCGGTTCACACCCTTGCGGATGCTAATCTCCGCTTGGAGCGGTGTGGAGGCACAATGCTCCCCAAGAAGCCACTAGGGCCACCGTAATCTCCTCACGCCCTCGACAATGCAAGATGCCGTGATTCCACTAAGGGACCCTTGAGGGTGGTCACCAACCCGCATAAATGGCAACCCTTGGGGGCGGTCACCGAACCCGTACACTTTGGCAACCCTTGGGGGCGGTCACCGGAACCCGTCAAGATGCTCGGGGCGATTTCCACAACCTAATTGGAGACCCCGACGCTTGCCCGGAGCTTTACACCATAATGATTGAGCTCCGAACACCACCAACTGAAGGAAATATGCCCTAGAGGCAATAATAAAGTTATTATTTATTTCCTTATTTCATGATAAATGTTTATCATTCATGCTAGAATTGTATTAACCGAAAACATGATACATGTGTGAATGCATAGACAAACAAGATGTCACTAGTATGCCTCTACTAGACTAGCTTGTTAATCAAAGATGGTTATGTTTCCTAACCATGAACAAGGAGTTGTTATTTGATTAACAAGGTCACATCATTAGTAGAATGATCTGATTGACATGACCCATTCCTTAGCTTAGCACACGATCGCTTAGTATGTTGCTACCGCTTTTATCCATGACTTATACATGTTCCTCGTAACTATGAGATTATGCAACTCCGCTTACGGAGGAACACTTTGGTGCTACCAAACGTCACAACGTGAATCGGGTGATTATAAAGGAGTACTACAGTGTCTCCAAAGGCGATGTTGGGTTGGCGATTTCGAGATTAGGTTTTGTCACTCCGATTGTCGGAGAGGTATCTCTGGGCCCTCTCGGTAATACACATCATCGAAGCCTTGCAAGCATTACAACTAATGAGTTAGCTGTGAGATGATGTATTACGAGCGAGTAAAGAGACTTGCGGTAACGAGATTGAACTAGGTATTGGATACCGACGATCGAATCTCGGGCAAGTAACATACCGATGACAAAGGGAACAACGATGTTGTTATGCGGTCCGACCGATAAAGATCTTCGAGAATATGTAGGAACCAATATGGGCATCCAGGTCCCGCTGTTGGTTATTGACCGAGACGTGTCTCGGTCATGTCTACATTGTTCTCGAACCGTAGGGTCCGCACGCTTAAGGTTTCGATGATGCTTATTATGAGTTTATATATTTTGATGTACCGAAGAAGTTCGAGTCCCGGATGTGATCACGGACATGACGAGGAGTCTCAAATGGTCGAGACATAAAGATTGATATATTGGAAGCCTATATTTGAGTCCGGAATGGTTCCGGTGAAATCGAATTTATCGAGTACCGGAGGTTACCGAACCCCCGGGAACTAAATGGGCCTTAGTGGGCCTCGAGGGAGAAGAGGAGGGGCCGGCCAGGGCAGGCAGCCCCCCCCCCTAGTCCGAATAGGACAAGGAGGGGGCCCCTTCCTTCTTCCCCTCCCCAATCCTACTCCAACTAGGAAGGGGGAGTCCTACTCCCGTGGGAGTAGGACTCCTCCAGCGCCTCCTCTAGGCCGGCCGCACCCCTTGCTCCTTTATATACGGGGCAGGGGGCACCCTAGAACACACAAGTTTGATCTACGGATCGCTCCTTAGCCGTGTCGGTGCCCCCTCCACCATATTCCACCTCGGTCATATCGTCGCAAGCTTAGGCGAAGCTCTCGCGATAGAACATCAAGATCGTCACCACGCCGTCGTCTTGTGGAACTCTCCTCGACACTCGGCTGGATCGAGTACGAGGGACGCCATCGAGCTGTACGTGTGTCAAGAACTGGGGCGCCGGAGTAACGGCGCCGATCGGTCGGATCGCGAGGAGAACGTCGACTACTTCCTCTATGTTGTGATCGCTTCGCCGGGTCTCACGAGGGTACGAGACAACACTCTCCCTCTCGTTGCTATACATCACCATGATCTTGCGTGTGCGTAGGAAATTTTTGAAATTACTACGCTCCCCAACAGTGGCATCCGAGCCTAGGTTTTATGGTTTGATGTTTTGCACGAGTAGAACACAAGTGAGTTGTGGGCGATACAAGTCATACTACCTACCAGCATGTCATACTTTGGTTCAGCGGTATTGTGAGATGAAGCGCCCAGCACCGACATTACGCGTGACGCTTACGCGAGACTGGTTTCACCGCCACGAGCACTCGTTGCTTAAAGGTGACTGGTGGGTGTCTGTCTCTCTCACTTTAGTTGAACTGAGTGTGGCTACGCCCGTCCTTGAGAAGGTTAAAACGGAGTCTATTTGACGAAGTATCGCTGTGGTTTTGATGCGAGGTGAGATTGGTTCTTGCTTAAGCCCGTAGCAGCCACGTAAAATTTGCAACAACAAAGTAGAGGACGCCTAACTTGTTTTTGCAGGCATGTTGTGATGTGATATGGTCAAGACGTGATGCTATATTTTATTGTATGAGATGATCATGTTTTGTAACCGGTTATCGGCAATCGGCAGGAGCCATATGGTTGTCGCTTATTGTATGCAATGCAATCGCTTCGTAATGCTTTACTTTATCACTAAGCGGTAGCGATAGTCGAGAAGCATAAGTTTGGCGAGACGACAACGATGCTACGATGGAGATCAAGGTGTCGCGCCGGTGACGATGGTGATCATGGTGGTGCTGCGGAGATGAAGATCACGAAGCACAAGATGATGATGACCATATCATATCACTTATATTGATTTGCATGTGATGTTTATCCTTTATGCATCTTATCTTGCTTTGATTGACGGTAGCATTATAAGATGATCTCTCACTAAATTATCAAGAAGTGTTCTCCCGAGTATGCACCGCTGCCAAAGTTCGTCGTGCCTGCACACCACGTGATGATCGGGTGTGATAAGCTCTCGTCCATCTACAACGGGTGCAAGCCAGTTTTGCACACGCAGAATACTCGGGTTATACTTGACGAGCCTAGCATATGCAGATATGGCCTCGGAACACGGAGACCGAAAGGTCGAGCGTGAATCATATAGCAGATATGATCAACATAAGATGTTCACCATTGAAAACTACTCCATTTCACGTGATGATCGGTTATGGTTTAGTTGATTTGGATCACGTGATCACTTAGATGACTAGAGAGATGTCTGTCTAAGTGGGAGTTCTTAAGTAATATGATTAATTGAACTTAAATTTATCATGAACTTAGTACCTGATAGTATCTTGCATGTTTATGTTTGATTGTAGATAGATGGCTCGTGCTGTTGTTCCGTTGAATTTTAATGCGTTCCTTGAGAAAGCAAAGTTGAAAGATGATGGTAGCAATTACACGGACTGGGTCCGTAACTTGAGGATTATCCTCATTGCTGCACAGAAGAGTTACGCCCCGGATGCACCGCTGGGTGCGAGCTCGCTCTTTGGAGCAACACCAGATGTTATGAACGTCTGCGAGCAAAGCTGATGACTACTCTATAGTTCAAGTGTGCCATGCTTTACGGCTTAGAACCGGGACTTCAACGACGCTTTTGAACGTCATGGAGCATATGAGATGTTCCAGAGTTGAAGTTAATATTCCAAAGTAATGCCCGGATTGAGAGATATGAAGTCTCCAATAAGTTCTATAGCTGCAAGATGGAGGAGAATAGTTCGTTAGTGAGCACATACTCGTAATGTCCGGGTACTACAATCACTTGACACAATTGGGAGTTAATCTTCCGGATGATTGTGTCATTGATGAATTCTTCAATCACCGCCACCAAGCTACAAAGGCTTCGTGATGAACTATAATATGCAAGGGTTAGTAAAGACTATACCGAGCTCTTCGCAATGCTAAAGGCTGCAGAGGTAGAAATCAAGAAGGAGCATCAAGTGTTGATGGTCAATAAGACCACTAGTTTCAAGAAGAAAGGCAAAGGGAAGAAGAAGGGAACTTCAAGAAGAAGAGCAAGCAAGTTGCTGCTCAGAGAAGAAACCCAAGTCTGGACCTAAGCCTGAAACTGAGTGCTTCTACCGCAAGCGACTGGTCACCGAAGCGGAACTGCCCCAAGTATTTGGCGGATAAGAAGGATGGCAAGGTGAACAAAGGTATATGTGATATACATGTTATTGATGTGTACCTTACTAGAGCTCACAGAGCACTGGATATTTGATACTGGTTCTTGCTAATATTTGCAACTCAAACAGGACTACGGATTGCTTAACACCGCAAAGGACGAGGTGACGATCTTGCGTGGGAAATGGTTCCAAAGTCGATATGATCGCGGTCGGCACGCTACCTCTACATCTACCTTCGGGATTAGTTTTAGACCTAAATAATTGTTATTTGGTGCTGCGTTGAGCATGAACATTATATCTGGATCTTGTTTGATGCGAGACGGTTATTCATTTAAATCAGAGAATAATGGTTGTTCTATTTATATGAGTAATATCTTTTATGGTCATGCACCCTTGAGGAGTGGTCTATTTTTGTTAAATCTCGATAGTAGTGATACACATATTCATAATGTTGAAACCAAAAGATGCAGAGTTGATAATGATAGTGCAACTTATTTGTGGCAATCGCCGCTTAGGTCATATCGGTGTAAAGCGCATGAAGAAACTCCATATCGATGGACTTTTGGAGTCACTTGATTATGAATCACTTGGCACTTATGAACCGTGCCTCATGGGCAAGATGACTAGAACCCGCTCTCCGGGACTATGGAGAGAGCAACAGATTTGTTGGAAATCATACATACAGATGTATGTGGTCCGATGAATGTTGAGGCTCGTGGCGGATATCGTTATTTTCTCACCTTCACAGATGACTTAAGCAGATATGGGTATATCTACTTAATGAAACATAAGTCTGAAACATTTGAAAAGTTCAAAGAATTTCAGAGTGAAGTTGAAAATCATCGTAACAAGAAAACTAAATTTCTACGATCTGATCGTGGAGGTGAATATTTGAGTTACGAGTTTGGTCTACATTTGAAACAATGCGGAATAGTTTCGCAATTCATGCCACCCGGAACACCACAGCGTAATGGTGTGTCCGAACGTCGTAATCGCACTTTACTAGATATGGTGCGATCTATGATGTCTCTTACAGATTTACCGCTATCGTTTTGGGGTTATGCTCTAGAGATGGCCGCATTCACACTGAATAGAACACCGTCGAAATCCGTTGAGACGACACCTTATGAACTATGGTTTAGCAAGAAACCAAAGTTGTCGTTTCTTAAAGTTTGGGGATGCGATGCTTATGTGAAAAAGCTTCAACCTGATAAGCTCGAACCCAAATCGGAGAAATGTGTCTTCATAGGATACCCAAAGGAGACAGTTGGGTACACCTTCTATCACAGATCCGAAGGCAAGACATTCGTTGCTAAGAATGGATCCTTTCTAGAGAAGGAGTTTCTCTCGAAAGAAGTGAGTGGGAGGAAAGTAGAACTTGATGAGGTAATTGTACCTTCTCCCTTACTTGAAAGTAGTTTGTCGCAGAAACCGGTTTCTGAGACACCTACACCAAGTAGTGAGGAAGTTGATGATGTTGATCATGAAACTTCAGATCAAGTTGCTACAGAACCTCGTAGATCAACCAGAGTAAGATCCGCACCAGAGTGGTACGGTAATCCTGTTCTGGAAATCATGCTACTAGATCATGATGAACCTACGAACTATGAAGAAGCGATGGTGAGCCCAGATTCTGCAAAATGGCTTGAGGCCATGAAATCTGAGATGGGATCCATGTATGAAAACAAAGTATGGACTTTGGTTGACTTGCCCGAGGGTAGGCAAGCAATAGAAAACAAGTGGATCTTCAAGAAGAAGACTGACGCCGACGGTAATGTTACTGTCTATAAAGCTCGACTTGTCGCAAAGGGTTTTCGACAAGTTCAAGGGGTTGACTACGATGAGACCTTCTCACCCGTAGCGATGCTTAAGTCCGTCCGAATCATGTTAGCAATTGCCGATTTTATGATTATGAAATTTGGCAAATGGATGTAAAGACTGCATTCCTGAATGGATTTCGAAGAAGAGTTGTATATGATGCAACCAGAAGGTTTTATCGATCCAAAGGAGCTAACAAAGTGTGCAAGCTCCAGCGATCCATTTATGGACTGGTGCAAGCATCTCGAGTTAGAATAAATGCTTTGATAGTGTGATCAAAGCATTTGGGTTCATATGCACTTTTGGAGAAGCCTCAGATTTACAAGAAAGTGAGTGGGAGCTCAGAGCATTTCGATATTATATGTAGATGACATATTGCTGATCGGAAATGATATAGAATTTCTGGATAGCATAAAGGGATACTTGAATAAGAGTTTTTCAATGAAAGACCTCGGTGAAGCTGCTTACATATTGGGCATTAAGATCTATAGAGATAGATCAAGACGCTTAATTGGACTTTCACAAAGCACATACCTTGACAAAATTTTGAAGAAGTTCAAAATGGATCAAGCAAAGAAAGGGTTCTTGCCTGTGTTACAAGGTGTGAAGTTGAGTAAGACTCAATGCCCGACCACTGCAGAAGATAGAGAGAAATGAAAGATGCTCCCTATGCTTCAGCCATAGGCTCTATCATGTATGCAATGCTGTGTACCAGACCTGATGTGTGCCTTGCTATAAGCCTAGCAGGGAGGTACCAAAGTAATCCAGGAGTGGATCACTGGACAGCGGTCAAGAACATCCTGAAATACCGAAAAGGACTAAGGATATGTTTCTCAGATATGGAGGTGACAAAGAGCTCATCGTGGCGGTTACGTTGATGCAAGCTTTGACACTGATCCGGACGATTCTAAATCGCAGACCGGATACGATTTACACTAAACGGAGGAGCTGTCAATTGGTACAGTTCTAAACAAAGCGTCAGAAGGGATCTACATGTGAAGCGGAGTACATAGCAGCTTCGAAGCAGCTAATGAAGGAGTCTGGATGAAGGAGTTCATATCCGATCTAGGTGTCATACCTAGTGCATCGGGTCCAATGAAAATCTTCTGTGACAATATCGAGCAATTGCCTTAGCGAAGGAATCCAGATTTCACAAGAGGACCAAGCACATCAAGAGACGCTTCAATTCCATCCGGACTTAGTCCAGTGGGAGACATAGAGATTTGCAAGATACATACGGATCTGAATGTTGCAGACCGCTGACTAAGCCTCTTCCACGAGCAAAACATGATCAGCACCAAGACTCCATGGGTGTTAGAATCATTACTATGTAATCTAGATTATTGACTCTAGTGCAAGTGGGAGACTGAAGGAAATATGCCCTAGAGGCAATAATAAAGTTATTATTTATTTCCTTATTTCATGATAAATGTTTATCATTCATGCTAGAATTGTATTAACCGGAAACATGATACATGTGTGAATGCATAGACAAACAAGATGTCACTAGTATGCCTCTACTAGACTAGCTTGTTAATCAAAGATGGTTATGTTTCCTAACCATGAACAAGGAGTTGTTATTTGATTAACAAGGTCACATCATTAGTAGAATGATCTGATTGACATGACCCATTCCTTAGCTTAGCACACGATCGCTTAGTATGTTGCTACTGCTTTTATCCATGACTTATACATGTTCCTGTAACTATGAGATTATGCAACTCCTGCCACGGAGGAACACTTTGGTGCTACCAAACGTCACAACGTAATCGGGTGATTATAAAGGAGTACTACAGGTGTCTCCAAAGGCAGATGTTGGGTTGGCGATTTGAGATTAGGTTTTGTCACTCCGATTGTCGGAGAGGTATCTCGGCCCTCTCGGTAATACACATCACTGAAGCCTTGCAAGCATTACAACTAATGAGTTAGCTGTGAGATGATGTATTACAGAACGAGTAAAGAGACTTGCCGGTAACGAGATTGAACTAGGTATTGATACCGACGATCGAATCTCGGCAAGTAACATACCGATGACAAAGGGAACAACGATGTTGTTATGCGGTCTGACCGATAAAGATCTTCGTAGAATATGTAGGAACCAATATGGGCATCCAGGTCCCGCTGTTGGTTATTGACCGGAGACGTGTCTCGGTCATGTCTACATTGTTCTCGAACCGTAGGGTCCGCACGCTTAAGGTTTCGATGATGCTTATTATGAGTTTATATATTTTGATGTACCAAGAAGTTCGAGTCCCGGATGTGATCACGGACATGACGAGGAGTCTCGAAATGGTCGAGACATAAAGATTAATATATTGAAGCCTATATTTGGAGTCCGGAATGGTTCCGGGTGAAATCGGGAATTTACCGGAGTACCGGGAGGTTACCGGAACCCCCCGGGAACTAAATGGGCCTTAGTGGGCCTCGAGGGAGAAGAGGAGGGGCCGGCCAGGGCAGGCCGCGCGCCCCCTCCCCCCCTAGTCCGAATAGGACAAGGAGGGGGGGGGCGCGCCTTCCTTCTTCCCCCTCCCCCAATCCTACTCCAACTAGGAAAGGGGGGGAGTCCTACTCCCGGGAGTAGGACTCCTCCAGGCGCGCCTCCTCTAGGCCGCCGCACCCCTTGCTCCTTTATATACGGGGGCAGGGGGCACCCTAGAACACACAAGTTTGATCTACGGATCGTTCCTTAGCCGTGTGCGGTGCCCCCCTCCACCATATTCCACCTCGGTCATATCGTCGCGAAGCTTAGGCGAAGCTCTGCGCCGGTAGAACATCAAGATCGTCACCACGCCGTCGTGCTGACGGAACTCTCCCTCGACACTCGGCTGGATCGAAGTACGAGGGACGTCATCGAGCTGTACGTGTGTCAAGAACTCGGGGGCGCCGGAGTAACGGCGCCGGGATCGGTCGGATCGCGAGGAGAACGTACGACTACTTCCTCTACGCCAGATCGCTTCGCTTGGTCTCACGAGGGTACGTGACAACACTCTCCCTCTCGCTATACATCACCATGATCTTGCGTGTGCGTAGGAAATTTTTTGAAATTACTACGTTCCCCAACACCAACCGTCTAGGGCACCCAAGCACCCAAGAGGAACAAGCTCAAGGGCACCAAGCACCCAAGAGTAATAAGCTTCTCAAACTTCACTTCCACGTATCACCGTGGAGAACTCAAACCGATGCACCAAATGCAATGGCAAGGGCACACGGAGTGCCCAAGTCCTTCTCTCTCAAATCCCACCAAAGCAACTAATGCTAGGGACCAAAAACTCAATGGGGAAGAAGACCCCCTTTTATAGGACCTCCCGAATCCAACCGTTATGTGTTCAGGTCGTGCACAAGCGGTACTACCGCTTGGAGGAGCGGTACTACCGCTTAGCACGCTCAAAACAGCCCAAACGAGAGAGAAAACACGAGTTTTTGGTCCGGGGCGGTACTACCGCTTAGGAGCCACGGTAGTACTGCTCTGGAGCGATACTACCGCTCAGGAGCCGCGGTAGTACCGCTCTAGAGCGGTAGTAAAAAATTACGTCCGCTTTAGTCGCGGTAGTACCGCTGCAGCCTTCACCAAAACAGCCACAACTTTTGCAAACGGACTCCGAATTCAACGAAACCAAGTTTGTTGGAAAGCTAACGACAAGGGATAACACAATCTTGATAGAAATACCAATAATAAGCAAATGATAAAAGTCCCAAAAGAAAATGGTGAGAACCCTTCCTCGGAGAAGACCGGTAAAACCTCCAACACCGAAAACATCATAGAAGACGATGCAAACTCCGCTGATGAACTCAAGCTTGTCATCAAGATGACCATAAGCTCTAAGACTCACAAAGAGAATCAAACAAGAACCAAGAAACATGATGCAAGGATGCAATGGTTTGAGCTCTCTACGAATGATACGATCAAGCAACTCATCGAGAGCCCCCTTGATAGTACGGCAATCGATCCTATAACCCGGTCTCCCACAACTACCATGAGACCGGTAAAATAGAAAACCTATCAAGGGCAAACCTTTGCCTTGCACATGGTCCACTTGATCTAGATGATGACGATCTTCACTCCCTCAAGTTGGACCACCTTTCTTGATTGTGTTGGCTCGATGAAGACTAGATGATTGCTCCCCCATAGTCCACTATGGGTGAGCCACTCTTCGGCTCATCTTCACAAGTCCATTGACACCACAATGGATGGAAAGATTCAAGCACTTGATCTCTTCGTGATGCTCCACTTGAACTTGCACACGGCAATCTTGATGACGATCACCACTTGATGTCATCCTTTCCATGGGTTGTATGATATCTTCCTCTTGATGCAAGCCCATGGATACGTTCCTAACCCCACACAGAACTCTCACATAGACCAAGGGTTAGTACACAAAGTGCAATGGACAATGCTTACCATACCATGGGATCACTTGATCCCTCTCGGTACATCTTCTATGCTTTGTGAGTTAATCAACTTGATTCACTATTGACTCAGTCTTGATCAACCTTGAATCTTTGAAACTCTCTTCATTTGGATGATGTATTGAAGGTAAACATGAATGATCACACGACCTTCTTATTCAAGACATGCTTGCAATAAGCTCAACACTCGCATGACCAATCTTTGGATAATTCCTTAATAGCACCTTGGTCAACTCATAAACTCCTTGGAACCAACACATGGACTTCAAGAAAAGCCTATGGACAAATCCTTCAAATATAACTCAAGACAACCATTAGTCCATAGAGATTGTCATCAATTACCAAAACTAAACATGGGGGCACCGCATGTTCTTTCAATCTCCCCCATTTTGGTAATTGATGACAATCACTTTCAAGAGAGTTTATACAAGGAATTATGCATCACCATGCAATGCAACAACCAATGATGCATGAGAATGAGATGCAAATGCTTAGGAACCAAAACCAAAGCAAGGAGAAAACTCAGAAGACTTCTCCACAAAACTCTCTGAAACTCCTCCCCCATTGGCATCGATTTGCCAAAATGGGTGAAAAGCTAAGAAGGCCAAAATAAAAGGTGTTCCTCCATAAATTGTGTATTTCTCAACAAGAGAGTGGAATGCAATACACATATCCAACTGCCAATACTTGGAGGAAGACAAACTATATTGAGGCCCAAAGATTGCAACAAAAAGATATGACATAAAGACATAACAAAGAGAGACACAAGCAATCAGAAGATAACAATTGAAGCAAGCAATCAACGGATATCAATTGAACCAACTAGACCAATGATCCTACATGCCACAAGAATAAAGAAATTATGATAAGCGCAAAGGAGTGTTCTAAAGAAACTAGAGAAGCTCCCCATGATTTGTGTACACATAAGAATTTTTGTATTTGAATACAAAGTGCACAAAATAGGATCATAGCTCCCCCAAAATCAATAGAGACTCACATCCAGTGCAAGTGAGCATATGGGAAACAAAGCCTAGGACTTGCAACAAGCACATGGTTGAGCAACATGTAACAGAGGCGACTTAAGAATGGGCTCAACCAAAAAGATGTGTGTGAGTCAAGGCAATGCATTAGAGAAGACTAATGTACGGATGAGCATTACGCATCAATATAGTCTTGAAAGAATGAGATACACGGTGCAAGGCATGTCATTCCCACACATAACTAGCAACCGGGTTCACAAGCTCACAATAAGCATAAGAGAACCTATGCTTGTGACAACCCGTGGTGAAGATAGACGAGGAGAGGCTCATCAAGACGAGGGATACCAAATAAGATGGCAAAAGCCTCGTAAAGATAAGCAAGAGGAAAATAATCTTCACCACACAAGAGTGCAACAAGATGCAACGATAGAGGACACGCACTCAAGGCAAAAGCTTTCACGGAGCCACCAAAAAAATAACATAAGAAAGACAGGGTGGACGTGAAAGAAAGGATATCAACTAGAGATGTAATTTCTCTCAAGTGTATAAGGTTCTATGTAGACGAAATCTTGATGATATATATATCTACAAAGAAGGATGTACACCCGAAATAGTTACAACACGAAGGAACAAGATATCCACAAGGAAGTCATAAATATACCAATAAGATATTTGTTTGGAAGCATAGCACTTGGCTACATATGGTCTTATTGTATATAAACGAAGTCCAATCACACAACCATCAAAGACATCACAACTAGCAACAAGAGATCATCGTTGGGATGCTTTGAGAAAGGAAACAAGTATCACAAGATATGAAATGAATGTCATGCCAAGATGCAACCTACACAAGGTTGAATGCAAGAAGGGAAAGCATGAATAGATACTTGTTACCGAGATACCATTGGAAGGAAGTAGTAGATACCAATTGAAGGTAGATAGTAGTTCATTGATCATCCTAGCTTGACTCCAATATGCACATGGTGACAACACCTTCCTTGAGAGTGAGCCGAGCATCCAATGCATCTCCAAAAGTTCCTAGAAGAACAACACAAACTAAACGGTACCCAAACTCATCGGGACCAAATAGTTAGAAACACCAATACATAGGACAAACTCCACATAAATATGTGCATATAGATATGAAAATGAATTTCATGCACATCCCATCCAAATTGAGACTAGGTGGAGTTTCCGCTATATATTGCGTCAAAGAAAGAAAGCATGCCAAATGAAATACATGAAGTAAACATGCATGCTCAAGACTTTCAAAACCCGAAACCAAAAGACAAAGAAATTCCAAGTGAAAAGGATACTAAATGGAGAAATCATCACTTGGAAGATATCATTAAAGATACATCAAGGAATGAGATATCCATTGATACACACTAAACTAAAGATGTCAAACTCCCAAAGAGAGGATGGTTCCAAACAAACCAAGCTCTCGACAAAGTTTCATGATGGCACAAAGTACCAAAAAGAAATGGCCTGCCTTCCACCAAAACACACTTGATAAGGATCACAAGAAGAGTGTTCTAAAGAAAATAGAATAGCTCCCCCACGAGTTGTGCATTATATAGGATTTGTATTTGAATACAAAATGCACAAGGTGGGATCACCGCTTTCACTATATCTAGAAAACACTAGACAAGAACAAGAAATAAACAAGATCCACAAGTGGTATGGAAGACACGAGAGTTGACACAAACCTTGGCAAGAGAAAAGGCAAGTAAAACAAAAGCCAATGTAAAGATGATCAACAAATTCTACCACACATAAGACTACCAATTGTCAAAGACAAGAAGTATTTGGAAATAATTCCCGGTGGTAGATAACAAGGATATCCGACATCATCTTCACACCAAACACAAGCAAATTGCAACTTGTAGAGCTAACATGCCACCTAGGAACAAGATAATCTACAATATCATTTCTAGGTGACAATATCTCAAATGTACACATTTTCTAGGCTTGTAATATGCACTTAGCATATTACTCCCCCATAATGTGATACCAATAACAACTTAACAAGAGGCAATAAGAGGAACAAACAAGAGATAATTAATGGACTATTTAGAATTTGAATTTCTCATGAGAGATATACCACCAAGCGACTAGATAATCTTGTAATGTCAATACTAGATGGTATTCCTCATGTACACACATTTATAGGATTGTGAGGTGCACAAAGCACATCACTCCCCCAAAATGGGATGTTCCATTAATCTCTCACATGAGCCAACTAGGATACAAACAAGAAGCAAAAAGGCTCAATGCACAACACACATGTACATGATGTGCAAACCAACACACACATACTTGATTGCTCAAGATAAGCAAGTTGGAAGCACAACATATACAAACACATGCAAGGAACAAAACCAAACACATGCAAGGGGGCAAGTAACTTTCAAAGTAAACAATTTAAGTACAAGTTACCGCAAGGAGGCACATTGGATATAAGATAGAAACTTGATAATCCAATTGACTTGGCTTGAGACAATAAGAATGATGAAGTCCCCTTAATTCTTCGTAATGTAGCCAAGTCTCCAATGCCCTCCAACCAACACCTATTGATCAAGTTTGAGCTTGGTGGTCCCCAACCGAGTTGGGTCCTAAGAGGTTAGTCACAATAGGCTTGGCTACCCAAATGGTTCTTTTCTTGACACCACTTTGAGTACCAACAAACTTGGCAAACACATTGCCAACCTTATCCTTCCCAAGAGAATAGACATCACCAATAATAATTGGGTTGGATAAGTTACCACTAGTGCATGAAGAAGCGAGGTGACCTTTCTCACGGCATAGGTAGCAACGTCTACTCTTCACTTTCTTCTCACTTGATTTCTCAACTTGAGAAGCATTAACTTGAGTCTTCTTGGGAAGAGGCCTTTATTCAACTTGAGGTTGAGCATGTGATTGAACTTGTGCCCTCTTCCCTTGTTTCTTGACACTAATGGCCTTCTTCTTCAGTGGGCAAGATCTAACATGATGCCCTTCTACTTTGCACTTGAAGCAAACAATCTTGGCCGAATTCTTGACTTGTTCTTGGCCCTTCTTTTTGTTCATCTTGGACTTCTTATTCTTATTGGAGTTGAATCCAAGTCCACCTTTGTCATTGGGGGATTTTTGCACACTCAAGATATTGTTGAGTGTGGATTTCCCTTGATGACTCTTTTCCAAGTCTTTCTTCAAAGAGGTGACTTGGGCCTTGAGCTCTTTGATTTCCTCTACATGGTTAGTCTCAACACAAGTACTAGAGGAAGTATAAGCTTCATCGTTAGAGCAACAAGGCAAGGAAAGCAATTCATCACAAGATGTACCAACATTGTGAGTAGATGAATTACAAGGACTAGCACATGGCAATATACTATTTTGACTAGAAGTAGTGCTAGTATCCACATGAGGCTCACTAGATGTTACCTTGGCAATCATGGCCTCATGAGCTATCTTTAGCACACTATGGGATACTAGAAGATCATCATGAGAGCTTGAGAGATTTTCATGACTTTCTTACAATTTCCCATAATTGCTAGATAGCACCTCAAGTTGAGCCTGTAGCTCAACATTCTCCTTCAAAATGGATGCTTCACAAGTAATAGAGTTAGTAGCACAAGCATCATCATTTACAACAATAGGAGAGGACAACTTGGCAAGCTCTTATAAATAAGAAGCTTCAAGTTGGGCATGAGACTCGGTGAGTTTGATGAGCTCACCCTTGATGACCCTTGAGCCATTTTCGAGGTGCTCAAAATCCTCAAGGAGTCTAGCATGAGAAACTTCAAGCTTAGCATTTTTAGTTTTGAAATCATTGGCCACCTCAAGAGCTCTATCATGAGATTCCCTCACTCTAGATAATTCTAGAGCAAAAGTCTCCTCAAGAGATTCGGAGGTGGTTTGTTCATGTTCAAGAGCTTGAGATAGCTCCACGATCTCATTTGCGTAATCACGCCCATGAGCTTCCATTTTCTCAATGGTGACTGAGGGAGTCCTGGACTAGGGGGTGTCCGGACAGCCGGACTATCATAGTCCGCCGGACTCCAAGACTACGAAGATACAAGATTGAAGACTCCGTCCCGTGTCCGGATGGGACTTTCCTTGGCGTGGAAGGCAAGCTTGGCGATACGGATATGTAGATCTCCTACCATTGTAACCGACTCTGTAACCCTAGCCCTCTCCGTGTCTATATAAACCGGAGGGCTTTAGTCCGTAGGACATAACATCCATTACAACAATCATACCATAGGCTAGCTTCTAGGGTTTAGCCTCCTTGATCTCGTGGTAGATCCACTCTTGTAATACACATCATCAATATTAATCGAGCAGGACGTAGGGTTTTACCTCCATCAAGAGGGCCCAAACCTGGGTAAAACATCGTGTCCCTTGTCTCCTGTTACCATCCGCCTAGACGCACAGTTCGGGACCCCCTACCCGAGATCTGCCGGTTTTGACACTGACATTGGTGCTTTCATTGAGAGTTCCCCTGTGTCGTCACCGATAGGCTGGATGGCTTCTTCAATCAACAACAACGCCGTCCAGGGTGAGACTTTTCTCCCCGGACAGATCTTCGTATTCGGCGGCTTCGCACTGCGGGCTAATTCACTCGGCCATCTAGAGCAGATCGAAAGCTACGCCCCTGGCCATCAGGTCAGGTTCGGAAGCCTAAACTTCACGGCCGACATTCGCGGGGACTTGATCTTCGGCGGACTCGAGCCACAGCCGAGCGTGCCGCGCTGTCACGATGGGCATGATTTAGCTCTACCGCCGGACAGTGCCTTAGTGGCCGCACACGAATCCGCTCCGGCCCTTAGTCCGGAGCCGATCGCGCAGATCGAGGACCGGTGGCTGGACACCGCCTCGTGGGCTGCAATTTCCACGGCGATGGAGCCAAACACTAACTTTGTCCCTTGCAAAGCTCGTGACTCCGAGGTGCCGGACTCCCTGCCGGACTCCAAACCTCCTGCGCCCCTGCCAATCGAATCTGATTGGGCACCGGTCATGGAGTTCACCGCCGCGGACATCTTCCAATACTCGCCCTTCGGCGATATCCTAAATTCGCTAAAGCGCCTCTTGCTATCCGGAGAGCCCTGGCCGGATTACGGCCAGGATGGTTGGGATGCGGACGACGAAGAAATTCAAAACCCACCCACCACCCACTTTGTAGCCACTGTTGACGATCTAACCAACATGCTAGACTATGACTCCGATGACATCGATGGTATGGACGACGATGCCGGAGACGAACAAGAGCCAGCGCCTACAGGGCACTGGAAGACCACCTCGTCATATGACATATACATGGTGGACACCCCAAAAGACGGGGACGGCGAAGAAACAGCGGAGGCAGATTCCCTAAAGAAACAGCCCAAGCGCCAACGTCAGCGGCGCCGCTCTAAATCCCGCCACAGCAAGAATGGAGATTCCGGCACAGGAGAGAATAACACCCGGACAAAGGCCGAAGACAATCCCTCCAAAGAAGATTCAGCGCAGGAGGATGCAGAAGCAAGCCCTCACGAGAGAGCGGCAGACGAAGAGGTCGAGGATGATAATTACATACCTCCCTCCGAAGACGAGGCAAGCCTCAATGACGACGAATTGGTCGTACCAGAGGATCCCGTTGAACAAGAGCGTTTTAAACGCAGGCTTATCGCCATGGCAAATAGCCTAAAGAAAAAGCAGCAGCAGCTTCAAGCTGATCAAGACCTGCTGGCTGATCGATGGACCGAGGTCCTCGCAGCCGAAGAGTACGAACTCGAACGCCCCTCCAAAAGCTACCCAAAACGCAAGTTGCTCCCCCGATTAGAGGAGGAAGCATACATACCTTCATCACCAGCGCTGTCGGGCCGACCGACCACCCCGTGGTCGCGACGAGAGGCATCCAGCCCTCCACCAAGACCGTACCCGCATTGCTCCAAAAGTACGAAGCCAAGAGGGAACGCGCCGGACTTGCGAGATATATTGGAGGACAAAGCAAGGCAATCCAGATCCATCTACGGATCACGTGGGCGCCCCACGACCCACGACGAATACCGTCGCGCCGGATACAACTACTCCGGCTGGGCCGAACACAGCAGACAATGCTCACTCGAGCTACGTCGTGATATTGCTCAATATAGAGGCGCCGCACACCCACTATGCTTCACTGATGAAGTAATGGATCATCAAATCCCTGAAGGGTTTAAACCCGTAAACATTGAATCCTACGATGGCACAACATACCCCGCGGTTTGGATCAAAGACTATCTCCTTCACATCCATATGGCCCGCGGCGACGATCTCCACGCCATCAAGTATCTCCCACTCAAGCTTAAAGGACCAGCTCGGCATTGGCTTAACAGCTTGCCCGCAGAGTCAATTGGGTGTTGGGAAGACCTGGAAGCCGCATTCCTCGACAACTTCCAGGGCACATATGTGCGACCACCAGACGTCGATGACCTAAGCCACATAATTCAGCAGCCAGACGAATCGGTCAGACAGTTCTGGACACGGTTCTTAACAAAGAAAAATCAAATCGTCGACTGTCCGGATGCATCGCAGCCTTCAAACATAACATCCGCGACGAGTGGCTAGCCCGGCACCTAGGACAGGAAAAGCCGAAATCCATGACAGCCCTCACATCTCTAATGACCCGCTTCTGTGCGGGAGAGGACAGCTGGCTAGCTCGCAGCAACAACCTCAGTAAAAATTCTGGCAGTCCGGATACCAAGGACCACAATGGCAGGTCGCGTTGAAGCAAAAATAAACGCCGCATTAACGGCGACGACAAGGAGGATACGGTAGTCAACGCCGGATTTCGAGGCTCTAAACCCGGTCAGCGGAAGAAGCCATTCAAAAGAACCACTCCGGGTCCGTCCAATTTGGACCGAATACTCGACCGCTTATGCCAGATACATGGCACCCCCGAAAAGCCAGCTAATCACACCAACAGAGACTGTTGGGTATTCAAGCAGGCAGGCAAGTTAATTGTCGAAAACAATGACAAGGGGCCGCATAGCGATGACGAGGAGGAGACCCGGCCGCCGAACAGTAGAGGACAGAAGGGTTTCCCCCCACAAGTGCGGATGGTGAACATGATATACGCAACCCATATACCCAAGAGGGAGCGGAAGCGTGCACTAAGGGACGTATATGCGATGGAGCCAGTCGCCCCGAAGTTCAATCCATGGTCCTCTTGCCCGATCACTTTCGATCGAAGAGACCATCCGACCAGTATCCGCCATGGCGGATTCGCCACATTGGTTTTAGACCCAATCGTCGATGGATTTCACCTCATGAGAGTCCTGATGGGCGGCGGCAGTAGCCTGAACCTGCTTTATCAGGATACAGTGCGCAAGATGGGCATAGACCCCTCAAGGATTAAACCTACAAAGACGACCTTCAAAGGCGTCATACCAGGTGTTGAGGCCAATTGTACAGGCTTAGTCACACTGGAAGTGGTCTTCGGATCCCCGGACAATTTCCGGAGCAAGGAGTTAATCTTCGACATAGTCCCATTCCGCAGCGGCTATCACGCTCTGCTCGGACGAACCGCGTTTGCAAAGTTCAACGCGGTGCCGCATTACGCATACCTCAAGCTCAAGATGCCAGGCCCTCGTGGAGTCATCACGGTCAACGGAAATACGGAACGCTCCCTCCGAACGGAGTAACATACAGCGGCTCTCGCGGCAGAAGTACAGAGCAGCCTTCTAAGGCAATTTTCGAGTCTGGCCGTTAAACGGCCGGACACGGCCAAACGGGCCCGGAGCAACATCAACCAAGAACACCTGGCACGTTCCGAGCACGCCTAGCAATGCGGCCCCAACCCCAGCCCTTGCATAATTGCAAGACCAACCCTCCGCGTACATCATTACGCTCTGGAGATACCATGGGCCTAGGGGGAGGGGCACGACCACAACAGACCCAGAGTGCGGCTCGACCACACCAGGGGCTCCCAAGTGTGTCACTCTTTTTATTTTCCTTCTTTTTATATATAGGACTCCATTTACCAGAGGCCCTGTCCGGCGGTGGACCCGCCGAACTCACGGTGCAACAGCCAGGGAAGAAAGAAGGCTGCAATGAACACTCATGTGGTCTCCATTACGAGCATTAAATTCGATTATATACACCAGTCCACAGCCCACCCCTGGAGGGGGATATGTTTATTTAGTCCAATCCCTTGCTTACCGCACTGTTTGTATCCTTCCGCACTCATAGCAGAATTCCTTGAATAAATAATGCAACGCTCTTTTGCCTGTAATTGCATTACTTTACATATATGTTCACTAATGACATCTTGCACCCATATATTTTGGTACGGCCGAATACACCAGGGGCTTATGTTCCCCGCATTATGGTGTGATAAGTCCGAACACTTTCACAAGTGCGGCACCCCGAACTTATAGCATTATATGAATCGGCTCCGAATCATGTCTTGGGTCAATAGTTGGGTTTGCCCGGCTCCCACGTTTTGGTGCCTTACGTTCCGCTCACGGCTAAGGTGGCACTGGGAGAACCACTGCGATTGCGCCCCGGTTGAGCTGGGCGAGCGCCTCAGTGGAGAAAGCTAAAACTGACTGGCATGATAATGCGAGAGACTGGTCGCTGTTCGAGAGGTCTTTTCGGGTCCCTAAAGACTTATGCCGCTTCGAGCGAAGTACCGGATAATGTCCGACGAAGGTGTGGATAGCGCCCCGAATTCAGTCTTCCGAATACTAGGGGCTTCGCCGAAATTTAAAACTATAGAATTCTATGGCTAAGTGAGAGCGTTCAGGCATTATAAGTCCGGTTGCCTTGTTCGTTGTGTTGAGCGCCTCCCTAGATGGACCCAAAAATGGGAACAAGAGTGCTCAAGTTTATCCCAAACACCCCAGCACTCGTGGCTTGGGGGCTGAAGCCAACGACTTGCCATCTCTCAGATTTTATAAATAGCCGCACAAAAGGTAATATTTTAAATTAAACAAGCGTTGCGTAGCGCATATGAACAAAGTTTTCAGCGCACAGGATAATACATAGCGAGTTTACTCAATAATTACATCTCTGGGGCACTCATCCGCAATATTGCGGGCACCCTTCAGGACAGTCTTATAGTATATTTCGGGCGTACGATACTCCTTGCCCACCGGCGGCGGGTCAGTAAGAAGCCTCTCCGCATCCAGCCGGCCCCAGTGCACCTTTGCGCGGGCAAGGGCCCGATGAGCACCTTCAATACAGGCGGAGCGCTTGATGACATCCACCCAGGGGCACGCATCCACCAGTCGCCGCACGAGGCTGAAGTAGCTCCCAGGCATGGCTTGTCCAGGCCACAGCCGGACTATAAGGCCCCTCATGGCCTCCTCAGCTACCTTGTGGAGCTCGACCAGCTGCTTCAGCTGGTCGCTAGGGGGCACCGGATGGCCGGCCTCAGCGTACTGAGACCAGAAGACCTTCTCCGTTGAGCTCCCCTCCTCGCCACGGTAGAATGCGGCAGCATCGGATACACTGCGAGGCAGATCTGCAAACGCCCCCGGAGAGCTCCGAATTCGGGTAAGTATCAGGTAGTTTACATTAACATGCTTGCTTTGCATGAAAAATGCCTTACCTACCGCTATTTTCTTCATATCCTCAACCTCCTGAAGGGCCTTACGGGCCTCGGCCTTGGCGGACTTGGCACTTTCGAGAGCCGAGGCGAGCTCGGACTCTCGAGTCTTTGAGTCGCGCTCCAAACTCTCATGCTTCTCCATGAGAGCCTGGAGCTCTTGCCGCACCTCCGCCACCCGTGCCTCCTGCTTTTCTCGCTCTGACTGTTCTGCGGCCGCATTACGTTCGGCCGCGGACACAACCTCCTTCAGGGCTGCCACCTCGTTTGTGGCCCCTGCAGTACCCACGTTATCCTTGTTATTCTCTTATTGCAACCTAAATCCTTTTCTGTAAGGTACCTTTTCAATGTGGTGTTACTCACCTTCTTTGTCCTTGAGCTGCTTCTTGGCACGGTCGAGCTCTTGCTCGGACCGCTCGAGATCCTGCTTCAATGCACCAACCTCCGCAGTCAGTGCGGCAGAGGTTAGCAGCGCAGCCTGCAAACCCATATTGACATACTTTTTAGCAACCCTGCGTATATCTTTTTAGATCCTCGACCGCTTTTCTTTCCGAACGCCGAACCGAGCATCGAAACTCTACCGTCTATGCGGTATTACATTACATAATTTTAACTTCTTACCTCAAAGCCTGTTAGAAGGCTGCTGCAGGCTTCGGTCAGCCCGCTCTTGGCGAGCTGAACCTTCTGGATCACCGCACTCATGATAGTGCGGTGTTCCTCCTCGATGGAAGCGCCTTTGAGCGCCTCCAACAAGTTGTCCGGCGCCTCCGGTTGGACGGAGGCCGCCGGCGTCGGTCTTGCCCTTCTTGCGAAGGGTCGCTGCGGACTCGGAACCACTGCAGGTTCCGGCGTGAGTCCGCGCAAAAGTTCGGAGGCTGCCTTGCGGCGCCTCCGGAGCCTCCTCCTGATGGGTCCCTTCCCGGGATCCCACCTCAGCGTCCTCAGCGGCGCGAGGGGTGGAGGCAGTCGGAATGGATTCCACATCCGACGCAGCCAACGACCCGCTCGACAAAGCAGGGAGATCATCGTCGGCCGGACTGCAAGTAGTATGCGGCACAAGAAGGACACTATGTGACACAAAAGAAATTGTAGATCATTCAGGGATCCGGATACTTACGATCTCGCCCGAGGCCTGGCCCTTGAGGGCCACTCTTCATCGCCAACGTTGGTGTTGGCGGAGCTGTCCGGGGGAATAATTCTTCCCCTCTTGGACCCTTCGGCCTCCCCTGTTGGGGAAGCCTTCCTCTTCCTCTCTCCCTCCTCTGGGAGAGGGTCTTCTTCCTCCTCCTCATCTTCGGGGGAGGAGTCCGCCTCGGAGTCGTCGGAGACCTGAAAACGGGAACTCTTTCGAGTGCCCGTGGCCACCTTCTTGGCCTTGTTCTTCGACACCACATGCGGTGCCGGAACCAGCAGCCCTGCTAGACGGGCGTCCACTGGGTCTTCTGGCATGGGAGCCGGGCAGATGAGCTGCTCGGCCTTCTTCATCCATTCCTGTCAAAGGAAAAGGGAGATTGAAACCCGCTTAGAATCAATCTATTAACAATAAGTGTCCTGTAAATGGGTAGAATCACTTACCTCGTCAGCCGGACGCTGCGAGTGAAATCCGCGATCTTCCATCGCGGATGCGGGGGCTTCGGCGCCCTTAAACAGCACCCTCCAGGCGCCTTCGTACGTCGTGTCGAAGAGCCCGCTCAACGCCTGGTGCTGTTCCGGATCGAACTCCCACAGATTGAATGCCCGTTCTTGGCATGGGAGAATCCGGCGGACGAGCATGACTTGGACCACGTTAACCAGCCTGAGCTTCTTATTCACCAGCTTCTGGATACAGGCTTGGAGTCCCGTCAGCTCCTTCGAATTACCCCACAGCAAGCCCTTCTCTTTCCAGGAGGTGAGCTGCGTAGGGATTCCAGATCTGAACTCGGGGGCCGCCGCCCACGTAGGGTCGCGCGGCTCGGTGATATAGAACCACCCCGACTGCCACCCCTTGACGGATTCCACGAAGGCCCCTTCGAACCAAAGGACGTTGGGCATCTTGCCCAACATGGCGCCTCCGCACTCCGCTTGAGTGCCCTTCACTACCTTCGGCTTGACATTGAAGGTCTTGAGCCACAAGCCGAAGTGGGGCTAGATGCAGAGGAAGGCCTCGCATACGACGATAAACGCCGAGATGTTGAGGATGAAGTTCGGCGCCAGATCATGGAAATCCAGGCCATAGTAGAACATGAGCCCCCGGACAAAGGGGTGAAGTGGAAAGCCCAGTCCGCGGAGGAAGTGGGGGAGGAAAACGACCCTCTCATGGGGCCTGGGGGTGGGGATGAGTTGCCCCTCGTCGGGCAGCCGGTGCGCGACGTCACCGGAAAGGTATCCGGCGCTGCGCAACTTTGTGATGTGCTCCTCCTTAACGGTGGAGGCCAACCACTTGCCTCCCGCTCCGGACATGGTCGGAGAAGGTTGAGACGAGATGCGCAAACTTGGGCACTGGAGCTCGAGTGCGCGGAGATGGATAAGCAAAGGAGGAAGAAGGCGTAGGTGAAAAGGTGAATCCTTATCTCTTATATATAGGCGGACAAAACTATGCGTCCCCACTGGCCTGGTAAAACTCGCTTATCTCCCAAGCGCCACCATCAATGGCGCGGTTGGGTTACCCACGTCCGTATTGATGAGAATCCCGGAATAAGGGGAACACGATCTCTGCTTCGACAAGACGTGCCAAGGAAACCGCTTCGCTAAATGCGCTGAGGCGGTATAATAAAAAACGATTCAAGTAAAGGCTTGGTAGTGGTGTGACGTCATGCCGCAAAATACGTCAGCAGATTGAACTTGTGTATATTTTATTCTCTCTACGGTGGAATGTGTTTATTTGCAGAGACGGACACTATCTTGGTGTTCACGATCTTCTATGGAGGAGGAACCCGCCTTGCAGCGCTGAACATTATGCGCGCCGGACTCATCGTCATTGAAGCCAGGTTCAGGGGCTACTGAGGGAGTCCTGGACTAGGGGGTGTCCGGACAGCCGGACTATCATCGTCCGCCGGACTCCAAGGCTACAAAGATACAAGATTGAAGACTCTGTCCCGTGTCCGGATGGGACTTTCCTTGGCGTGGAAGGCAAGCTTGGCGATACGGATATGTAGATCTCCTACCATTGTAACCGACTCTGTGTAACCCTAGCCCTCTCCGGTGTCTATATAAACCGGAGGGCTTTAGTCCGTAGGACATATCATCCATTACAACAATCATACCATAGGCTAGCTTCTAGGGTTTAGCCTCCTTGATCTCGTGGTAGATCCACTCTTGTAATACACATCATCAATATTAATCGAGCAGGACGTAGGGTTTTACCTCCATCAAGAGGGCCCGAACCTGGGTAAAACATCGTGTCCCTTGTCTCCTGTTACCATCCGCCTAGACGCACAGTTCGGGACCCCCTACCCGAGATCCACCGGTTTTGACACCGACAGTGACCTCATGCTCCTCGAGATGAGATTCCAACTCCTCAATATATTTCTTGCCCTCAATGGCAATGGACATAATTTCCATAAAGTTGGAACGAGCAATTTTATTTTTATGAAGAGCTTTAAAAACCATTTCCCCCTTAATTTTTAAGGAGGCAACATTATCATTCTCTTCATCATAATCAACATCATCATCATTCTTGCCATTATCAATATCATCACAAGATAGATTGGGATTCAAATTGGGAGATACCTTTGAGGCCTTGGCCATAAGGCAAAATGCAATAGATGATGATGTAGGATCCCTTGAAGCACCATAAAACACCACATCTTGTTCCATGGAGTGTTGGCTTTCCTCTACATTGTTAGCACAACAATTCGAGGAAATAGATGCATTTTTATCATGGCAACAAGACATAGCAAGCATATCATCATGAGATTTAGTCAAGCAATTTCTACATGATATGCAAGGACTATCAACACAAGCATGTGAAACATTTGGAGTGGTAGAAGTGTTAAAGTCCAAAGATGAAGCATTGCAATAAGAAAGTGATGAAGGATTATCAACAATAAGCACACTATCATCATTGCAATGAACACCACTACTCACCATGTCATTACCTTGTGGCGAACCACATGTAGGTAAAGTAGAAGAAGTTGAGAACACAACACGGCCGGAGGTGGGGGGAGAACAATCATCCTTACAAAACTTGGACACGCCATATTTATCTTGAAGCTTTGTCCACAACTCATGAGCATCCCGGAACGGCATGAGTTGAAATATAACTACATTGCTCAAAGCATCGAAAAGCACATTAGAAGCTTCAGCATTGAGATAAGAGTTTTTCTCATCCTCTAAAGATAATCTTTGGGGATCCTTTGGAGGAGAAAAACCCATATCTACAATTCGCTCTAAATTTGGGTCCATGACCCTAAAGAGATTAAGCATGCGAATTACCCAAACATCAAAATTTGTGCCATCGAAACCTAGAGTGTCAGAGAATCCTAATCCCCTAGTCGACATCTTTACTCTCTAGGCGGTTAAGCCCAACAAAGAGAGACGAGGCTCTGATACCAATTGAAAGATCGAGGATGTCGCCTAGAGGGGGAGTGAATAGGTGTTGGGGAACGTAGTAATTTCAAAAAATTTCCTACGCACACGCAAGATCATGGTGACGTATAACAACGAGAGGGGAGAGTGTTGTCTACATACCCTTGTAGACCGTAAGTGGAAGCGTTTGCACAACGCGGTTGATGTAGTCGTACGTCTTCACGGCCCGACCGATCAAGCACCGAAACTACGGCACCTCCGAGTTCTAGCACACGTTCAGCTCGATGACGTCCCTCGAACTCCGATCCAGCCGAGTGTCGAGGGAGAGTTCCGTCAGCACGACGACGTGGTGACGATCTTGATGTTCTACCGTCGCAGGGCTTCGCCTAAGCACCGCTACGATATTATCGAGGTGGACTATGGTGGAGGGGGGCACCGCACACGGCTAAGAGATCCAAGGGATCAATTGTTGTGTCTTTGGTGCTAGCCCTGCCCCTCTATTTATATGTTGAGCCCCGGGGTCGAAACTTGGAGCAAAAGCCTCCTCAAAGTCGGTTTTGCCCGAAAGGCAAGAGTCCCACTCGGACTCCAGGACCAAACGCCACAATCCTTGGCGTCTGGCCCAGACGCCATGGGCCTCGGCGTCTGGCCCAGGCCGACGCCAGGTCTCCGCGTTTGGCCCTTGGCCTCCATAAAACTCCTTTTGCACCGACCTAAAGCCTCATGGGCTTGACCCCTTGGCCTAACCATATCATCCAATATATGAATCTTTACGTCTCGACCATTTCGAGACTCCTCGTCATGTCCCCGATCTCATCCGGGACTCCGAACTCCTTCGGTACATCAAAACATGTAAACTCATAATATAACTGTCATCGAAACCTTAAGCGTGCGGACCCTACGGGTTCGAGAACAATGTAGACATGACCGAAACACGTTTCCGGTCAATAACCAATAGCGGAACCTGGATGCTCATATTGGCTCCCACATATTCTACGAAGATCTTTATCGGTCAGACCGCATAACAACATACGTTGTTCCCTTTGTCATCGGTATGTTACTTGCCCGAGATTCGATCGTCGGTATCCAATACCTAGTTCAATCTCGTCACCGGCAAGTCTCTTTACTCGTTCTGTAATGCATCATCCCGTAACCAACTCATTGGTCACATTGCTTGCAACGCTTATAATGATGTGCATTACCGAGAGGGCCCAGAGATACCTCTCCGAGTGACAAAACCTAATCTCGAAATATGCCAACTCAACATGTACCTTCGGAGACACCTGTAGTACTCCTTTATAATCACCCAGTTACGTTGTGACGTTTGGTAGTACCCAAAGTGTTCCTCCGATAAACGGGAGTTGCATAATCTCATAGTTACAGGAACATGTATAAGTCATGAAGAAAGCAATAGCAACATACTAAACGATCAAGTGCTAAGCTAACGGAATGGGTCAAGTCAATCACATTATTCTCCTAATGATGTGATCCCGTTAATCAAATGACAACTCTTTTGTCCATGGCTAGGAAACATAACCATCTCTGATAAACGAGCTAGTCAAGTAGAGGCATACTAGTGACACTATGTTTGTCTATGTATTCACACATGTATTATGTTTCCGGTTAATACAATTCTAGCATGAATAATAAACATTTATCATGAAATAAGGAAATAAATAATAACTTTATTATTGCCTCTAGGGCATATTTCCTTCAATAGGCGCTTTAAAATAATTACGGTTTAGGCTTGAACAAATGCGGAATAAACCTAACGGTTAATTTGTCAAGCACAAAACCTAAAACAACTAGGCTCACCTATGTGCACCAACAACTTATGCTAAGCAAGATAAGCAACTATGTGATAGCAAGATATATGACAAAGAACAATATGGCTATCACAAAGTAAAGTGCATAAGTAAAGGGCTCGGGTAAGATATAACCGAGGCACGCGGAGACGACGATGTATCCCGAAGTTCACACCCTTGCGGATGCTAATCTCCGTTTGGAGCGGTGTGGAGGCACAATGCTCCCAAGAAGCCACTAGGGCCACCAGTAATCTCCTCACGCCCTCGACAATGCAAGATGTCGTGATTCCACTAAGGGACCCTTGAGGGCGGTCACCGAACCCGTACAAATGGCAACCCTTGGGGGCGGTCACCGAACCCATACACTTTGGCAACCCTTGGGGACGGTCACCGGAACCCGTCAAGATGCTCGGGGCGATCTTCACAACCTAATTGGAGACCCCGACGCTTGCCCGGAGCTTTACACCACAATGATTGAGCTCCGAACACCACCAGCCGTCTAGGGCGCCCAAGCACCCAAGAGGAACAAGCTCAAGGGCACCAAGCACCCAAGAGTAATAAGCTTCTCAAACTTCACTTCCACGTATCACCGTGGAGAACTCAAATCCATGCACCAAATGCAATGGCAAGGGCACACGGAGTGCCCAAGTCCTTCTCTCTCAAATCCCATCGAAGCAACTAATGCTAGGGAGGAACATGAGAGGAAGAACAAGAAGGAGAACACCAAGAACTCTAAGATCAAGATCCAAGGGGTTACCCTCACATAGAGGAGAAAGTGATTGGTGGAAATGTGGATCTAGATCTCCTCTCTCTTTTCCCTCAAAAACTAGCAAGAATCCATGGAGGGATTGAGAGTTAGCAAGCTCGAAGAAGGTCAACAATGGGGAAGAACACGAGCTCAAAAGGATAAGGTTCAATGGGAAGAAGACCCCTTTTATAGGACCTCCCGAATCCAACCGTTATGTGCTCAGGTCGTGCACAAGCGGTACTACCGCTTGGAGGAGCGGTACTACCGCTTAGCACGCTCAAAACAGCCCAAACAAGAGAGAAAACATGAGTTTTTGGTCCGGGGCGGTACTACCGCTTAGGAGCCACGGTAGTACTGCTCTGGAGCGGTACTACCGCTCAGGAGCCGCGGTAGTACCGCTCTAGAGCGGTAGTAAAAAATTACATCCGCTCTACTCGCGGTAGTACCGCTGCAGCCTTCACCAAAACAGCCACAACTTTTGCAAACGGACTCCGAATTCAACGAAACCAAGTTTGTTGGAAAGCTAACGACAAGGGCTAACACAATCTTGATAGAAATACCAATAATAAGCAAATGATAAAAGGCCCAAAAGAAAATGGTGAGAACCCTTCCTCGGAGAAGACCGGTAAAACCTCCAACACCGAAAACATCATTGAAGACGCATGCAAACTCCGTTTTCGATGAACTCAAGCTTGTCATCAAGATGACCATAAGCTCTAAGACTCACAAAGAGAATCAAACAAGAACCAAGAAACATGATGCAAGGATGCAATGGTTTGAGCTCTCTACGAATGATACGATCAAGCAACTCATCGAGAGCCCCCCCTTGATAGTACGACAATCGATCCTATAACCCGGTCTCCCACAACTACCATGAGACCGGTAAAATAGAAAACCTATCAAGGGCAAACCTTTGCCTTGCACATGGTCCACTTGATCTAGATGATGACGATCTTCACTCCCTCAAGTTGGACCACCTTTCTTGATTGTGTTGGCTTGATGAAGACTAGATGATTGCTCCCCCATAGTCCACTATGGGTGAGCCACTCTTCGGCTCATCTTCACAAGTCCATTGACACCACAATGGATGGAAAGATTCAAGCACTTGATCTCTTCGTGATGCTCCACTTGAACTTGCACACGGCAATCTTGATGACGATCACCACTTGATGTCATTCTTTCCATGGGTTGTATGATATCTTCCTCTTGATGCAAGCCCATGGATACGTTCCTAACCCCACATAGAACTCTCACATAGACCATGGGTTAGTACACAAAGTGCAATGGACAATACTTACCATACCATGGGATCACTTGATCCCTCTCGGTACATCTTCTACGCTTTGTGAGTTAATCAACTTGATTCGCTATTGACTTAGTCTTGATCAACCTTGAATCTTTGAAACTCTCTTCATTTGGATGATGTATTGAAGGTAAACATGAATGATCACACAACCTTCTTCTTCAAGACATGCTTGCAATAAGCTCAACACTCGCATGACCAATCTTTGGATAATTCCTTAATAGCACCTTGGTCAACTCATAAACTCCTTGAAACCAACACATGGACTTCAAGAAAAGCTTATGGACAAATCCTTCAAATATAACTCAAGACAACCATTAGTCCATAGAGATTGTCATCAATTGCCAAAACCAAACATGGGGGCACCGCACGTTCTTTCACGTGATGAACTATAGTATGTAAGGGATGACGAAAGCGATCCCTGAGCTCTTCGTGATGTTGAAATCGACAAATGTAGAAATCAAGATAAAGCATCAAGTGTTGATTATTGACAGGACCACTAGTTTCAATAAATGGGCAAAGGGAAAGAAAGGGAAACTTCAAGTAGAACGGCAAACAAGTTGTCACTCCCGTGAAGAAGACCAAAACTGGACCAAAGCCTGAAACTAAGTGCTTACACTGCAAAGGAAATGGTCACTAGAAGTGGAAATGCCCTGAATATTTGGTCGATAAGAAGGATGGCAAAGTGAACAAGGGTATATTTGATATACAGGTTATTGATGTGTGCCTTACTAGTGTTTATAGTAGCCCCTGAGTATTTGATACTTGTTCGGTTGCTACTCAAAACAGGAGTTACATAATAAACAGAGACTAGTTGAGGGGAAGTGACGATGAGTGTTGGAAATAGTTCCAAGATTGATATGATCATCATCGCACATTCCCTATACTTTCGGGATTAGTGTTAAACTTAAATAAATGTTATTTGGCGTTTGCGTTGAGCATGAATATGATTTGATCATGTTTATTGCAATACAGTTATTCATTTAAAGTCACAGAACAATTGTTGTTCTATTTACATGAATAAAACCTTCAATGGTCATACACCCAATGAAAATAGTTTGTTGGATCTCGATCGTAGTGATATACATATTCATAATATTGATGCCAAAAGATGCAAAGTTAATAATGATATGCAACCCATTTGTGGCACTGCCGTTTGGGTCATATCGGTGTAAAGCGCATGAAGAAACTCAATAAAGATGGATTTTTGGAATCACTTGGTTATGAATCATTTGATGCTTGCGAACCATGCTTTTGGGCAAGATGACTAAAACTCCTTTCTCCGGAACAATGGAACAAGCTACTAACCTATTGGAAATAATACATACCGATGTATGCGATCCAATGAGTGTTGATGCTCGTGGCAAGTATCATTATTTTCTGACCTTCACAAGATGATTTGAGCAGATATGGGTATATCTACTTGATGAAACATAAGTCTGAGATAGTTGAAAGGTTCAAACAATTTTAGAGTGAAGTGGAAAAATCATCATAACAAGAAAATAAAGTTTCTGCGATCTGATCGCGGAGACAAATATTTGAGTTACGAGTTTGGTCTTCAACTAAAACAATGTGGAATAGTTTCACAGCTCACGCCACCTGGAACACCACAACGTTATGGTGTGTCCGAACGTCGAAACCGCACTTTATTGGATATGGTGCGATCTATGATATCTCTTACTGATTTACCACTATTGTTTTGGGGTTATGCATTAGAGACAGCTGCATTCACGTTAAAAGGGCACCATCTAAATCTGTTGAGACGACACCATATGAACTGTGGTCTAGCAAGAAACCCAAGTTATCATTTCTTAAAGTTTGGGGCTGCGATGCTTATGTGAAAAAGTTTCATCCTGATAAGCTCAAACCCAAATCGGAGAATTGCGTCTTCATAGAATACCCAAAGGAAACTGTTGGGTACACCTTCTATCACCGATCCAAAGGCAAGATATTTGTTGCTAAAAATGGATCCTTTCTAGAGAAGGAGTTTCTCTCGAAAGAAGTGAGTGGGAGGAAAGTAGAACTTGATGAGGTAACTGTACCTTCTCCCGAATTGGAAAATAGTTCATCACTGAAATCAGTCCCAGTGATTCCTACACCAATTAGTGAGGAAGCTAATGACGATGATCATGAAACTTCAGATCAAGTTACTACAGAACCTCGTAGGTCTTCCAGAGTACGGTCCGCACCAGAGTGGTATGATAATCCTGTTCTGAAAGTCATGTTACTAGACCATGATAAACCTACGAACTATGAGGAAGCGATGATGAGCCCAGATTCATAAAATGGCTGGAGGCCATGAAATCTGAGATAGGATCCATGTATGAGAACAAAGTGTGGACTTTGGTGGACTTGCCCGATGATCGGCAAACCATAGAAAATAAATGGATCTTCAAGAGGAAGACGGACGTTGATAGTAGTGTTACTATCTACAAAGCTCGACTTGTCGCAAAAAGGTTTTTTTTTGACAAGTTCAAAGGTGTTGACTACAATGAGATTTTCTCAACTGTAGCGATGCTTAAGTCTGTCCGAATCATGTTAGCAATTGCCACATTTTATGAAATCTGGCAAATGGATGTCAAAACTGCATTCCTTAATGGTTTTCTTAAAAAAGAGTTGTATATGATGCAACCAGAAGGTTTTGTCAATCCTAAAGGTGCTAACAAAATGTGCAAGCTCCAGCGATCCATCTATGGACCGGTGCAAGCATCTCAGAGTTGGAATATACGCTTTGATATGTTGATCAAAGCATATAGTTTTGTACAGACTTACGGTGAAGCCTGTATTTGCAAGAAAGTGAGTGGGAGCACTACAACATTTCTGATAAGTATATGTGAATGACATATTGTTGATCGGAAATAATGTAGAATTATTCTGCAAAGCATAAAGGAGTGCTTGGAAGGAGTTTTTCTTCAAGAAAAGACCTCGGTAAAGCTACTTACATATTGAGCATCAAGATCTATTGAGATAGATCAAGACGCTTGATAAGATTTTCAATGAGTACATATCTTGATAAGATTTTGAAGTAGTTCAAAATGGAACAGTCAAAGAAAGAGTTCTTGCCTGTGTTGCAAAGGTATGAAATTGAGTAAGACTCAAATCCCGACCACAACAGAAAATAGAAAGAGAATGAAAGTCATTCCCTATGCATCAGTCATATGTTCTATAAAAGTATGCCATGCTATGGACCAGACCTATTGTATACTCTGCCCTGATTTGGCAAGGGAGTACAATAGTGATCTAGGAGTAGATCACTGGACATTGGTCAAAATTATCCTTAGTGGAATAAGGATATGTTTCTCGATTATGGAGGTTACAAAAGGTTTCGTCGTAAAGGGTTACGTCGATACAAGTTTTGGCACTGATCCAGATGACTCTAAGTCTTAATCTGGATACATATTAAAAGTGGGAGCAATTAGCTAGAATAGCTCCGTGCAGAGCATTGTAGACATAGAATATTTGCAAAATACATATGGCTCTGAATGTGACAGACCCGTTGACTAAACTTCTCTCATGAGCAAAACATGATCATACCTTAGTACTCTTTGGGTATTAATCACATAGTGATGTGAACTAGATTACTGAATCTAGTAAACCCTTTGGGTGTTGATCACATGACGATGTGAACTATGGGTATTAATCACATACAGATGTGAATATTGGTATTAAATCACATGGCGATGTGAACTAGATTATTGACTCTAGTGCAAGTGGGAGACTGAAGGAAATATGCCCTAGAGGCAATAATAATGTTATTATTTATTTCCTTATTTCATGATAAATGTTTATTATTCATGCTAGAATTGTATTAACCAGAAACATAATACATGTGTGAATACATAGACAAACATAGTGTCACTAGTATGCCTCTACTTGACTAGCTCGTTAATAAAAGATGGTTAAGTTTCCTAACCACAGACATGAGTTGTCATTTATTTAACGGGATCACATCATTAGAGAATGATGTGATTGACTTGACCCATTCCGTTAGCTTAGCACTTGATCGTTTAGTATGTTGCTATTGCTTTCTTCATGACTTATACATGTTCCTGTGACTATGAGATTATGCAACTCCCGTTTACCGGAGGAACACTTTGTGTGCTACCAAACGTCACAACGTAACTGGGTGATTATAAAGAAGCTCTATAGGTGTCTCCGAAGGTACATGTTGAGTTGGCGTATTTCGAGATTAGGATTTGTCACTCCGATTGTCGGAGAGGTATCTCTGGGCCCGCTCGGTAATGCACATCACTATAAGCCTTGCAAGCAATGTAGCTCATGAGTTAGTTACGGAATGATGCATTACATAACGAGTAAAGAGACTTGCCGGTAACGAGATTGAACTAGGTATTGGATACCGACGATCGAATCTCGGGCAAGTAACATACCGATGACAAAGGGAACAACGTATGTTGTTATGCGGTTTGACCGATAAAGATCTTCGTAGAATGTAGGAGCCAATATGAGCATCCAGGTTCCGCTATTGGTTATTGACCAGAAACATGTCTCGGTCATATCTACATGGTTCTCGAACCCCTAGGGTCCGCACGCTTAAAGTTTCGATGACAGTTTTATTATGAGTTTATGAGTTTTGATGTACCGAAGGAGTTCGGAGTCCCGGATGAGATCGGGGACATGACAAGGAGTCTCGAAATGGTCGAAACGTAAAGATTGTTATATTGGACGACTATATTCGAACATCGGAAAGGTTCCGAGTGATTCGGTATTTTTCGGAGTACGGGGAGTTACGGGAATATGGGGAAGAGTATTGGGCCTTAATGGGCCTTAGTGGGAAGGAGCCAGGAGGTGGCGCGCGCCCCTCCCAAGCCCAGTCCGAATTGGACAAGGGGTTTGGGGCGCGGCCCCCCTCTCCCTTTCTTCTCCACTTCCCTCCTTTCCCCCCTTCTCCTAGTTGGACTAGGAAAGAAGGAGTCCTACTCCCGGTGGGAGTAGGACTCCCCTTGGCGCGCCCTCCTCCTAGGGCCGGCCTCCTCCTCCCTTGCTCCTTTATATACGGGGGCAGGGGCACCCCATGACCCAGAAGTTGATCTTCGTGATCGTTCCTTAGCCATGTGCGGTGCCCCCCTCCACCATATTCCACCTCGGTCATATCGTTGCGGTGCTTAGGCGAAGCCCTTCGTCGGTAGAACATCATCATCGTCACCACGCCGTCGTGCTGACAGAACTTATCCCTGACACCCTGCTGGATCGGAGTCCGGGGATCATCATCGAGCTGAACGTGTGCTGAACTCGGAGGTGCCGTACGTTCGGTACTTGGATCGATCGGATCGTGAAGACGTACGACTACATCAACTGCGTTGTCATAACACTTCCGCTTATGGTCTACGAGGGTACGTGGACAACACTCTTCCCTCTCGTTCCTATGTATCACCATGATCTTGCGTGTGCGTAGGAATTTTTTTGAAATTACTACGTTCCCAACACTAGTCATGCAACGCTGAGAGCTAGCGTACGGGCGCTACGCGCGAAAAATAGAACGGGCAGCTCGTTTAGCGCCGGACGACTCTTATGGCATCGACGGTAACCAAATTTCGGGATTTACGGGATTAGAAGGAAACAATCGGGATCCTGACCCTGGCGCCTGCCGTTAGGGCCTGCATTGTAGATGCCCGTAGGAGGCGGGCGCTAGGCCCTTTTCCTCCACGAGCTGAGCGAAGCGCTGTTTTCAATCCGGCTATTTAGCATCGGTGGTTAGCGGCTTGCATTGGAATGGATAGCGCTTAGCGTTATTTATTTATTTTTGGTATTTGTTTTTTCTGCTTAAGCGTCTAGATAAGCGTCTCTTACTGTAGATGCCCTAAAGGCATCTCCAATGGAGAAGCGCCTGTTTGGGCGCTTAGTAATAGAAAATAATAATTACGAAAGTTGCATTGATGTAGGCGTCTGTTGGCCAACGCACGAGCGCCTAACTGAGCGCTAACAGAATTTATTTTTCTTGGAAAGAATATCCTTCTCGCTGGTTATGCGAACAGAATCAAAACAAGCGCCCGGCGACCGAACTGGCATCGATGCCAGCCCCAATCCCTGGATCGACCGGGATTAGACCAAAACTGCCAGGAATAGAACCCTGGCGTCTAGCCTAAGCGCCCCTATTGTAGATGCCCTAAGGGTGCCTACAACACATGTGCCAAGAACGGATGCCAGGGTTGAAATCCTAGCTGTTTTGGGGGATTCCCACCTGATCCTGGGAAAACTAGTTGCGTCGATGTCAGAAGTATCGCCGAGCGCTCCAGGTTTTTTGCGTGCAAATTGACCTAGATCAGAGTAGACGCCTACGTACCAAGTGTTGGAGGTATGGACGCTAAGCAGAGGTTTACCAATAAATTTGTTTTTATTTACTGACCGAGCACCTTAGGGCCTCTCCAACGTAGGAGGTGCTAGGATCGATTTCCCCGTCGATCGGCACTTGGGCCGTGAAATCCTGGAATCGGACGCTACATCGGCGCAAAGACTAGTGGCGAACGTCTGATTATTTTCTCGCGCATGGACTATTTAACTAGCGCCGGATATTAGCGTCCAACGTTTTTTTGAGCATCAGTACAGACACAAGCGCTCATATACACGCGCATACACTCACCCCTATGAAATGAACGAACGCACGCACACCCTACCCCTATGAGCACCTCCGAGAGACTGAGCCGACATATCATCTTGAAATTTACGAAGTCACCGTAGGCGCCTCGTTGTCGACGGGAACGTCTCCTCCATCGAAAGCGATCGCCGGAAATCCTGAAATAAATCCAGGAATAATGCGAGCACCAGGATTTGAACCCTGATAGGTTGGGGATACCACTGTCCACCTAACCAACTCAACCACAGGTTGATTCGCTTAGCGTCCAACATTAAGAGGTAAAGCACTTAGGCGTTTTTAAATTTAATAACATTTATTTTTTCTCTATAAGCGCCTAGTGAGGCGCCAGCTGTTGTAGATGCCCTTAACAGTCGCCCCGCGTTGACCATGCCCTAAGGAAGGAGAGGGGCACGAGGCAAGGGGATAAGGAAAGAGAAGGGGCACATGGATGGTCCTCATGGGCCACACGTCATATGGAAGAGGCGCTGGCTGCAAACGGCTAGAAGGAGTCAATTTCCTTATCTAACATTTTTAAGAAGTTGCTTTCCACTTCTATCTATTCTGGCCTAACATTATTATGTGCATGCAGTGGTTACGGGGATAGCCATCAATATAGGATCACAACACCAGTTTGCTACCTATTAACATGGGAGGAAACTGATTTACGCGGACGACTAGGGTCTTTCATCTCCCCCTGAACGAATAAATCTCTCCACCGTTTTGTCTATGAAAATCCCTACGGATTCTCATGTTCCCTCTATATCTGTAGTCTGTACCTCTATCTCTCCACACTGCACCGCCACTAGCAAGCCTTCACGGTCATCGCCGTCGGAGACCCAGGCAGTGCTGCTGTAATACCTGATTGTTTGTACGTCTGCAGTTGAACGCCACGGTGAGCGGCGCCGCCTCGAACATGATGACCTGCGTCCTTCTGGCTGGTCAGGTTTCCGACGAGCACTACTCCCTGACTCCGGTTTAGATCATCCAGCCCGCGGGCTGTGCAAACCAGGTCGTGGTCGCCAAGGGCTACTGCAGAGCGCGCTGCGGCCTCCACAACGCCAGCATCGGGTAGGCCTAAGCGTGGGTGGGTAGCACCGAGTGCGAGTGCACTAAGTCGCTCCCTTGACCTCTGATCCCAAATCCTCCACCTCCTTGCCCTTTCCAATGGCGTATGGAGTTTTCTCAGGGGCAGGCCCGCCACGACATCGTCGTCCACCTCCTGTATAGAGGATCACCCCACCTATGAATCGGAATTCATGGCTTTTATCTCCTCTGTGAATCCCATCCCCAGGGTTTCCCCAAATCATTTTGAATTTGCATACATATGATTCTAAAAGGCGAAATATTTTTTACATCTATGAAAAGTTTTTGTTTGTCGTCCTGTGCTTATTCTTCATCTTTGTCATCATACTTTTTACAATGTGGTTTGGGCCTAAATGCTATATCTACTCATGCTTAATACTAGTGACATTAACACGTGGACAAATCTTCTTTACAATTACATGATGCTTTCCGGCGAACCAATGCAATCTCATGCATATTTAAATGGTTGGAGAAATACTAGGGAAGAAAATTCCTACAACCACACTAGATTTGGTTTGTTACTTAACCACGTTCCATATTAAAACACTCAATTCCCTTTTCCTTAAGAAGGTGAGCACTTGCAATTCTCTTGGCAGTAGCAATTCAACAACTCGATCTAGGTGTGAGAGGCCTATTATATTTGTTTTGCACGTATTTGTTGAACCTCATCGTCATGTCCACTAAGAAGAAAGCCAAATTTTCAACACTAATTTGTGTTTATTTCTCAAATTTTAGATAGTAGGATCTTATATGACCGTCATGCAAATCAAATGGGTTTCATTATTTCTCTTATTGTAAGTCACTGGTATGCATTGATCCACTACCCTCCTCACTGTAAGTCACTACAGAATATTCTTCAAATCCTCTAAAATTTTGAAGATGGATCAATGTTAACTTTTCTGCACTGTAATGTGTCAATCTAATAAATATCACACAGTACCGGTTTCCTATTTTTCATATCTCTGTAAATCTTTGCTGAATTTCCCGCCGCAACGCGCGGGGCATCCTCTAGTTTCTTATAATTATGCACCGAGTGAGTGAGAGAAAATGAGGGTAGTGGCGAATGAATGAGACATGGGAGAATAGATCAACTTAGAGTTCGGGCATGAATTATATGGTAAGGGTGATGGTCAAGGGCCTGTTTGGTTTACGGCCTAAGGTTGGCACGCCTAACCTTAATCGTGCCACAACATTTTAGGCATGTGTTTGGTTTGTTGCCACACTTGTGGCTTGCCACACTTTTCTAGCAACATGGTCCACATGTCATAGGTTCAATTTTTTGCCAAATCTTGCTACACTTGTGGTGGCCATTTTGTCAGCCACACTTTTTGTGGCAGCCACACTTTACCTAAGCTTAGTTGTTGCAAAGTTAGTCATGAACCAAAAGGCCCCAAATATCAAGCGGTCTAAATTTTGGGATTGTCGTCGAATTGATAAACAACCGATTACTAATAGAACTTCAAAAAAATTACAACATGGTGTTGTATCTCCATGTTTATCCTAAGAATTCCCTATACATTGTGTAAAATATGGCATATTGTCGAATGGAAGTCTAGCAGAATACGCTTATGAATAAAGGTCTCGGACAAAATATGGCAATCATGCTTAGTATTTTTTTAGGATAAAGGAAGAGAGTTATCATTCTCATTTTTTTTCTTTTTTGGGTGGAGAGTTATCATTCTCATTGACACATTTATTTTACATGATTTAAGTTCTGCTGGCTTTTTCCAGGGGATTAAAGTATAGTTTCATTTTACATGATTCAAGTATAATTAGTTTTGTATAGAGAGAATAGTTTTTCTATAGAGAAAGTTACCATACCAAAAAGAGTTTTTTTTAGAACAGACAAAAACAAAAAGCTTGTATAGAGAGAAATCGTTATTTGGGCCAGCAGCCTTTTCCCATCGTTCTCTTTGGGCCACCGCTTTCCCTGGGAATCACTCCGGCCAGTGGGCCGAACAGTTCCCAGCCGTCTCTCCGGCCGCCCGCCGGCGGGCGGCGAGCTCGGACTCCCTCCGGCCGACCACCGCTGTCGCGAGATGGTAAGACCTGGATGCCGCGTACCTCCTGCGTTCGGCTGCTCCTTCTGTATCTACTTGGGCCGCATTTGGTCTCGTGGATTCGTTGTCCCTCTCCCTCCTGCAACTGCAGTGCCATTTCTCGGCAGATTCGCAGGTTCTCAGAAGGTCTAGCTTAGTTTAGTGGTTCGCACATATGCGACCGTCGGCGCGGTCAGGCTGGCCGACCGGCGGCGGCGTGGCGCGGCAAGGCGCTGGGTCTGCCGTGAGGGTCAAAGCTGGCAGTGGCGCGTCAGCCGCTCGCGGCAGGCGCGGAGTCGCGCGTGTAGGAATTCTGAATGTCTCTAGCATGTGACAGGGTAGAAATTCGGCTCCTCAAATGTGCCATTCCGTCTTACGCTGTTGATATTGCCTCAAGATTTATGCTTCCTCTCAGCTTGGTCGTTATTATGGTAAGGGATTATGCTGGCACATTGATGCAACATGAATGACAGTGTAGGTAGTGACTTGTGCATCCGTAGGAGATGGATGACAAAAACTAGACCAAAAGAGATGTAACTTTTCTCCCCTTTGGTATTTCCCTGAATTTAGCCCCGTGGGACAGGTTATACCCAGTGGGATCTGTGGAGTTCATGTCAATTTCGTAGGGGTCTATGTGGAATGTGATATTCATGAAAAAGATTTTGACATTTTGTGATTTTGCAGTCTGCTTGTGATAATTATTAGTGACTCCTTTCCTGTATGTGATTATGTCTGGCTTATAGGGTTCTAGTAAAACTATATTTACCCTTTTCTTGCTAAAAGAAGACTAATATTCTCTGCTGCTTTTGCTCAACACCTCTTCTGTTTCTGAGCTCCGGACCACTACTGGAAATCGTGTCTTTGGTGCCCTTAAGGTATGTGAACATGTGATGCTTTTATGGTATCGGTCACTTGTTGTCTTGAGCTTATATTTTATTTGACACTACACCAGATTTATCAGAGTCCTCCTATTTGTTTTTTTATTTTGTTACAATTAATTTTCAGTAAATGGAAATCATGTATGCCATTCATCAACTTTGAGAGTAACACCGTTCTTGTTTACTTGTTTTCATGTTAGAATTGCTTGAAGGGATATCTTGCGAGCTATTTAGTGATGGTTCAGAACTGTATTTGTTTAGTGATGGTGGGCTTGACATTCCACAGTGACAAAAGGTTTGCTGGTTTCCGGAAGGATGAGAAGTAGTTGGATGTGGAGATTCACCGCGATTACATCTATGGAGGTCATGTTTCTGACAACACGAGGTGGGGTTGAATGCAACGTGGCCTCCATGTAGTCAGCAGCACGGCGTAGAGCTATAATGTTTTTATTTTTGTTATTCTTAATTGTTAATTTCCTAGTGTTAATGTTGCAACTGTTCAATTCCTTTCAGTGCCAGATCTTAGGTATATCAAGTAGCATAGAGCAATGCATTCTATTGTTTGCTGAATGATGATTCTTGTTTTGACTTGTGTACAATTCATGTTCCAGTCACTTGCTGAGGAAGAACCTGAGAAGTACCAACAGCACTTCAGTCAGTACATCAAGAAAGGAACTGGGGCTGATGACACAGAAGGTTGTGCTGCCATTTTTGCCGATCCTTCCATGGCCAAGCTAACCAAGAAATCCCTGAAGGACACACAAGAGGTATACTAGTTGGCTGGTTATTGTTCTCTTGATGACCGATTATTGCACCGTTATGGGGTTGCGATTTAACCCGACCCTCTGCTGCAGGTACAAGCTTAAGAAGCTGACCTATCTGCAGAGGAAGGCCAGTCTGGCTGAACGCGCTCAACTCATCCGCTGGAGCTGCTGCTTATTCGAATGAGGACGGTGAGTGAAGAGTGTAGTCAACTGTAGTAGCATTGTCAGCATACTTTGAAACCTGTAGTTGCTATATGGCATCTACCAGTAGCTGTAGTGAAGATGCAAAGACATTTTTGTTTCAGCACTCTGATCAATGATCCTGTTTCTTCCAATTGAGTATCATGCTGGGGTTATGCATTGTGTCGATTATACAGCATGTTGTTGTTTAGATGTTGCTCCGAATTCGTCGATTGCTTCTTTTTTGTGTGTCTTCACATCTTGGATCACAAGGTCTAATCATTCTATGCTATGAACTGGTGATGTTAATTATATGTTCTCATTTGCTAGTTACTCATCAAACCTGTAGCTTTTTAGAGCCAAGCAAATACAGAAAGGCTGCTCACTAATTTGGCGAAACATTGAAAATGGCAAATTCAGAGGCTTTCACACACTATATTCTCTCATGGGAGCAGAGACAGATGAAATCTAGTTACAGTAGTTCTCTACTATAGAACAGAACACAGTTCTCTCGTATAGAACAGAACACAGTTCTCTACAACAAAACACAGTTCTCTACAACAAAACACAGACAAGTTACTACCTACTCCAGGCATAGACATGGCCGAGAACCATGATCACGGCGCAAATGAGCATCAGGACGACCATCAGGACAACATTTCCAGATGCCAAAGCAGAGAACACAAATGCGACCACCAATAGCGAAAATGCCGCGAAGCTGACCTTATCCAGAACACCACCGGCCGTCACGTCCGAGTTCTTCGTCGCCGTCAAGGTAAGTATAGCCCCCACCGAAGCTGCGGAGAATACTGCTCCAAACACGCAGCCGACGATGGGTTGGAGCGACGCCGGAATTTGAGTCGGGAGGTAGGGCAGAAGCGCCAGCGAGCCCGAGATTGAGATGGCATAAAGATACGATCCTTCTTGGCCATGGCGACGTTGCCCGGAGATGGAGAGCTCTCCCGCCTTGCGCGCCAGTGCCGCCGCCTCGGACGCTAGCTTCTTGGCCGTGGTGCCGTCCACCTCGTTGACTTTGTGGCCGGAGGCAGCCATGGTTAGAGCAGCAACTCCTAGGAGCACGTCGAACTGCGCCGCGCTTGTCGCCTTGGGGTCGGCGCGCTCGACGCTGGCGAGTGAGCGGACCGCCGTGGCCAGACGGGCCAGGGGATCGGCAATCCTCGAACTGCCTCCAATGCAGCGGGAGAAGTCTTCCAGACGCTCAATCACCCCCGCGAACTCAGCGTCGTTGTACGTCTTGGGGTTGCTCGATGCCGCCGCCGTCTTGTCGCCGCTGCTGGATGGGCTCGTGGAGTCCGCTTTCTTGAAGAAGGGTAGGAGGCTTGGAATCGGCAAGAACCTCCTGATGTGCGCCTTCGCGTCTCCCGCCTTATTCTGGGCCTCCCTCTTTGCCCCTGATTCTTGGCGTTCGGAGGACGAACCATCCCCAATGCGCGCCAGAGGCGGAGGCGCCGATTCTTGGCGGTTGGAAGTGGAACGAGAACTGTCCCCAGTGCGCGCCGGAGACGGAGGCGTAGGCGGAGAGGGAGGGGAGACGGGAGGCATCTTTTCTCCGGGAAGAAGCGGTCGCTTGTCCATGGGAGAGTTCGCCGGACGGGGATTTGTGTTTCCGACGGGGAGGGAGGGCCGGAGGGGGATTTGTGTTTCCGACGGGGAGGGAGGACCGGAGGGGGATTTGTGTTTCCGACGGGGAGGGAGGACCGGAGGGGAATAGCTGGATGTTGAAGAAGAGGCAGCCTTTTTCTTGAGAGAGGGCGGGGGCCGGGCGGGGGGAGGGGAGGGGAATAGTTTTTTTTTTTTGAGGGGGTTGGGAGGGGAATAGCTTTTTTTGAGTAACGGGAGGGGAATAGCTGGATGGAGAATCCTATAAGGCGCGTAGGGCGCTCGCGATCGAGGTAGCGCGTACCCCCTCGCAGCGCGGGTGTCGTATGGGCCGGCCCATTTCCCTTTTTTTGCTTTTTTTCTTCTTTTTCCTTTTTTCTTTTTTCTTTTTTCCTTTTCTGTTCTCCTTTTTATTTCTCTTTTTTCTTTTTCACCTTTTTTGCGAATTTTTTTGTTCATCGAATGTAATTTTTTTTCGTCGAATTCAAAATTTGTTCATCTATTTTTTCAAAAAAATAGAAATTTTATTCATCAAGTTAAAAAATGTTCATTTGATTCAAAAATTGTTCATCGAATACCAAATAAATGTTCATCATTATTGAAAGACAATCATAAAAATATGTTCATCGGGATTTTAAAAATGTTAATAAAAATTCAAATTTTATTCATCATATTCAAATTGTGTTCATCATTTCCAAAAAATGTTCATTCTTTTGAATCACAAATATTTTTGAATTCAAGAACTGTTTTTGGTAATTCACACTGTTTTGAAATTTTAGAACCAATCCCAAATTAGTTTAATATAGAAACAGAAAATAAGGAAAGGTAAAAAATGAAAACGAAAAAGGGGGGCGCCCTACCCGCGCATGGGCCGACCCAACAGGGCGCGCGGGGGCGGGGGTGCGTGCTGCCGCGCGGTTGGGGGAGCCTCATGCGCCTAATAGCTGGGTGTAGAAGAACGATTTGGAAAATTACCAGAGTCCTCCTATTCAGCGTTATATTTGGGCCGGATGCCCATTTAGTTCGGTGTCGTCCAGAGCACTGAAGATATTTACCATCTATTCTTCACGTGTATTCACTCAAGAGGTATGTGGAGCCGACTTGGATTGAAAGATTTCATCAACACCGCAAGAAATGTTGATAGATCTGGGTCGGTTATTGTGAAGAATATCTTATCTATTGATCAAACGCCACTACCTCTAATGTTGACATTGGAGATTAAACAGGTCATAGTGGTGGGATGTTGGTACCTCTAGTGGACACGCCGCCTTATAACACATAATGAGAGTTGTCCGCTGGTGGAAAGATGGCCTTTGTCGGTCTTGGCAATTACAAGCAACTATCAAAGAGCTGTGACGAAGATAGTTGTGACAGAAGAGGACATATGGTTGAAGCCAGACCCAAAGTTCATCAAACTTAATGTGGATGCGGCCTTTTTTGTGGAGGAAGGAGTTGGAGCTACCGCATCAATTATTAGAGATGAATGAGGTATTTTTCCTTGCAACCCAATGTAAGTTTATCCCATATGCAGCGGACGCAATGACATCATAGGCAATGGCGATGAGGGACCGAACTTGGCAAATAGCTTAGGGTTCCAGCAAGTTGAAGCGGAATCTGACTCTCTAACGGTGATCAACTGCTGCTCTGGTCAGAGTACTTGGTGGGACGCGGTGGCGGCGACATTCGTGGAATGTGTCGACGTCTCTACCTTGATTGGGAAGGTCAACTTTAAGCGTTGTTTCCGATCAGCAAATTAAGCGGCGCATGTGCTAGCTAATTTTAGTTATTGTAATAAACTTTTTTCTAGTTGGACCGACGAGCCTCCAAATTGTCTGGTGTGCAACCACGTTGACGATGTATCTTTATTTATTAATCAATAAAGCCAGCCATGATGGCTTTTTCTCAAAAAAAAAATCGGTGTCATCCTATTCCGAACAATGCCCACGTTATCTCCCAAAATCGCCTAACGCTAAAAAAAATGTAAACATATTGCGCACATGTCATAAGCCTGGAGCGCATGCTGTGCTTTGGTGCTAAAACTTCAAATGGGACGCGCTTCAGTCTCAAACTTGGCACGCCTGTGATGAAATCATCACCGACCAATCACGGCGTGTGCCCGCTGGCACCCACATCAGATGTGTTTGTCGAGCAGGCCATGCTCTAAACAGCCGATGCGACGTTGCTGATTTTTCTGGATGACCCCCGGCCTCTGCGTCTGGGAGATGCATACGGCCACTTTATTGATTATTCTCGAGGACCTTACAAAGCATTACAACAATGTGTCTGAATCCACCATCTTGGCAACACATGCCGCTACTTCTATTCAAAATGATGAAGGGGTGCTAGCTGGGCCACTATCCAAACCACTCACCTAAGCCTAACATCAAAAGCCGGAAGCCAAAACATATTCGGAAGCCCCAGCCGAACCACATACCGGGTCTGGGGCACAATCCGGTCAGACACACTCGTGTGTCGTCGCCGCCATCTTCCACAGGTCCGTCTTCAAATCATATTGAGGCTTTTACCTTGTCTGGCCACTCTGCCACTACTAGGAAAAGGCATGCTAGTGGCGCACTAGTTTTGCCTTCTAATGGCACACTACTGGTGCGCCACTGGCATCACGCCATTAGAATTAAATTCTAATGGCGCACTGCCGGTGTGCCATTAGTATCTGATGTTCTAATGGCGCACCACATAGTGCGCCATTAGTATAGCCTGCAGTGCGCCATTAGAATGCCTCCGAGGGGCCATATGTACAAATGTGCTATGGCATTCTAATGGCACATCAGCTGCTAATGCGCCATTGGTGTGATGATCACAGTGCGCCATTAGTGTCTTTTGTGGTGCGCCATTAGTATGAATATTAGGTTTTTTTTTTGCTTTTCTGATTTTTGCACAGGTTACAAAATATATTATTGCATAGAATATAGACAGCAGCACACAAAGAACATCAGATTCATCAAATACAATAGAAGATTAGTCTCCTAATATAATTCATCATATTAGTCTCCGGATTCAAAAGACCGACAAAGATAAAACACTACAAGTCTCAAGACCGCGAGTATCGAGTTTGCCTTCACATTACAAGTCGATATCGATCATCTAAACTACCATCACATAGAAGAGAGTTGTGGTCATCACGATGAGCATCATCGCGATCAAACTGGTCTTCATCCGGTTCCTCCAACGCCCTCCTCTCTCCCGCTAGATAGCGGGCGATCTAGATTCGCCTCCGCCCTAGTGGTGTACCTTTGTAACTGTTACCGCTGAACGGTGAACCTGTCTTCGACACTCCTCCCGGTCATCGAGACTCGAACCTTACCCTTGTACACGACATACGACGGCATCTCTATGCACAAGACAAACAATGCACAATACATAAGCAATGTGTAAGTATGCAACAAAAGGATCGGAAGAGAAAAGCAAGACATTAATAGCACGATTCATGGTCCTACTAATAAATAGCATCGACACATCTAAGTTGAACAACCGTCCAAACCAAAGAGACATACGAATTCATTAAAAAGTTTAATTACAACATGAGCCAATCAATGTTTCGAACTACACATCACTACTTTCGACTCGACTCATCGTGACAGAGCGTGGATGAAGCCGCCGTCTGTCGCGATGGTCATGAAATCGCGATCGTTGTCACCTCGCATTTGTAGCATTCCATCTATCTCACCGTTGGACGGTTGATTTCGAGGAAGAACTGCCCGACGTATGAAGGACATCTTGATGGATGATGTCCGCAAACTCCGATCGATGCGAAGAATTCTTGTCCGAGGTCCGCGTCTGGACTGCCGACAAGCTCGCGCCCAATCTTTGAGATTATCTGGTAGCGAAGGTGATGATGGTCCTTACGATCGCCTCGCATGTGATGGAGGCGTAGTAGGCATCCTTCGACCGCCAGCGGCTGCTTGACGCAGCAGAACTTCAGATTGTGAGAAGATGTGCTTGCCGTGCTTACGAACTGTCCTGGTGAAGGTGCCTCCAGATTTGGCGTAGCCGGGGAGAACATCATCAAGAACTTTCTTCACATTTGTGTAGTCTATCATGGAGTTACGGTTCGGGTCGAAATACGTGGCCATGGAATATTTCGGGCTTAAGAGGATGAGTGTGCAATGTGTCACCGCACGTAACACGGAATGTTAGAAAAAAAAGAACGATCGAAATCTAAGAAATCATATGTTACGGGGCGGTTAAGGGATGACTTACTCGGGAAAGTAAGGCACAAGGAAGTTATCCTTATCTGCGTTTGCCAGAATGACGCCTTGAGGTGTGAACTCGCAACTTGGCGGTCCCAGCGCTGCTCAAGTGCTTGGCACGCATGTAGAAGGGGTCGACTATCACGATGTCCGGTATTGTCTCTAATGATCCGTGATCCGCATGCTCGTAAAACAGCCGAACGAAGGTGTAGTGCAACGGATGAAGGTTAAACATAGCAAAGATGTCATCAAACCGCAGGACGATCATACCCCGATGTCGCCATCCACAAAGCCCTTGCTCTCGCACCTTGGCCACGAAAACCGGTATGCCACATCCTTCTCTCGAGACGCCGCTTCTCCAAAATCGAGCACCGCGTGCAGACTCCGATAGCACCGGTTGCAGCATTCAGCATATTTGGCGGTAGCATCGCCTACCCGCCACATGCACCTCCTCGAGATATCCTTAGGTGAAGGTGGCCCGCCCCGAGCACGGATCGAACTCGGTGCCGGCTGGCTCGCACCGGCGCCCTTGTTAGTCTTTTGTTTCCGCCCTTCTTCTTGATCTCCGTAATGGGACCGAAGTTCGCTCACACGACCGCCTTCTTCAGCGTGTTTGGGGCTGATATTATTCGCGCCTCAGCTATCTCGAGGCTCGTGAAGACGGGAGCCGGGGCGTGTCTCGAGAACTGAACGCCGCGACGCTTGTTGCAATTGGATTTCTCCGCCGCACCAGCTAGATCGCGTGGTCTTGGCTGGGTTCTTGAGAAAGAGGCCCGCAGAACTCGTCGGCGCACCCATGTTCGCAAAGTACTTGTCAACTTTGGTAAATGTACCGTCGTCGTTGTCGCGCCGTCCGGATCCTGTGCCATAGGGCTGTCCGGATCCTGTGCCATAGGGATGTCCGCAGTCCGGTAGCGTTGCGGCGTTCTTGCCATGGCTTGGCGCCGCACGATCGGGCGGTCTTGTCGTGGGGTGGTGTCCCCGCCCCAAACGAATCGCTCTTCGCCATAGCAGGGCCGCTTCTACGCAGTGCCGAGGGTCATCTCATCTTCTTCGCCGCCCCGGCGGTCGAATCGGAGGTAACAACTCGTCGCACTGGCAAAGACCCGGACCACTTCAACCCTATACATTGTGGTTGGCATCGGATTACCGTGGAACATGGGGTTGCCGGTTGAACGATTCGCCCTTGGCGACATCGACCAACTCGGCGCCCACGACGGCGCGAAGAGTGCAAGGAACGTCGGCGGTGCCTCGCGAAAACATGTATAGGGCGTCGGGATGCCCACCAAAGGCAAGGAGATGAAGTCATCGGCCGAGAGGCTTAGTTACCGTGATGCCGCCGAGCTCGGCTAATGTCGAGGCACCGCCAACGGCGGGCGGTAATCGACGGAGGGGCGCTTGTCGGCGAGGTGCCGGTCGGCGACACCCGGTGCATTAAGCTCCAATACCGTGCGGTGCCGGAGACACGAATACCGCCTCCGCCGGAGACACCAATGGCGCCGCCGCGGAGACACCAATGGCGCCGCCGCCTTGCAGGCGAAAGGTTGGCCGTGAAGCTGGGAACCGGGAGGCCCTTTGGCGCCCGCAATCCACGCCGTCGCCCCATGAATCAACGTAGGCACCATGGCTTCGAGCTTCGTTCCCAGCTGTTGTTCCACTTGCTCTTGGACAAGCTCCGAATCCGCGCCACTTGTGCCTTGAGTGCTTCAACCTCGCGTCGCTTTCCGAGCTGGCCTTTTTCTCCTTCCGCACACCAGCGTATAGTATGACCCCATTTTGTGGACAAGCCTTTGCCGCCACACGACCAAATGACGTCGGCTTATCGAGCTTATCCTTCTTTTCATTACGCTCAACGCCCTATTTAAAGGGGTGTCGAAGGGGAGCTCTTAGACGACCCCGCGCCATCGCTTTCATTGTCTGCGAAGGAACATGAGCCATTTAGAAATATTGGGGATTAATTAGAGTGCAACCATATGGAGCTAATTACGGGGGTGTATTCCTTACGTAACAAGCTCAAGCGCCCGGTCTTCGGATCCGTGGTAAGCCCTTTGTTATCGGGTCCTCCTTGTACCGGCCCCGACATAGTTCCCGGTCCGCTTGTCACCGCTGTATTTCTCGAAGCGGGGGCGGTAGGCCTTGCTCGGCACGCCCGCGTCCTCCTTGTCCTATATAGGCTCCGCCACTCTATAACCGCCGGGACCGAGTTTGTGTTCCCTAAGTTCAACTCCGCATTTCTTTCCCCATCGACTTGATTCGAGCTTGCGGGCTCGCACTTGATCTTGAACTCCTTGTACTCATCTTCGCCATCAAATGATATTTCGCCTTGATCTTGTCATAACTATCACCTTTATCAATCATTCTCTTCACCGCGCTTCTCCAAGTAGATAGGGCCGTGCTCATCTTCGTGAGGGCGGCATTGTTCACTCTATTCCACGAGAGGCGTGTGTTTTCAAATTCGGCGGGAACTTGTATCGCTCGTGCAGCCGTGAAGAGGAGGTTGCGCAAATTCCTCGGTCCTTATGCCTAAGGTTCTCGGTGTTGATCGAGACGGTGTTCCGGAGAATGCACCGAGCTGAACCGCTGCACTTTGACTATATGTTTGGGCTCCGTTGGATTCCGCCGGAGTCCACTTGAGTGAATTCCTCCTTGACGGTGCAGAGCGCATTCGGGCGCCGGTCCTTCCTTTGCTTCTTCGGTTGGCTGCCATCTGTGTGTGCGCCGCCACCATCTATGTGTGCGCCGCCATCATCAGTGGTGGCATCCTCGGCAGCAGCATCAGTGGTGTCATCCCCGACGCCACTAGGGGTTGTGTAATCAGGATCGGTGTCTTCCGCGGCCATCATAGCGGTGAGGTTGTTCCTCCATCTCTTGGGACAGCTCCTGAATTGCTTGCCGCCTCAACCACCGGCCTCATCGTTGTGGGCCATGTTTCTCTCTAAATAGGAAAAAGTTTGGTCAAAAGATGGTTATTGTCAAGGAACAAGATCATGGTCTCATAATTTAGGGTTTGTCGACACCGAGGCACCCTAAAAGCCTAAGCTTTCATCATTTAGGTTCTCATCGACACCGAGGCATCCGGGCAGCCAAGTTAAGTTTTCATCATTTAGGGTTTATCGATGCCGAGGCACCCTAGGTTGGGCCTACTCACTTGGCTCTATTGCCACCTATGTTGGGTTTATCATCTAGGGTTTATCGATGCTAAGGATAATTCTAAGTTGGGCCTAATCACTTGGCTCTATTGCCACCTATGATTTAATGCAGCAAGAATGGCGAGGCAGTTGATCCTACTTAACTAAGTACTAAGATAGCCCGCCCATGCATTAGTCGCAGTACCCATATGTCCTATTTTTAGCAAAGTCATGCTAAAATTCACGGAAAATTTCAGCATGACCTTTGCTGAAAATAGGACATATGGAGTACCCGAATTTGCCGAACGGAAGTTAATCGACATTCCGGCAAACTCAAGGGCCTCTCGGGGTACCTGCAAATTCATCACGACACAATGGTCGGAGACAAAACCCAGCAAACTAGCAAGATGATCATCATCTTTGCAAGACAGTAGCTAAAGTTTTTGACAGTAGCCTCTGAAGAAAACAGCATTGCAACATTCAAGTTCGTACATACACACCTAACATTTGACTAGTTACCTCGAAGAAAAATATACGCTGACTATTGGACACAAAGAAAACAGCTATTGTAAACATTAAGTCATGGTAGTGTCTTGCTGAAGCAATTACAAGATAGGAACAACAACACAACAATAGCAAATACAAGTCCTCAAGAAGTGTAAGAGAAGTGTACTAGAGCTGTAAATGACTTAAAAATTCCACATGATGTTATAACAGATACACTGAACATGATGATACCAAATGGGAAGGAAAATTGTATCACTCTAGATTAGTGTAGCCACTATCTAACAAAACCGAATGTTAACAAAATTACACCATGATGATACCAAATTCTTGTAGCAAAGACAATGAGTTCACAGGATAAAAAATCATCCACATTCACCAACCCAAACTGGTGGAGATATAGCAAACCGTAACCTCCTGTGTTTCGCCATTTTATTTTTCCCACCGTATATGTTTTTTGATTCATGTCATGGTACTTCCTGTCAAACCAAGTATTTTCTTTCTACATAATCTAGGAAGTTTCCTTCTTACTGTCTCACTATCTTACTGTCTCACTACAAAAAACTAGTATGCTTAGTTGAGACTAGTATGCTTAGTTGCATTATGATAGGCAAAAACTACAAATATTTGTGTTTTTAGTTGATCAATACAATGACAAAGTGATAGGCAAGTTTCAGCTGGCAAAGTGTCACGATTCGCATAATAGAGCAGCTAAGCATAGCAAGTGGATAGTTTAGTCAAGATGCTAGTACTCTGTAGTTTCCATGCCAAACTTTGGGTGATATCAAACCATTAGAAAGCATGATCATGAGAACAACATCAGTTTGAAAGATATTGTAACCCTCCCGTAACAAATATTCATCTACTCATTTGTAGATACCTAGGAGTAACAAGACTGCACTTGCCAATAATGTTTTATTTATGCTTCCCAAGGACCAACTCCTAAACCGAACACAAAAACTGTGTGCACATCTGCAAGTTGTAGAAGGAAAAGGTGCAACACTAAAAAACTATCAAACTAACAGATCCATTAATCAATTATGGACTTCTTACATGTTACATCTATCATTAGTGGCCAGAAAGAATAGTAATTAATGTTTCATATTGTTGCATGAATCCAAACTCACTAGAAAATTCACTAATTGAGCCTAGCTACTTAAAGAAAGAATCTCTAGGCGGATGCTTAGTTGAGACTAGTATCCTCTAAAATGCATCTAAATGCAAGCTCAGAGATTTGAACATTTGGACAACCCTAGCTACTTAATTCTCCAACCCCCTTTCCTTGTCCAAATAAAGAGGGGGAAGAGGGGGAAGCGGCTCGGGTGCTCACTTGGGAGGTCGAGGGCGACTCAGGGCAGGCCGCGCGGTCGAGGGCGTCGAGCGGTGGCGGTTCTCCTGGGCGTCCGAGCTGATCCGGGTCCTCCTGGGCAGGCCGCGCGGTGTTGGACGGCGAGCACGTCGAGGGCGCAGGCGGGGCCGCGGGGGGAGGGGGCGCTTGGGCGGGAGGACGTCGAGGGCACTCGGCTCGGGGACGGCGTGGGAGGCGGCGCTCGGCTCGGGGATGGCGAAGGAGGCGAGGGAGGCGGTGAGGGGGACGGCGAACACGGGGGGCAGCGGGTGAGATCGATGAGGCAGGGGAGAGAGAGATTGGGGATTTTGAAGGAAATATGCCCTAGAGGCAATAATAAAGTTATTATTTATTTCCTTATTTCATGATAAATGTTTATTATTCATGCTAGAATTGTATTAACCGGAAACATAATACATGTGTGAATATATAGACAAACAGAATGTCACTAGTATGCCTCTACTTGACTAGCTTGTTAATCAAAGATGGTTATGTTTCCTAACCATGAACAAGGAGTTGTTATTTGATTAACAAGGTCACATCATTAGTTGAATGATCTGATTGACATGACCCATTCCGTTAGCTTAGCACACGATCGCTTAGTATGTTGGTATTGCTTCCTTCATGACTTATACATGTTCCTATAACTATGAGATTATGCAACTCCGCTTTGCTGGAGGAACACTTTGGTACTACCAAACGTCACAACGAATCGGGTGATTATAAAGGAGTACTACAGGTGTCTCCAAAGGCAGATGTTGGGTTGGCGATTTCGAGATTAGGATTTGTCACTCCAATGTCGGAGAGGTATCTCTGGCCCTCTCGGTAATGCACATCACTTAAGCCTTGCAAGCATTGTAACTAATGAGTTAGTTGCGAGATGATGTATTAAGGAACGAGTAAAGAGACTTGCCGATAACGAGATTGAACTAGGTATTGGATACCGACGATCGAATCTCGGGCAAGTAACATACCGATGACAAAGGGAACAACGATGTTGTTGTGCGGTCCGACCGATAAAGATCTTCGAGAATATGTAGGAGCCAATATGGGCATCCAGGTCCCGCTATTGGTTATTGATCGGAGACGTGTCTCGGTCATGTCTACATTGTTCTCGAACCGTAGGGTCCGCACGCTTAAGGTTTCGATGCGATGCTTATATTATGAGTTTATGAGTTTTGATGTACCGAAGGAGTTCGGAGTCCCGGATGAGATGGGGACATGACGAGGAGTCTCGAAATGGTCGAGACGTAAAGATCGATATATTGGACGACTATATTCGAGTTCGGAAAGGTTCCGAGTCATTCGGTATTTATCGGAGTACCGGAGAGTTACGGGAATTCGCTGGGAGAAGTATTGGGCCTTATGGGCCATACGGGAAAGAGAGAGGGCTGCCCTAGGCAGGCAAGACGCCCCTTGCCCTAGTCCGAATTGGGCTAGGGAGGGCCGCACCCTCCTTCCTTCCCTTCTCTCTTCCCTTCCTAGTCTCCTACTCCTAATACATGGAAGGATCCTAGTTGGACTAGGAAGGGGAATCCTACTCCCTGGGAGTAGGACTCCCCTATGGCGCCTCCTCCCTAGGCCGGCCTCCTCCTCCCTCCCTCCTTTATATACGGGGCAGGGGCACCCATAGACACACAAGTTGATCCTTGAGATCGCTCCTTAGCCGTGCGGTGCCCCCTCCACCATATTCCACCTCGGTCATATCGTGGCGGTGCTTAGGCGAAGCCTGCGCCGGTAGAACATCAAGATCGCCACCACGCCGTCGTCTTGACGGAACTCTCTCCCCGGGCTTTGCTGGATCGGAGCCCGAGGAGCGCCACCGAGCTGTACGTGTGTCAAGAACTCGGAGGCGCCGGAGTAACGGCGCCGATCGGTTGATCGCGAGGAGAACGTCGACTACTTCCTCTACATTGTGATCGCTTCCGCTTCGGTTCACGAGGGTACGTAGACAACACTCTCCCTCTCGCTGCTATGCATCACCATGATCTTGCGTGTGCGTGAAATTTTTGAAATTACTACGTTCCCCAACAAAGGCATCCGAGCCTAGGTTTTATGCGTTGATGTTATATGCACGAGTAGAACACAAGTGAGTTGTGGACGATATAAGTCATACCGCCTACCAGATGTCATACTTTGGTTCAGCGGTATTGTGAGATGAAGCGGCCCGGACCGACATTACGCGTGACGCTTACGCGAGACTGGTTTCACCGCTACGAGCACTCGTGCTTAAAGGTGGCTGGCGGTGTCTGTCTCTCTCACTTTAGTTGAACCTAGTGTGGCTACGCCCGTCCTTGTGAAGGTTAAAACGAGTCTATTTGACAAACTATCGCTGTGGTTTTGATGCGTAGGTAAGAACGGTTCTGCTAAGCCCGTAGCAGCCACGTAAAATTTGCAACAACAAAGTAGAGGACGTCTAACTTGTTTTTGCAGGGCATGTTGTGATGTGATATGGCCAAGACGTGGTGCTATATTTTATTGTATGAGATGATCATGTTTTGTAACCTAAGTTATCGGCAATGGCAGGAGCCATATGGTTGTCGCTTATTGTATGAAATGCAACGCCTGTAATTGCTTTACTTTATCACTAAGCGGTAGCGATAGTCGTAGAAGCAATAGATGGCGTAACGACAACGATGCTAAGATGGAGATCAAGGTGTCGCGCCGGTGACGATGGTGATCACGAAGGTGCTTCGGAGATGGAGATCACAAGCACAAGATGATGATGGCCATATCATATCACTTATATTGATTGCATGTGATGTTTATCCTTTATGCATCTTATCTTGTTTTGATTGACGGTAGCATTTTAAGATGATCTCTCACTAATTATCAAGAAGTGTTCTCCCTGAGTATGCACCGTTGCCAAAGTTCGTCGTGCCCAGACACCACGTGATGATCGGGTGTGATAAGCTCTACGTCCATCTACAACGGGTGCAAGCCAGTTTTGCACACGCAGAATACTCAGTTATACTTGACGAGCCTAGCATATGCAGATATGGCCTCGAACACGGAGACCGAAAGGTCGAGCGTGAATCATATAGTAGATATGATCAACATAAGATGTTCACCATTGAAAACTACTCCATCTCACGTGATGATCGGTTATGGTTTAGTTGATTTGGATCACGTGATCACTTAGATGACTAGAGAGATGTCTGTCTAAGTGGGAGTTCTTAAGTAATATGATTAATTGAACCTAAATTTATCATGAACTTAGTCCTGGTAGTATTTTGCAAATTATGTTGTAGATCAATAGCTCGCGTTGTTGCTTTCATATGTTTGTTTTTTGATATGTTCCTAGAGAAAATTGTGTTGAAAAAATGTTAGTAGCAATGATGCGGATTCGATCCGTGATCGGAGGTTTATCCTCATTGCTGCACAGAAGAATTATGTCCTTAATGCACCGCTAGGTGATGACCTATTGCAGAGCGTATGCAAACGTTATGAACGCTTGGCTAGCTCAATATGATGACTACTTGATAGTTTATGCACCATGCTTAACAGCTTAGAATCGGGACTTCAAAGACGTTTTGAACGTCATGGACCATATGAGATGTTCCAGAGTTGAAGTTAATATTTCAAGAAAATACCCGAGTTGAGAGATATGAAGTCTTCAACAAGTTCTATAGCTAAAAGATGGATGAGAATCGCTCAACTAGTGAGCATGTGCACAGATTGTCCGGGTACTACAATCGCTGAATCAAGTGGGAGTTAATCTTCCAGATAAGATAGTGATTGATGAATTCTCTAGTCACCATCACCAAGTTAGTAGAACTTCGTGATGAACTATAGTATGCAAGGGATGATGAAAATGATTCCCATTTCTTCGTGATGTTGAAATCGACGAATGTAGAAATCAAGAAAGAGCATCAAGTGTTGATGATTGACAAGACCACTAGTTTCAAGAAAAGGGCAAAGGAAAGAAAGGAACTTCGAGTGGAAAGACAAGCAAGTTGTCACTCCCGCCAAGAAGCTCCAAAAGCCTGAAACCGAAAGTGCTTACATCGCAAAGGAAATGGTCACCGAAGCGTAAATGCCCTCAATATTTGGTGGATAAGCGGGATGGCAAAGTGAACAAAGGTATATTTGATATACATGTTATTGATGTGTACTTTACTAGTGTTAATAGCAACCCTTCGGTATTTGGTACTGGTTCAGTTGCTAAGAGTAGTAACTCAAACGGAGTTGCGAATAAAATGAAACTAGTTAAGGGTGAAGTGACGATGTGTGTTGAAAGTAGTTTCACGATTGATATGATCATCATCGCACACTCCCTATACTTTCGGATTAGTGTTGAACCTAAATAAATGTTATTTGGTGTTTGCGCTGAGCATGAATATTATTTGATCGTGTTTATTGCAATACGGTTATTCATTTAAGTAAGAGAATAAACTGTTATTCGATTACATGAATAAAACCTTATATGGTTACACACCCAATGAAAATGGTTCATTGGATCTCGATCGTAGTGATACACATAATATTGAAACCAAAAGATGCTAAGTTAATAATGATAGTGCAACTTATTTGTGGCACTGCCGCTTAAGTCATATTGGTGTAAAGCGCATGAAGAAACTCCATGCCGATGGGATTTTGGAATCACTTGATTATGAATCACTTGATGCTTAAGTAACCATGCCTCATAGGCAAGATGACTAAGACTCCGCTCTCCGAATAATGGAGCGAGCAACCGACTTATTGGAAATAACACATACGATGTATGCAATCCAATGAGTGTTAAGGCTCATGGTGGTTATCGTTATTTTCGACCTTCACAGATGATTTGAGCAGATATGGGTATATCTACTTGATGAAACATAAGTCTGAAATAGTTGAAAGGTTCAAAGAATTTCAGAGTGAAGTGGAAAATCATCGTGACAAGAAAATAAGGTTTCTACGATCCGATCGCGGAGACAAATATTTGAGTTACGAGTTTGGTCTTCAATTAAAACAATGTGGAATAGTTTCACAAATTCATGCCACCGAACACCAGATCATAATGGTGTGTCCGAACGTCATAACCGTATTTTATTGGATATAGTACAATCTATGATGTTTCTTACCGATTTACCAATGTCGCTTTTGGGATCATGCATTAGAGACAACTGCATTCACGTTAAATAGGGCACCATCTAAACCGCTGAGACGACACTATATGAACTGTGGTTTAGCAAGAAACCAAAGTTGTCGTTTCTTAAAGTTTGGAGTTGCGATGCTTATGTGAAAAAGTTTCATCCTGATAAGCTCGAACCCAAATCGGAGAAGTGCGACTTCATAGAATACCCAAAGGAAATTGTTGGGTACACCTTCTATCACAGATCCGAAGGCAAGATATTCGTTGCTTAAGATGGATCCTTTCTAGAGAAGGAGTTTCTTCAAAGAAGTGAGTGGGAGGAAAGTAGAACTTGATGAGGTAACAGACTAGCTCCCTTATTGGAAAGTAGTTCATCACGAAATTGGTTCCTGTGACACCTACACCAATTAGTGAGGAAGTTAATGATGATGATCATAAAACTTCGATCAAGTTACTACCGAACCTCGTAGGTAAACAGAGTGAGATCCGCACTGAGTGGTACGGTAATCCTATTCTGGAGGTCGTGTTACTTGACCATGACAAACCTACGAACTATGAGGAAGCGATGATGAGCCCAGATTCCACAAAATGGTTTGAGGCCATGAAATCTGAGATATGATCCATTTATGAGAACAAAGTATGGACTTTGATGGATTTGCCCGATGATCGGCAAACCATAGAAAATAAATGGATCTTCAAGAGGAAGACGGACGCTGATAGTAGTGTTACTATCTACAAAGCTAGACTTGTCGAAAAAGGTTTTTGACAAAGTTGAAGATGTTGACTACAATGAGATTTTCTCAACTGTGGCGATGCTTAAGTCTGTCCGAATCATGTAGCAATTGCCACAATTTATGAAATTTGGCAAATGGATGTAAAAACTGCATTCCTGAATGGGTTTCTGGAGCAAGAGTTGTATATGATGCAACCAGAAGGTTTTTTCGATCCAAAGGAGCTAACAAAGTGTGCAAGCTCCAATGATCCATCTATGGACTGGTGCAAGCATCTCGAGTTGGAATATACGCTTTGATGAGTTGATCAAAGCATATAGTTTTGTACAGACTTATGGTGAAGCCTCAGATTTACTAGAAAGTGAGTGGGAGCACTACAGCATTTCGATAAGTATATGTGAATGACATATTGTAGATCGGAAATAATGTAGAATTATTCTGCAAAGCATAAAGGAGTGTTTGAAAGAAGTTTTTCAAAGAAAGACCTCGGTGAAGCTGCTTATATATTGAGCATCAAGATCTATAGAGATCGATCAAGATGCTTGATAAGTTTTTTCAATGAGTACATACCTTGACAAGATTTTGAAGTAGTTCAAAATGGAACAGTCAAAGAAAGAGTTCTTGCCTGTGTTACAAGGTGTGAAATTGAGTAAGACTCAAAACCCGACCACGGCAGAAGATAGAAAGAGAATGAAAGACATTCCCTATGCCTTGGCCATAGGTTCTATAAAGTATGTCATGCTGTGTACCAGATCTATTGTATACCCTGCACTGAGTTTGACAAGGGAGTACAATAGTGATCTAGGAGTAGATCACTGGACAGCGGTCAAAATTATCCTTAGTGGAATAAGGATATGTTTCTCGATTATGGAAGTGACAAAAGGTTCGTCGTAAAGGGTTACGTCGATGCAAGTTTTGACACTGATCTGGATGACTCTAAGTCTCGATCTAGATACATATTGAAAGTGGGAGCAATTAGCTAGGGTAGCTTCGTGCAGAGCATTGTAGACATAGAAAATTGCAAAATACATAACGGATCTGAATGTGAAAGACCCGTTGACTAAGACTCTCTCACAAGCAAAACATGATCACATCTTAGTACTCTTTGGGTGTTAATCACATAGCGATGTGAACTAGATTACTGAATCTAGTAAACCCTTTGGGTGTTGGTCACATGATGATGTGAACTATGGGTGTTAATCACATGATGATGTGAACTATCGATGTTAATCACATGGTGATGTGATCTTGATTATTGACTCTAGTGCAAGTGGGAGACTGAAGGAAATATGCCCTAGAGGCAATAATAAAGTTATTATTTATTTCCTTATTTCATGATAAATGTTTATTATTCATGCTAGAATTGTATTAACCGGAAACATAATACATGTGTGAATATATAGACAAACAGAATGTCACTAGTATGCCTCTATTTGACTAGCTTGTTAATCAAAGATGGTTATGTTTCCTAACCATGAACAAGGAGTTGTTATTTGATTAACAAGGTCACATCATTAGTTGAATGATCTGATTGACATGACCCATTCCGTTAGCTTAGCACACGATCGCTTAGTATGTTGGTATTGCTTCCTTCATGACTTATACATGTTCCTATAACTATGAGATTATGCAACTCCGCTTGCTGGAGGAACACTTTGGTACTACCAAACGTCACAACGTAATCGGGTGATTATAAAGGAGTACTACAGGTGTCTCCAAAGGCAGATGTTGGGTTGGTGTATTTCGAGATTAGGATTTGTCACTCCGAATGCTCTGAGAGGTATCTCTGGGCCCTCTCGGTAATGCACATCACTTAAGCCTTGCAAGCATTGTAACTAATGAGTTAGTTGCGAGATGATGTATTAAGGAACGAGTAAAGAGACTTGCCGGTAACGAGATTGAACTAGGTATTGGATACCGACGATCGAATCTCGGGCAAGTAACATACCGATGACAAAGGAACAACGATGTTGTTATGCGGTCTCGACCGATAAAGATCTTCGTAGAATATGTAGGAGCCAATATGGGCATCCAGGTCCCGCTATTGGTTATTGATCGGAGACGTGTCTCGGTCATGTCTACATTGTTCTCGAACCGTAGGGTCCGCACGCTTAAGGTTTCGATGATGCTTATATTATGAGTTTATGAGTTTTGATGTACCGAAGGAGTTCGAGTCCCGGATGAGATGGGGACATGACGAGGAGTCTCGAAATGGTCGAGACGTAAAGATCGATATATTGGACGACTATATTCGGAGTTCGGAAAGGTTCCGAGTCATTCGGGTATTTATCGGAGTACCGGAGAGTTACGGGAATTCGCTGGGGAGAAGTATTGGGCCTTATGGGCCATACGGGAAAGAGAGAGGGGCTGCCCTAGGCAGGCCGCACGCCCCCCTTGCCCTAGTCCGAATTGGGCTAGGGGGAGGGGCCGCACCCCCTCCTTCCTTCCCTTCTCTCTCCCTTCCTAGTCTCCTACTCCTAATACATGGAAGGATCCCTAGTTGGACTAGGAAAGGGGAATCCTACTCCCGTGGGAGTAGGACTCCCCTATGGCGCCTCCTCCCTAGGCCGGCCTCCTCCTCCCTCCCTCCTTTATATATAGGGGCAGGGGCACCCCATAGACACACAAGTTGATCCTGAGATCGCCTTAGCCGTGTGCGGTGCCCCCTCCACCATATTCCACCTCGGTCATATCGTAGCGGTGCTTAGGCGAAGCCCTGCGCCGGTAGAACATCAAGATCGCCACCACGCCGTCGGTCGACAGAACTCTCTCCCCGGGCTTTGCTGGATCGGAGCCCGAGGAGCGCCACCGAGCTGTACGTGTGTCAAGAACTCTGAGGCGCCGGAGTAACGGCGCTGGGATCGGTTGGATCGCGAGGAGAACGTCGACTACTTCCTCTACATTGTGATCGCTTCGCTTGGGTTCACGAGGGTACGTAGACAACACTCTCCCCTCTCGTTGCTATGCATCACCATGATCTTGCGTGTGCGTAGGAAATTTTTGAAATTACTACGTTCCCCAACAGATTTAGTGTGGGGGGAAGCTTTCTAATGGCGCACCACCCCCTCATGCGCCATAAGTATGACTATTCTAATGGCGCACCACGCAACGGTGCGCCATTAGAATTTTGTTTTAATCTAGCCCAGTAGCAATATCTACAGCCCAACCCTATCTACAACAGAACCCACCCACTAGCCCGATTGGTCAAGACGCAAAGACACACACTGTGAGGTCCCGGGTTCGATTCCCAGTGATCCCCAATATTTTTTATGCATTTTAAATGGTGTTTTTATATTTATTTGTGTTTAAATATGTTCAAACTTGTTTAAATCATAACAGTAATATTTTTATGCATTTTAAATGTTGTTTTTATATTTATTTGTGTTTAAATATGTTCAAACTTGTTTAAATTATAATAAAGTAATATTTTTTATAAAATAGTAAAAAAATTAAAAATATGTTCAAAAAGTGCGGTGCGGGGGCGGGCCGGTGCTCGGGGTGGAGCGGGGAGGGTTGCGATGGGTGGAGCTAGCGGGAGGGTGCGGAAAGCGATCAAGATGGAGGGGATCGAGATCGAGATGGAGGGGAATCGAGATCAAGTGTCCTCATGAATTCAAAAAGTGCCCATGAAATTTAAAAATATTCATGATATCAAAAGTGCCCATGAAATACAATCGAGAATGAAGACTACGATTTAAATACAATCGGTCTTAGCTAGCTATCTGTTCACAATCTTCTTGCCCTTCTTTTTCGCAAACGGAGTTCTTCTCGTGGAACGGACGCCCTTAGGTAGGGTGGTCCCGCTTCTTCTTGTGGTGTGTGCTGCTACTTCATCGTCCGCCGCCATGTTCGATCTTCGGTCGCCGATTTGTCGAAGTCTTGCTCATTGGCTACTCCATCCATTCCGATGATCTTCCTTTTGCCTCTCCTCACGACAACACGACCGGGCTTTGGCGGGTCGGTAATGAAGAAGCATTGGTCCACTTGGGAAGCCAAGCACTATGGCTCATTTTTCAGCGGTGACGCTTGGGGCCCGCGGTCTTGATTTGGCTTCGGTATAACCATGGTGGTGAAATACCGGTCTTCTTTTATGACGTTTTTGGCCCATCTCGACACGGAACATCGGGACCTTCTCTCCAACAGAAGCTCAGCTCCCAGATCTCCTCGATCCTTCCATAGTATCTGTCCTTGTCATTACCGTGTAGGATTCCATCGTTACCCGGAGTTCGATAACCATCGCCTTCATGTCCTTGTCCTCGTGTAGAATGTGTAGCCGTTGATATCGTGCGCCTCATAGGTCATCAAGTTGTGCTCGGCGCTCGTGACAAGGCGAATATGAGTTGTTCTTCCGCGAAGAATCCTCATGTAAAGGGTACGACGTAAGCTTCGCTTGAACCAACGCGTGAAACATGAGTTGTGCTCTTTGAGTATATCTCCGTCCGTCCTCTGCTGGCCTCGGTCATTGTCGCCTTCTTAATAAAGGTTTTGTGCTCTACCACCCAAGGATCGACCACGCCTATGTGTTGTAGCGCGACTAGGTTTGCTCTTTCAAAGTCGGCGAGTCGACCCTCGAAGTCGACATGCATTTCGCGCGACCCTCATGGTGACCCCATCCAGCGAGCCCGCCGAGGTGCTCGCTGACGCGCGTACCAACGGGTTCTCGATGCCTAGATAATTCGTGCAATGAAGATGCACTCTTCGTCGAAAGCCCTCGCTATGCTTCCTCTCGACGTGACATGTTGCGAACGATCCTTTGATGACACCATTCATCCTTTCAAACGACATCATGCTTTGCAGAACGCCGCCCGAGTTGGATGATATCCTCCACTATATGGACAGCGTGTCTAGCTCCTCCTTCAGCCCCCCGACATCTGATTGATGTCGCTCCTGGTTGTTTCGCCCTTCAATTAGCATACTCATGTGAATGTACTTCCTCTTCATGCACAACCAGGGGAAGGTTGTACATCCACACAAACACAGCCAAAAGGTGTGCTTCTCTCGGCTGCCAAACGGATTGACTCCATCGGTGCTCGCGCCCAAAGACGATGTTCCTTGGATCCTTCCCAAATTCTCGGTCTTGAAGTTCAACGCTACACCGCTCGCATCCTTAGGGTGACTCAGCATCTTGTCTTTTATCTATCTCCGGATCATTTGCGCCATCTTCTCGCTTCTTCTCCTCCCTATCCGCGTACAACGCAGGAGCTTTGCTACCTTAGGGTCCGCGAAATACCGCTGCAGACGAGGAGTGATCGGAAAGTACCACACCGATTTTCGAGGAGCTTTCCTCCTCTTCTTGTATCGAGTGACGCCGACACCGACATATGGTAGACTCCGCGTGCTCGTCCCGATAAATGATGCAATTGTTCATGCACACATGGTATTTCACGTGCGGTAAATCCAGAGGACACACGATTTTCTTCGCCTCGAACTGGTCGGGCACTTGTTCCCTTTGGGAAGACGTTCGTGCGAATGACATGTTCTCGCCGAAGCATCGCGCGGTCATTTTGTGTTTTACCTTCATCTCCGTGAGCCATGAGCGCTACTTTCAAAGGGTATCCTCGGCCTGCATCCTTCATACAATGGAGTAACCGCGTCTATCTCCAGCTGATCCAGCTTGGCTTTCTCTCGGGCGGCAGCTCTTGCGTTATCCGTCCGCTTGAGAAGCAGCTCTTGAATATGAGGGTCATGCACCCAGCCTCCATCGCCGCCCGCTCCCAAGATCTTCATCTTCATGATCATGCCCTTCGCCTTGATCTTCCTCATCATCATGTACGACATCTTCTACATGATGATCGGTACAAAGATCACCGCCGTGATCATGTTCGAGATTCTTCGCCTTCTCGCCCGCCCTCGCCATGGTGGTACTTGTCTTGTCGCTCTTCCTCATTTTTTTGCCCGCCCCGCAATGGACGACTTGATAGTCATCTTCATCACCTTGCCACCGATAGCCATCCATGAAACCACGCAAGAGCAGGTGGTCCCGACCTGCCCGGAATTCGGGTCCGCAATAAGGCTCTTCAACTTGCATCTTCGACATGGACATCTTATCTCCGCCTCGTTCTTTTGAAGCATCTCGCCTTTGCGGAGCTCAAAACCTATTCACGATGCCTTCACCATCATGTGGACCATGGTCGTCATGGGTAGAGCAAAACGATATGTTAGAACCAAGAAAAATTTGGCATGACCTTCCCTAAAAATAGGACCAAAAGAATGCATAGTGCCAAAATTCTAGCCAAACGGAAATGAATCAAAACATTCCGCAAAATATTGGCAACTATCGATATTTCAAATACCGTACCTTCAAACACAAACATATATGCAACACCACAAACACTTGCAACACCACAAACATACATAAATCTAGCTAGGCCACAAAAAGTGCATGTGCACGTTATTGGAGCGAGCTAGGGAGAAAAAAAAGTAGATCTATATCATGAAGATAGCTTTCCTTACTTACCTATCAAAAAGGTAATTTCACCACTTAATTTTGTTGAATCTATGGTGGAAATGAGGTGAGGAGGAGGAGATGGCGAAATCTTGGAGAAGGAGGTGGATGGAATGAAGTGGGGAAAGTGAGTGGGTAGGTGTGGGCTGTCCAAAAGATCTTGTTGGTCCCGGAGATACTAATGGCGCACTGCTGATGCGCCATTAGTAACCCTGGTTACTAATGGCGCATCACGACGGTGCGCCATTAGTAGTTTTGCAAAAAAGAATAAAACAAAATTTACAAAGAATGGCGCATCGCCGCTTGGTGCGCCATTAGTAGTTATATATAGTAATGGCGCATTGTAGACCTGATGCGCCATTAGTATGTATGGGAAAATGGAAAAAACAATTATACTAGTGGCGCACCGTCCACGGTGCGCCATTAGTGTCTTCCACACTAATGGCGATCGAACAAAAGCGCCATTAGTATATAGTAGTGGTGCACTGCCTCCACGGTGCGCCATTAGAATCAATCCTATCTATAGCCCTTTTCCTAGTAGTGTGCCATCAACGTCACCATGACGCCAGACAACAACCTCCTCCTGCGCGAGTCCATCTCTGTGCATCGGACGCCGAGCCTCCACGGCGCCATGCCGCCGATATCCGCCGCATCGATGTGTGAGATGAAGCACCGCTCCACCATCCCCCCAGCCAACACTTACTCCAAAACGATGCCCCCATGAGGGAAAGCGACAAAACGCCATCATCGTTCGATCCGGAAGACCCAGATCTAGGGTTTCCCCCGGAGCATCCCGAGCCTAATGACGTAGACTGCAACGACAATGCCTCGACAAGGGAACGACATATAAGACGCCGCCATCGTCCGCCATGAAGGTAGTCGGCGCGATTTTCATCGGCAGTTGCTCCACCAGACGTGCGCCGCCGACGTCGCTGGTCCCTTCAACCGGAGCAAACTCCAAAACAATGCCCTAAAGAGGGACTACGACGCAAAAGTGCCGCCATCGCCGATCCCAAGGAGATCTAGGGTTTCCCGTAGTTGCCCGCTACCGTCAAGGGCCGCATAAGGGTAGAATCCATGGATCTGCCCAATGCCGACGAGTCGCACCCACCACCTGTTGGGAACGTAGCAGAAATTCAAAATTTTCTACGCATCACCAAGATCAATCTATAGAGTAACTAGCAACGAGAGAGAGGGGAGTGCATCTTCATACCCTTGAAGATCGCGATGCGGAAGCGTTGCAAGAACGCGGTCGGTGGAGTCGTTCACTAAGCGATTCAGATCGCGGCCGGATCCAATCTAAGCACCAAATAACGGTGCCTCCGCGTTCAATACACGTACAACCCAGGGACGTCTCCTCCTTCTTGATCCAGCAAGGGGAGAGGAGAAGTTGAGGGAGAGCTCCGGCAGCACGACGGCGTGGTGGTGGAGCTTGCAGTTCTCCGGCAAAGCTTCGCCAAGCACTACGATGGAGGAGGAAGTGTTGGGGAGGGAGAGGGTTGCGCCAGGGGAAGGGTGAAGCTCCCATGCGCCTCCCCACTATATATAGGGGTGGAGGGGGCTGGTTTCTTGCCCTCCGAGTCCATTGGGGCGTTGGCAAAGGTGGGAGGAAAGAAATCCCATCATTTCCTTCCCCACCGATTGTTATCCCCCTTTTTTAGGGATCTTGATCTTATCCCTTCGGGATATGATCTTATTCCTTCTAAGGGGGGATCTTGGTGTGCCTTGACCAGGGGTGTGGGGCCTTGCCCCCACTACCCACGTTCATGTGGGTCCCCCCATGCAGGTGGGCCCCACTCCGGAACCTTCTAGAACCTTCTCGGTACAATACCGAAAAATCCCGAACATTTTCCGGTGGCCAAAATAGGACTTCCCATATATAAATCTTTACCTCCGGACCATTCCGAACTCCTCCGACGTCTGGGATCTCAACTGGACTCAACAACATTCGTAATCGCACACTAATTCCCATAACAACTCTAGCGCCATCAACCTTATGTGTAGACCCTACGGGTTCGGGAATCATGCGATACATGACCGAGATAGCTCTCTGGCCAATAACCAACAGCGGGATCTGGATACCCATGTTGGCTCCCACATGTTCCACGATGATCTCATCGGATGAACCACGATGTCAAGGATTCAAGCAATCCCGTATAAAATTCCCTTTGTCAATCGGTACGTTACTAGCCCGAGATTCGATCGTCGGTATCCCAATACCTCGCTCAATCTCGCACGCAAGCAAGTCACTTTACTCGTTCCGTAATGCATGATCCCGTGACTAACTCCTTAGTCACATTGAGCTCATCATGATGATGCATTACCGAGTGGGCCCAGAGATACCTCTCCGTCACACGGAGTGACAAATCCCAGTCTCGATTCGTGCCAACCCAACAGACACTTTCGGAGATACCAGAAGCACCTTTATAGCCACCCAAATCCGCCAGACGTTTGGCACACCCAAAGCATTCCTACGGTATCCAGGAGTTGCGCAATCTCATGGTCTAAGGAAATGATACTTGACATTAGAAAAGCTTTTAGCAAACGAACTACATGATCTTGTTCTATGCTTAGGATTGTCTTGTCCATCACATCATTCTCCTAATGATGTGATCCGTTATCAATGACATCCAATGTCCATGGTCAGAAACCATAACCATCTATTGATCAACGAGCTAGTCAACTAGAGGCTCACTAGGGACATGTTGTGGTCTATGTATTCACACATGTATTACGGTTTCCAGTTAATACAATTATAGCATGAAAAATAGACAATTATCATGAACAAGGAAATATAATAATAACCATTTTATTATTGCCTCTAGGGCATATTTCCAACAGTCTCCCACTTGCACTAGAGTCAATAATCTAGTTCACATCACTATGTGATCGTAATGAATCCAACACCCATGGGGTTTGATCATATCTCGCTTGAGAGAGGTTATTATTCAATGGGTCCGAACCTTTCAAATCCATGTGTGCTTTACAAATCTCTCGCCATCTTGTAGATGCAGCTACGAGCAATCGCTTGGAACTATTCCAAATAACTATTCTACTATATGAACTGCTTAACTATTCAGAGTCATCCAGATTAGTGTCAAAGTTTGCATCGACGTAACCCTTTACTGACGAACTATTTTACCACCTCCATAATCGAGAAAATTCCTTAGTCCACTAGTCACTAAGGATAACTTTGATCATTGTCCCGTGATCCATTTCGGATCACTCTTGTACCCCTTGACTAACTCATGGCAAGGCACACTTCAGGTGTAGTACACAGCATAGCATACTGTAGAGCCTACGTCTAAAGCATAGGGGACGACCTTCGTCCTTTCACTCTCTTCAGCCGTGGTCAGGTCTTGAGTCTTACTCAATACTCACACCTTATAACACAGCCAAGAACTCCTTCTTTGCCGATCTATTTTGAACTCCTTCAAAATCTTGTCACGGTGTGTATTCATTTGAAAGTACTATCAAGTGATTTTTGATCTATCCTTATATATCTTGATGCTCAATGTTCAAGTATCTTAATCCAGGTTTTCCATTGAAAAACACTTTTCAAATAACCCTATATGCTTTCCAGAAATTCTACATCATTTCCGGTCAACAATATGTCAACAACATATTCTCATCAGAAATGCTATAGTGCTCCCACTCACTTCTTTGGAAATACAAGTTTCCAATAAACTTCGTATAAACCCAAAAGCTTTGATCATCTCATCAAAGCATATATTCCAACTCCGAGATGCTTACTCCAGTCCTTAGAAGGATTGTCGGAGCTTTGCATACTTGTTAGCATCTTTTAGGATTGACAAAACCTTCTGGTTGTATCACATACAACCTTTCCTCAAGAAAATCGTTGAGGAAACAATGTTTTGACATCCTATCTGCAAGATTTCATAAATAATGCAGAACTGCTAATATAATTTCAACAGACTCTTAGCATCGCTAGGTGAGAAAGTCTCATCATAGTCAACTCCTTGAACTTGTCGGAAAACATCTTACTGACAAGTCGAGCTTTCTTAATGGTGATACTTACCATCATTGTCCGTCTTCCTTTTAAAATCCATATGTACCCAACAGCCTTACGACCATCAAGTCGTTCTTCCAAAGTCTATACTTTGGTTTCATACATGGATCCTCTCTCGGATTTTATGGCCTCGAGCCATTCGTCAGAATCCAGGCCCACCATCGCTTCTCCATAGCTCGTAGGTTCATTGTTGTCTAGCAACATGACCTTCAAGACAGGATTACCGCACCACTCTGAAGAAGTACGTGTCCTTGTCGACCTACGAGGTTTGGTAGTGACATGATCCGAAGTTTCATGATCACTATCATCAGCTTCCACTTCAACTGGTATAGGCGCCACAAGAACAACTTCCTATACCCTGCTACACACTAGTTGAAGTGACGGTTCAATAACCTCATCAAGTCTCCACCATCCTCCCACTCAATTCTTTCGAGAGAAACTTTTCCTCGAGAAAGGACCTGATTCTAGAAACAATCCCTTTTGCTTCCGGATCTGAGACAAGAGGTATACCCAACTATTTTTGGGTGTCCTATGAAGATGCATTTATCTGCTTTGGGGTTCGAGCTTATTAGCCTGAAACTTTTTCACATAAGCATCGCAACCCCAAACTTTATAAGAAATGACAGCTTAGGTTTCTTTAAACCATAGTTCATACGGTGTCATCTTAATGGAATTGTGTGGTGCCCTATTAAAGTGAATGCGGTTGTGTCTAATGCCTAACCCATAAACTATAGTGTTAATTCGATAAGAGACATCATGGTATGCACCATATCCAATAGGGTGCAGTTACGATGTTCGGACACACCATCACACTATGGTGTTCTAGGCGGTATTAGTTGTGAAACAATTTCCACAATGTCTTAATTGTGTGCCAAACTAGTAACTCAGATATTTATCTCTATGATCATATCATAGACATTTTATCCTCTTGTCACGACGATCTTCAACTTCACTCTGAAATTACTTGAACCTTTCAATAATTCAGATTTGTGTTTCATCAAGTAAATATACTAAGAATCTACTCAAATCATCTGTGAAGCAAGAGCATAACGATATTCACTGTGTGCCTCAGCACTCATTGGATTGCACACATCAAATGTATTACTTCCAACAAGTTGCTCTCTTGTTCCATCTCACTGGAAACGAGGCCTTTCAGTCATCTTGCCCATGTGGTATGATTTGCATGTCTCAAGTGATTCAAAAACAAGTGAGTCCAAACGATCCATATGCATGGAGTTTCTTCATGCGTATATACCAACAGACGTGGTTCGCATGTCTCAATCTTTTCAAAAACGAGTGAGTCCAAAGATCCATCAATATGGAGCTTCTTCATGCGTTTTATACCAATATGACTTATGGCAATTGCCACAAGTATGTGGTACTATCATTACTATCTTATATCTTTTGGCACGAACATGTGTATCACTACGATCGAGATTCAATAAACCATTCATTTTAGGTGCAAGACCGTTGAAGGTATTATTCAAATAAACAGAGTAACCATTATTCTCCTTAAATGGATAACCGTATTGCGATAAACATAATCCAATCATGTTTATGCTCAACGCAAACACCAAATAACAATTATTTAGGTTTAACACCAATCTCGATGGTAGAGGGGGCAGGCGATGCTTGATCACATCAACCTTGGAAACACTTTCAACACACATCGTCATCTCACCTTTAGCTAGTCTCCGTTTATTCCGTAGCTCTTTTATTTCGAGTTACTAACACTTAGCAACCGAACCAATATTTTAATACCCTGGTGCTACTAGGAGTACTAGTAAAGTACACATTTAATACAATGTATATCCAGTATACTTCTGTCAACCTTGCCAGCCTTCTCATCTACCAAGTATCTAGGGTAGTTCTGCTTCAGTGACCGTTCCCTCATTACAGAAGCACTTAGTCTTGGGTTTGGGTTCAACCCTAGGTTTCTTCACTAGAGCAGCAACTGATTTGTCATCTCATGAAGTATCCCTTCTTGCCCTTGCCCTTCTTGAAACTAGTGGTTTTACTAACCATCAACAATTGATGCTCCTACTCGATTTCTACTTTCGCGGTGTCAAACATCGCGAATTTCTCAAGGATCATCATGTCTATCCCTAATATGTTATAGTTCATCACGAAGCTCTAATAGCTTGGTGGCAGTGACTATGGAGAACCATCACTATCTCATCTGGAAGATTAACTCCCACTCGATTCAAGTGATTGTAGTACTCACACAATCTGAGCACATGCTCAATGATTGAGCTTTTCTCTCTTAGTTTGCAGGTTAAGAAACTTGTCGGAGGTCTCATACCTCTTGACGTGGGCACAAGCCTGAAATCCTAATTTCAGCTCTTGGAACATCTCATATGTTCTGCGATGTTTCAAAAAATGTCTTCGCTGCCTCAATTCTAAACCGTTTAACATTACGCACTGAACTATCACGTAGTTATCAAAACGTGTATGTCAGATGTTCGCAACATCCACAAATGAAGCTCGAGGTTCAGCACACCGAGCGGTGCATTAAGGACATAAGCCTTCCGTGCAGCAATGAGGACAATCCTCGGTATACGGACCTAGTCTGCATAATTGCTACTATCAACTTTCAACTAAAATTTTCTCTAGGAACATATCTTAAACAGTAGAACTAAAGCGCAATCTACGACATAATTTGCAAAGTCCTTTTGACTATGTTCAAGATAATTAAGTTCATCTAATGAACTCCCACTCAGATAGACATCCCTCTAGTCATCTAAGTGATACATGATCCGAGTCAACTAGGCCGTGTCCGATCATCACGTGAGACGGACTAGTCATCATCGGTGAACATCTCCATGTTGATCGTATCTACTATATGACTCATGTTCGACCTTTTGGTCTCTTCTGTTCCGAGGCCATGTCTTTACATGCTAGGCTCGTCAAGTCAACCTAAGTGTTTTGCGTGTGTAAATCTGGCTTAAACCCGTTGTATGTGAACGTTAGATTCTATCACACCCGATCATCACGTGGTGCTTCGAAACAACGAACTTCCGCAACGGTGCACAGTTAGGGGGAACACTTTCTTGAAATTTTAATGAGGGATCATCTTATTTATGCTACCGTTGTTCTAAGAAAATAAGATGTAAACATGACAAACATCACATGCAAATCATAAAGTGACATGATATGGCCAATATCATCTCGCGCCTTTGATCTCCATCTTGAGGCACAACATGATCACCTTCGTCACCGGCATGACACCATGATCTCAATCATCGTGTCTTCGTGAAATTGTCTCGCCAACTATTACTTTTACTACTACGGCTAACGGTTTAGCTATAAAGTAAAGTAATTACATGGCGTTTTCAATGACACGCAGGTCATACAATAAATTAAGACAACTCCTATATTCTCGCCGTTGTCATACTCATCGACATGCAAGTCGTGGTTCTATTACAAGAACATGATCAATCTCATACATCACATATATCATTCATCACATTCTTCTGGCCATATCACATCACATAGCATACCCTGCAAAAACAAGTTAGACGTCCTCTAATTGTTGTTGCATGTTTTACGTGGCTGCTATGGGTTTCTAGCAAGAACGTTTTGTTGGAAATATGCCCTAGAGGCAATAATAAAAGATTATTATTATATTTCCTTGTTCATGATAATTGTCTTTATTCATGCTATAACTGTATTATCCGGAAATCGTAATACACGTGTGAATACATAGACCATAACATGTCCCTAGTAAGCCTCTAGTTGACTAGCTCGTTGATCAACAGATAGTCATGGTTTCCTGACTATGGACATCAGATATCGTTGATAACGAGATCACATCATTAGGAGAATGATGTGATGGACAAGACCCAATCCTAAGCATAGCACAAGATCGTGTAGTTCGTTTGCTAGAGCTTTTCCAATGTCAAGTATCTTTTCCTTAGACAATGAGATCGTGTAACTCCCGGATACCGTAGGAGTGCTTTGGGTGTACCAAACGTCACAACATAACCGGGTGACTATAAAGGTGCACTACGGTATCTCCGAAAGTGTCTTGGGTTGACACGGATCGAGACCGGATTTGTCACTCCACATGACACGAGGTATCTCTCGGCCCACTCGGTAATGCATCATCATAATGAGCTCAAAGTGACCAAGTGTTTGGTCACGGATCATGCATTACGGTACGAGTAAAGTGACTTGCGATAACGAGACCGAACGAGGTATTGGGATACCGACGATCGAAGTCTCGCAAGTAACGTACCGATTGACAAAGGGAATTGTATACGGGGTTGATCGAATCCTCGACATCGTGGTTCATCTGATGAAATCATCGTGGAACATGTGGGAGCCAACATGGGTATCCAGATCCCGCTGTTGGTTATTGACCGGAGAGCCGTCTCGGTCATGTCTGCGTGTCTCCCGAACCCGTAGGTTTGGTGACGCTAGGGTTATTAGGAAGACTTGTATGTGATTACCGAATGTTGTTCGGAGTCCCAGATGAGATCCCGGACGTCACGAGGAGTTCCAGAATAGTCCGGAGGTGAAGATTTATATATAGGAAGTGCTGTTTCGGCCATCGGGAAAGTTTCGGGGTCACCTCCATTTGCCTTGGGGGGCACTCCACCCCCCTTGGCTGCCGCCCCCCTAGAGATCCCATCTCTAGGGCCGGCTACCCCCCTGGGGGCCTATATAAAGGAGGGGGGAGGGAGGGCATCCGCACCCCTGGGTCTTGGCGCCTCCCTCCCCCTGCTACACCTCTTCCTCCTCCCGCGGTTGCTTGGCGAAGCCCTGCCGGAGTACTGCTTCTCCACCACCACCACACCGTCGTGCTGCTGCTGGAGTCTTCTTCCTCAACCTCTCCTTCCCCCTTGCTGGATCAAGGAGGAGATGTCATCCGCTCCGTACGTGTGTTGAACGCGGAGGTGCTGTCCGTTCAGCACTTGGTCATCGGTGATTTGGATCACGGCGAGTACGACTCCATCATCCCCGTTCTCTTGAACGCTTCCGCTCGCGATCTACAAGGGTATGTAGATGCACTCCTATCACTCGTTGCTTAGATGAACTCATAGATGGATCTTGGTGAAACCGTAGGAAAAATTTTAATTTTCTGCAACGTTCCCCAACAGTGGCATCATGAGCTAGGTTATGCGTAGTTCTCTATTGCACGAGTAGAACACAATTTTGTTGTGGGCGTAGATGTTGTCAACTCTCTTGCCACTACTAGTCTTATTTTGCTTCAGCGGTATTGTGGGATGAAGCGGCCCGGACCGACCTTACACGTACGCTTACGTGAGACAGGTTCCACCGACTGACATGCTCTAGTTGCATAAGGTGGCTAGCGGGTGTCTGTCTCTCCCACTTTAGTTGGAGCAGATTCGACGAAAAGGGTCCTTATGAAGGGTAAATAGAAGTTGACAAATCACGCCAGGCTTTAACGTAGGTAAGAAAACGTTCTTGCTAGATCACCTATGGAAGCCACGTAAAAACTTGCAACAACAATTAGAGGACGTCTAACTTGTTTTTGCAGCAAGTGTCTTGTGATGTGATATGGCCAAAAGTTGTGATGAATGATGAATGATATATTGTGATGTATGAGATCATGTTCTTGTAATAGGAATCACGACTTGCATGTCAATGAGTATGACAACCGGCAGGAGCCATAGGAGTTGTCTTTATTTTTGTATGACCTGCGTGTCATTGAAGAACGCCATGTAAATTACTTTACTTTATTGCTAAACGCGTTAGCCATAGAAGTAGAAGTAGTCATTGGCGTGACAGCTTCATGAAGACACGATGATGGAGATCATGGTGTCATGCCGGTGACAAAGATGATCATGGAGCCCCGAAGATGGAGATCAAAGGAGCTATATGATATTGGCCATATCATGTCACTACTATATAATTGCATGTGATGTTTATTATGTTTATGCATCTTGTTTACTTAGAACGACGGTAGTGAATAAGATGATCCTTACAACAATTTCAAGAAGTGTTCCCCCTAACTGTGCACCATTGCTAAAGTTCGCTGCTTCAAGCACCACGTGATGATCGGGTGTGATAGATTCTTACGTTCACATACAACGGGTGTAAGACAGTTTTACACATGCAAAAACACTTTGGGTTAACTTGACGAGCCTAGCATGTACGGACATGGCCTCGAACACGAGACCAAAAGGTCGAACATGAGTCGATGGAAGATACGATCAACATGGAGATGTTCATCGATGATGACTAGTCCGTCTCACGTGATGATCGGACACGGCCTAGTCGACTCGGATCGTGTAACACTTAGATGACTAGAGGGATGTCTAATCTGAGTGGGAGTTAATTAAATAATTTGATTAGATGAACTTAATTATCATGAACTTTAGTCTAAAACCTTTGCAAATATGTCTTGTAGATCAAATGGCCAACGCTCATGTCAACATGAACTTCAACGCTTCCTAGAGAAAACCAAGCTGAAAGATGATGGCAGCAACTATACGGATCGGGTCCTAACCCGAGGATCATCCTCATAGCTGCCAAGAAAGCATATGTCCTAGATGGACCGCTAGGTGAACTACCCATCCCAGAGAACCAAGACGTTATGAACGCTTGGTAGTCACGTGTTGATGATTACTCCCTCGTTCAGTGCGGCATGCTTTATAGCTTAGAACCGGGGCTCCAAAAGCGTTTTGAGCAACACGGAGCATATGAGATGTCCGAGGAGCTGAAAATGGTTTTCCAAGCTCATGCCCAGGTCGAGAGATATGAAGTCTCCGACAAGTTCTATAGTTGTAAGATGGAGGAAAATAGTTACACAAGGAGCACATACTCAAAATGTCAGGTTGCACAACCGCCGTCCAACTGGACATTAACCTCCTGACGAGGCGGTCATTGACAGAATCTTTCATCGCTCCCACCAAGCTATAAGAGCTTTGTGATGAACTACAATATGCAGGGGATGGTGAAAACTATTCCTGAAGTATTTTCAATGCTGAAGTCGGCAGAGGTAGAAATCAAGAAAGAACATCAAGTGTTGATGGTCAATAAAACCACCAAGTTCAAGAAGGGCAAGGGTAAGAAGAATTTCAAGAAGGACGGCAAGGATGTTGTTGCGCCTGGTAAACCAGTTGCCAGGAAGAAGTCAAGCAATGGACCCAAGCCTGAGACTGAGTGCTTTTATTGCAAGGGGAAGGGTCACTGGAAGCGGAACTGCCCCAAATACTTAGTAGACAAGAAGGCCGGCAACACTAAAGGTATATTTGATATACATGTAATTTATGTGTACCATACCAGTACTCGTAGTAACTCCTGGGTATTTGATACCGGTGCCGTTGCTCATATTTGTAACTCACAGCAGGAGCTGCGGAATAAGCAAAGACTAGCGAAGGACGAGGTGACGATGCGCGTCGGGAATGGTTCCAAGGTCGATGTGATCGCCGTCGGCACGCTACCGAGCATGAACATTGTATCTGGATCTCGTTTGATACGAGATGGCTACTCATTTAAATCCGAGAATAATGGTTGTTCTATTTATATGAGAGATATGTTTTATGGTCATGCCCCGATGGTCAATGGTTTATTCTTAATGAATCTTGAGCGTAATGTTACACATATTCATAGTGTGAATACCAAAAGATGTAAAGTTGATAACGATAGTCCCACATACTTGTGGCACTGCCGCCTTGGTCACATTGGTGTCAAGCGCATGAAGAAGCTCCATGCTGATGGACTTTTAGAGTCTCTAGATTATGAATCGTTTGACACATGCGAGCCATGCCTCATGGGCAAGATGACCAAGATTCCGTTCTCCGGAACAATGGAGCGAGCAACCAACTTGTTGGAAATCATACATACAGATGTGTGCGGTCCAATGAGCGTTGAGGCTCGCAGAGGATATCGTTATGTTCTCACTCTCACTGATGACTTGAGTAGATATGGGTATGTCTACTTAATGAAACACAAGTCTGAGACCTTTGAAAAGTTCAAGGAATTTCAGAATGAGGTAGAGAATCAACGTGACCGAAAGATAAAGTTCCTACGATCAGATCGTGGAGGAGAATATTTAAGTCACGAATTTGGTACGCACTTAAGGAAATGTGGAATTGTTTCACAACTCACACCGCCTGGAACACCTCAACGTAATGGTGTGTCCGAACGTCGTAATCGCACTCTATTGGATATGATGCGGTCTATGATGTCTCTTACCGATTTACCGCTATCATTTTGGGGATACGCTCTAGAGACAGCTACATTCACTTTAAATAGGGCACCGTCTAAATCTGTTGAGACGACACCGTATGAATTATGGTTTGGGAAGAAACCTAAGCTGTCGTTTCTAAAAGTTTGGGGATGCGATGCTTATGTCAAGAAACTTCAACCTGAAAAGCTCGAACCCAAGTCGGAAAAATGCGTCTTTATAGGATACCCTAAGGAAACCATTGGGTATACCTTCTACTTAAGATCCGAGGGCAAGATCTTTGTTGCCAAGAACGGATCCTTTCTGGAAAAAGAGTTTCTCTCGAAAGAAGTAAGTGGGAGGAAAGTAGAACTCGATGAAGTACTACCTCTTGAACAGGAAAGTAGTGCAGCTCAGGAAAATGTTCCTGTGATGCCTACACCGGCTGGAGAGGAAAACAATGATCATGATCAAGGTACTTCGGATCAAGTTGCTACTAAACTTCGTAGGTCCACAAGGACACATTCCGCACCAGAGTGGTACGGCAACCCTGTCCTGGAAATCATGTTGTTAGACAACGGTGAACCTTCGAACTATGAAGAAGCGATGGCGGGCCCAGATTCCAACAAATGGCTTGAAGCCATGCGATCCGAGATAGAATCCATGTATGAAAACAAAGTATGGACTTTGACAGACTTTCCTGATGATCGGCGAGCGATAGAAAACAAATGGATCTTTAAGAAGAAGACGGACGCGGATGGAAATGTTACCATCTATAAAGCTCGACTTGTCGCTAAGGGTTATCGACAAGTTCAAGGGGTTGACTACGATGAGACATTCTCTCCCATAGCGGTCAAGTCCGTCTCAATCATGTTAGCAATTGCCGCATACTATGATTATGAGATATGGCGATGGACGCCAAAACAGCATTCCTTAACGGACATCTTAAGGAAGAAGCTGATATGATGCAGCCGAAAGGTTTTGTCGATCCTAAAGATGCTAACAAAGTATGCAAGCTCCAATGATCCATTTATGGGCTGGTGCAAGCATCTCGAGTTGGAACATTCGCTTTGATGAGATGATCAAAGCATTTGGGTTTATGCGACTTATGGAGAAGCCTGCGTTTACAAGAAAGTGACTGGAGCTCAGAGCATTTCTCATATTATATGTAGATGACATACTCTTGATGGGAAATGAAATAGAACTTTTGGACAACATTAAGGCCTACTTGAATAAGTGTTTTTCAATGAAGGACCTTGGAGAAGCTGCTTACATATTAGGCATCAAGATCTATAGGGACAGATCGAGATGCCTCATAGGTCTTTCACAAAGCACATACCTTGATAAGATTTTGAAGAAGTTCAAAATGGATCAGTCCAAGAAAGGGTTCTTGCCTCAGATTGCAAGGTGTGAGATTGAGCTCGGCTCAATGCCCGACCACGACAAAAGATAAAGAAGAGATGAGTGTCATCCCTATGCTTCAGCCATAGGATCTATTATGTATGCCATGCTGTGTACTGCACTGATGTAAACCTTGCTATAAGTTTGGTAGGAAGGTACCAAAGTAATCCCGCAAGGAACACCGGACAGCGGTCAAGAATATCCCAAGCACCGAAAAGGACAAAGGACATGTTTCTCATTTATGGAGGTGACGAAGAGCTCGTCAGAAGGGTTACGCCGACGCTAGCTTTGACACGATCCGATGACTCTAAGTCACAAACCGGATACGCTTATATGTTGAATGGTGGAGCAATGGCTGGTGCAGCTGCAAGCAGAGCGTCGTGGCGGGATCTACATGTGAAGCGGAGTACATGGCAGCCTCGGAGGCAGCGATGAAGCAATTTGGGTGAAGGAGTTCATCACCGACCTAGGAGTCATACCCAATGCGTTGGGGCGATCAAACTCTTCTATGACAACACCGGAGCTATTGCCCTTGCCAAGGAGCCTGTGTTTCACAAGAAGACCGAGCACATCAAGCGTCGCTTCAACTCCATCCGTGAAAATGTTCAAGATGGAGACATAGATATTTGCAAAGTACATACGGATCTGAATGTCGTAGATCCGTTGACTAAACCTCTCTCGCGAGCAAAACATGATCAACACCATGACTCTATGGGTGTTCGATTCATCACAATTTAACTAGATTATTGACTCTAGTGCAAGTGGGAGATTGTTGGAAATATGCCCTAGAGGCAATAATAAAAGATTATTATTATATTTCCTTGTTCATGATAATTGTCTTTATTCATGCTATAACTGTATTATCCGGAAATCGTAATACATGGGTGAATACATAGACCATAACATGTCCCTAGTAAGCCTCTAGTTGACTAGCTCGTTGATCAACAGATAGTCATGGTTTCCTGACTATGGACATCAGATGTCATTGATAACGGGATCACATCATTAGGAGAATGATGTGATGGACAAGACCCAATCCTAAGCATAGCACAAGATCGTGTAGTTCGTTTGCTAGAGCTTTTCCAATGTCAAGTATCTTTTCCTTAGACCATGAGATCGTGTAACTTCCGGATACCGTAGGAGTGCTTTGGGTGTACCAAACATCACAACGTAACTCGGTGACTATAAAGGTGCACTACAGGTATCTCCGAAAGTGTCTGCGGTTGACACGGATCGAGATCGATTTGTCACTCCGTATGACGGAGAGGTATCTCTGGGCCCACTCGGTAATGCATCATCATAATGAGCTCAAAGTGACCAAGTGTTTGGTCACGGATCATGCATTACTGATGCGAGTAAAGTGACTTGCGGTAACGAGACCGAACGAGGTATTGGGATACCGACGATCGAAGTCTCGGGCAAGTAACGCACCGATTGACAAAGGGAATTGTATACGGGTTGATCGAATCCTCGACATCGTGGTTCATCTGATGAAATCATCGTGGAACATGTGGGAGCCAACATGGGTATCCAGATCTCGCTGTTGGTTATTGACCGGAGAGCCGTCTCGGTCATGTCTGCGTGTCTCCCGAACCCGTAGGTTCGGTGACGCTAGGGTAATTAGGAAGACTTGTATGTGATTACCGAATGTTGTTCGGAGTCCCAGATGAGATCCCGGACGTCACGAGGAGTTCCAGAATAGTCCGGAGGTGAAGATTTATATATAGGAAGTGCTGTTTCGGCCATCGGGAAAGTTTCGGGGTCACCCGGATTGTACCGGGACCACCGGAAGGGTCCCGGGGGTCCACCGAGTTGGGCCACCCATCCCGGAGGGCCCCGTGGGCTGAAGTGGGGAGGGTACCAGCCCCTGGTGGGCTGGTGCGCCCCCCTGGGCCCCCCTCTGTGCCTAGGGTTGGGAACCCTAGGGAGGCGCCCCACTTGCCTTGGGGGCACTCCACCCCTTGGCCGCCCCTAGAGATCCCATCTCTAGGGCCGGCTACTGGGGCCTATATAAAGGATGGGGAGGAGGGCAGCCGCACTGAGTCTTGGCGCCTCCTCCCCTGCTACACCTCTTCCTCCTCCCGCGTTGTTGCTTGGCCTCGCCGAGTATCTTGCTTCTCCACCACCACCACACCGTCGTCTTTGCTGCTGGAGTCTTCTTCCTCAACCTCTCCTTCCCCTTGCTGGATCAAGAAGGAGGAGACGCCATCCGCCTCCGCACGTGTGTTGAACGCGGAGGTGCCGACCGCTCAGCACTTGGTCATCGGTGATTTGGATCACGGCGAGTACGACTCCATCATCCCGTTCTCTTGAACGCTTCCGCCGCGATCTACAAGGGTATGTAGATGCACTCCTATCACTCGTTGTTAGATGAACTCATAGATGGATCTTGGTGAAACCGTAGGAAAATTTTTAATTTTCTGCAACGTTCCCCAACATGTTTCTTACCTACGCAAAAGCCACAACGGTGATATGCCAATTGCTATTTACCCTTCATAAGGACCCTTTTCATCGAATCTTATCCGACCAAAGTGGGAGAGACTGGCACCCGCTAGCCACCTTTATGCAACAAGTGCATGTCAGTCGGTGGAACCTGTCTCATGTAAGCGTACGTGTAAGGTCGGTCCGGGCCGCTTCATCCCACGATGCTGCCGAATCAAGATAGGACTAGTAACGGTAAGCAAATTGAACAAACCAACGCCCACAATTACTTGTGTTCTACTCGTGCATAGAATCTACGCAATAGACCTAGCTCTAATACCACTGTTGGGGAACGTAGCAGAAATTCAAACTTTTCTACGCATCACCAAGATCAATCTATGGAGTAACTAGCAACAAGAGATAGGGGAGTGCATCTTCATACCCTTGAAGATCGCGATGCGGAAGCGTTGCAAGAACGCGGTAGGTGGAGTCGTTCACTAAGCGATTCAGATCGCGGCCGAATCTGATCTAAGCACCGAACAACAGTGCCTCCGCGTTCAACACACGTACAGCCCGGGGACGTCTCCTCCTTATTGATCTAGCAAGGGGAGAGGAGAAGTTGAGGGAGAGCTCCGGCAGCACGACGGCGTGGTGGTGGAGCTTGCAGTTCTCCGGCAGAGCTTCGCCAAGCACTACTACTACGGAGGAGGTGTTGGGGAGGGAGAGGGCTGCGCCAGGGGAGGGGTGAAGCTCCCATGCGCCTCCCCACTATATATAGGTGTCACGCCCAATATGCGACCCTATCCAAAAGGAACTAGAAGGTCCCACCAAGGATAGACCCGCATATTGGAACGCTTTTGCAAGGTGGATATCATTACATCAACATTACATAATAGTGGGGATACATCCAATACATACAATGTCACATGAATACAACAATACATCATACATAAGAGCAACATCCGACTACGGATGAAACACAAACAGAAACTCAAACGACATCCACCCTGCTAGCCCAGGCTGCCGACCTGGAACCTATCCCCTGATCGAAGAAGAAGCAGAAGTAGAACTCCAAAACAAGCAAACATCGCTCTCGCGTCAAGATCATCGCGAAACCTGTACCTGCAACTGTGGTTGTAGTAATCTGTGAGCCACGAGGACTCAGCAATCCCATTACCATGGGTATCAAGACTAGCAAAGCTTAATGGGAAAGGAAGGGGTAAAGTGGTGAGGTTGCAGCAGCGGCTAAGCAAGTATGGTGGCTAACATACGCAAATGAGAGCGAGAAGAGAAACAAGCGGAACGGTCGTCAACTAGTAATGATCAAGAAGTGATCCTGAGCTCCTACTTACGTCAATCATAACACAGAAGTGTTCACTTCCCGGACTCCGCCGAGAAGAGACCATCACGGCTACACACGCGGTTGATGCATTTTAATTCGGATCTGGTGTCAAGTTATCTACAACCGGACATTAACAAATTCCCATCTGCCACATAACCGCGCACGGCTCTCGAAAGTTTATACCCTACGAGGTGTCCCAACTTAGCCCATGATAAGCTCTCGCGATCAACGAAGGATATTCCTTCTCCCGTGAAGACCCGATCGGTCTCGGAATCGGTTTACAAGACATTTCGACAATGGTAAAACAAGACCAGCAAAGTCGCCCGATGCGACGACAATCCCGATAGGAGCTGCGCATATCTCGCTCTCGTGGCACACCGGATGAGCAAGACGTCGGGTTGGCATAGACCCTAGTTGCCTGTGGGGCGGACATCGCTTCGGTTTGGACCAACACTTAGACAAGCATTGGCCCGGGGCTAAAATAAAGATGACCCTTGGGTTAATTACTCCCAAGGAAAGGTAGGTGGTGGTGAGGCAAATGGTAAAACCAAGGTTGGGCCTTCTTGGAGGAGTTTTATTCAAAGCGAACCGTCGGGGGTCCCATAAATCACCCGACCGTTAGGAACGCAAGATCCGGGAACATAACACCGGTATGACGGAAACTAGGGCGGTAAGAGTGGAACAAAACACCAGGCATAAGGCCGAGCCTTCCACCCTTTACCAAGTATATAGATGCATTAATAATATAAGAGATATTGTGATATCCCAACCAAAATCCTGTCCACCATGGAGCAATCTTCAACTGCACCTGCAACTAGCAACGCTATAAGAAAGGCTGAGCAAAGCGGTAACATAGCCAAACAATGGTTTGCTAGGAATAATGTCAAAGGTTAGAGGTTTATGGCAATTTGGGTTGCTTGATGAGAAAAAGATAGGTGACGCAGCATAGCGATAGAACGAAGCAACTAGCATAGCAATGATAGTAGTGAGATCCAGGGTAGTGATCATCTTGCCTGAAATCCCGCAAGGAAGAAGAACGAGTCCATGAAGAAGATGAAGCCACGAAGACGAACCACACGTAGACGAACGAATCCTCACGATCGCAACAAAACGGGAACTATCGAGAAGAAGCACACAACATGGTAAACACACCACACATGAAAAAGACATGATACACAACAAGCATGATGCATGACAAAGCTAGATGAAGCTACTCATGGCAAGAGATGATGCAAACAAGCACAACACATCAAGGCAAGTTTAAATGAGGCCGGGAACAACATATAACAATTCCGGAAAGTCCTCATATGCAAATTTCGAAATTGGTCCAGAACTGAATAAACCTTAAGTTCAAGTAGTTAAACAGCAAGTTAAGATGCACCAAGATGATCTACACGAAATTCTAGTCAAGTTACATATAAAGTTCATTTAGTTCGGAGCTACGGCCTAGAAGATATGAGCAAAACAAGTTAAACATGGCATTGATGCAAAATGCACCCAAACATCAAGCAAACACCTCAAAACAAGGATGCAACATGATAATATGAAACTACATGCAAAATCAAGCAAGTTTCATATAGAGCACACTCAAAACGGAGCAACGGTTCAACACATACACTCTATACAAGTCATAACAACAATCTGTCCAAAACAGCAACTAGGCATCTTGCAAGCATCAAAACAATATGCTTCAGCACCCCAACATAATAAAAAAGGCATGGGCATGAAGTACAGGTAAAGCATAACAAAATATGAACACTGATCTATCTCCAGAAATCACTAGAACATGCTCAAAAACACATGGTAAGATTGCAAATAATAACAGTTTCAGACTTATCAGGAAATAACTTCAGGTTGCAATGTTTAGAGCTAGCAAACAACATGTTACAGGAATATATCATGGCAAACAAAGGCATGGCATGATACTACTAAATGCATAGATCAAAAGTCCCTTACTGACCATGAGCCAAAAGGGCACGGAAAATATGATGGCACCCATGTAAACATGGCAAGTTATATGACAGATTCAAACATGGCAGGAACAACAATAAGTAGGCATGTTGATGAGCTTGAAACACTCACCACAGAGCAATACATGGCATGGCAAGGCAACCAACAGTAAGAAGACATGTTTGTGAAGCTATACATGGCAAGAGCAAGGTCATAGGGTGCATGGATCACTAGCAAACAATCATGGAAACATTGAACTTAATGTTAACAGGCTGACAGCAACATCATTTAGCAACTTTGGAGCAAGATAACAACAAGCTACAACAGGCTATAATTGCAACCAAGGGCATGAATGGATAGATCAAGACATGTATAACAATTCATCCTTAGTGAACATCTCCAGATTATGCATGGAATGACTTGTAGCAGCAGGTTTACATAGCAACAAAATATAACAGAATTAGCCTAGCAAAACAGCAACAGCAAGTACCCTACTTAACAAGCTCGATGCACTCACTACACAAGTCACAAAAATACATGGATGGCACCACTGGAAAGATGGCATGGCATAGATCAAAACACTTGTAGACATCAACCTCATAGGGTGCACACATCAATCATGGAAAAAATGTCAAATGAGCATGTTATAACAGCCAAAGAGATTAACATCAACATGCACTCTTCCAACAAAGATTTCGGGCATCAAGATGAGCTCAAATGAAAATGATGCAATGGAATGAAATGTAGTACTCGTCGAGTTGAACAATTTGACATATTACACGCACGAAATGGAGCTACGTATGCAGAGATACAATGCGATGAACATGGCATGATTATGTGCAAAAATCTGGGACTTAGTGGAATTTCAACCTCGGGTAAAAGTCAACCGCGGCGAGGACTTCGTCGAAATCTCGCCGGAGAGGAGGGGGCTGGCCGGAGACGAGCGGGTCCGGGCCGGATCTCGCCGGATCCGGCCAGATCCCGGCGAGGGGAGGCGACGGGGAGGCGACGGGGCGGCGTAGAGGACGACGGGGCGGGCGGAGGAGCTGCGAGCTCCGGCCGGCCGGCGCGGGCGCGGCATGGGGTCGGCGTCGAGGTGGCGCGGAGGCGCAAGGCGGTGGGGCGCGGCCCGCGGCGGAGGGCGCGGCGCCGCAGAGGCGCGGCGGCGAGGGGCGCTGCGGCGAGGGCGGCGAGGTGGAGATCGCCGCGGCGAAGCGGAGGCGGGTCCGCGAGGACGGGCGGCGGGCAAGGCGCGGGCGGCGGCGGCGGTAAACGGTCCGTCGGGTTCAGATGGGCCCCGCGGGCCGGCGCGGTGGAGAGAGAGAGAGGCGGCGGCGACGTGGCGGCGTCGGATTCGCCGGGGACGACGGGCGGACAATGTCCGGACGGGTTGGACGTGTCCGGTGGCGCGAGGAAGAGAAAGGCTAGGGTTAGACCGCGAATTCGGGGAAGGGGGACTAATTTATAGGTAGAGGGAGCTAGGAGAGTCCAAATGAGGAGCGGTTTTCGGCCACGCGATCGTGATCGAACGACCGAGTGCATGGAGCGGAGTTTGCTGGGTTTTGGGCCACTTTGGAAGGGGTGTTGGGCTGCAAACAAAAGAGGCTTCTACGGTTACCCGGTTAACCGTTGGAGTACCAAACGACCTCCAAATGGCACGAAACTTGACAAGCGGTCTACCGGTGCTATACCAAGGCCGCTTGGCAAACCTCGGGCCATTCCGAGAAAGTTTAATACCCGCTCACAATGAGAGACAAAAGGGGACGCCGGGGAACATAGGAGTGCCGGATTGCAAAACGGACAACGGGGAAAATGCTCGGATGCATGAGACGAACACGTATGCGAATGCAATGCACATGATGACATGATATGAAATGCATATGATGACATGACAAAGTGCAATACGCAAGCAAATGACATGGCAACGACGGCGAATAACTGGCAGACACCTGGCGCACGAATCCGGGGTGTTACAATAGGGGTGGAGGGGGCTGGTTTCTTGCCCTCCGAGTCCATTGGGGCGTTGGCAAAGGTGGGAGGAAAGAAATCCCATCATTTCCTTCCCCACCGATTGTTATCCCCCTTTTTTTAGGGATCTTGATCTTATCCCTTCGGGATATGATCTTATTCCTTCTAAGGGGGGATCTTGGTGCGCCTTGACCAGGGGTGTGGGGCCTTGCCCCCACTACCCACGTTCATGTGGGTCCCCCCATGCAGGTGGGCCCCACTTCGGAACCTTCTAGAACTTTCCCGGTACAATATCGAAAAATCTCGAACATTTTTCGGTGGCCAAAATAGGACTTCCCATATATAAATCTTTACCTCCGGACCATTCCGGAACTCCTCGTGACGTCCGGGATCTCAACCGGGACTCCGAACAACATTCGGTAACTGCACACTAATTCTCATAACAACTCTAGCGTCACCGAACCTTAAGTGTGTAGACCCTACGGGTTCGGGAATAATGCAGACATGACCGAGACAGCTCTTTGGCCAATAACCAACAGCGGGATCTGGATACCCATGTTGGCTCCCACATGTTCGACGATGATCTCATCGGATGAACCACGATGTCAAGGATTCAAACAATACCGTATACAATTCCCTTTGTCAATCGGTACGTTACTTGCCCAAGATTCGATCGTCGGTATCCCAATACCTCGTTCAATGTCGTTACCGGCAAGTCACTTTACTCGTTCCGTAATGCATGATCCCGTGACTAACTCCTTAGTCACATTGAGCTCATTATGATGGTGCATTACCGAGTGGGCCCAGAGATACCTCTCCGTCACACGGAGTGACAAATCCCAATCTCGATTCGTGCCAACCCAACAGACACTTTCGGAGATACCCGTATTGCACCTTTATAGCCACCCAGTTACATTGTGACGTTTGACACACCCAAAGCTTTCCTACGGTATCCAGGAGTTGCACAATCTCATGGTCTAAGGAAATGATACTTGACATTAGAAAAGCTTTTAGCAAACGAACTACACGATCTTGTGCTATGCTTAGGATTGGGTCTTGTCCATCACATCATTCTCCTAATGATGTGATCCTGTTATCAATGACATCCAATGTCCATGGTCAGGAAACCATAACCACCTATTGATCAATGAGCTTGTCAACTAGAGGCTCACTAGGGACATGTTGTGGTCTATGTATTCACACATGTATTACGGTTTCCAGTTAATACAATTATAGCATGAACAATAGACAATTATCATGAACAAGGAAATATAATAATAACCATTTTATTATTGCCTCTAGGGCATATTTCCAACACCACCGTGCCGACGGCCGACCAGCGATCAATCCGGCCGCGCCGCCGCGAACCGATCCGGTCACGCTGCCGCTGTCCCTGGCGGCCGCAACGCACCAGATCGCAAGGCCTCCTGCCGCGGGGCATCGACATCGCCGAGGCGCCGCCACCACCGTCGTGGCGACTGCCCGCCCGCCACGCCCGGCCCGGCAGCGTCGGCTCGCCACCCCCACCCGAGCGAGAGGGCCGAGTCCCCACGGCCGACGGCAGCTAGGTTTTTTGTCCGCGCCCTTGGGCGTGGCGGCAGGAGGAGGAGGAGTGGGGGAGGTTTGGCGGCGATGGGATCTAGGGCCTCCTAGTTGCCCATGCGGGGGGCGGCTCGGGAGGGAGGCTTGGGGCTCGGGAGGCTCGGGAGGGGCCTGCAACGTTGCGATTGCCCCCCCCACGGTCTATGGGATTGCAACCCGCAGTCCTTGAACTGTTGCGAAACCCCCCCCCCTCCTTGAACTTATGAAACTCGCAATGAGCGATCCAAAAAAAAGAAGACAAATGCAGCGGCAACATAGGCCACATGCATATAATGTATAAAATACTTACTAAAACAACCAAAAAATAATGTAGATAAAATTTCAAGCATATAAGCATTTCTGCACTATTGTAACTAAAACTTCCCGCAAACCTCATCAAATATTTGCACATGTCGGTACGGATCCTCCGCGTCATCATCTGTAAATTGCTTACTCCGCGGCAGTCCGAGTAACTCGTATTAATTTAAGTTTCATCGTTGGGTCTCAGGCCTAAAGATGTGATGATTTATTTAAAGGGGGGTCCGAGATCTTTATTGCAATGAGTTGATACAGATGTTCAAACTCGGTCATGGATATTAGAACCTGTAAAATAACTTAGTACACAAATAAACCAAAACTTTAAATAAATACCAAAGGCTCTTAGCTCCATGACATCAACACCAGGAAAAACTTGATGTTCTACAAATGCATATGGTTGACTTGTAGTCTTCTAAGTAAGAGTATCAATCTCATAAGTAAGAGTATCAATATCATAGAGCGCTTAGGAAATGGTTTTTGCCTCTTATAGAGGTTTACCAAAGTGCCTGTAAGTCATCTTTGGCCCCAAAAAAAGTGATGCAAAAGTACAAATATTGAAAGAGTGTTTTGACAAGAATTAAATTAAGCAAATAATGAACGAGAATACGCAGCCGCCTCCTCCCCCAAGAAATGCTTAGGGCACCTCTGCCTACCGCCGCCGCCACCGTCGCCGGTCCACCTCATCTCCGGGGGCCTTACGGCCATGGCAGCACGGTGGATCGCGGCCCTTGTCGATGAGGGCTTTGTTTTTAGATGTTCCTTCAAGTTTTGTTAAGGTTTGCCTCCTACTCAGGAAGATGAGATGGCGGCGGCTCCCTGAAGATGGAACAAGATTCTCCCTGCCTAGCCCCCATACTGGTGGTGTGTCTAGCATCGTTGGTGGGCGTGTGGAGGTGTGTCTCCGACGGATCTGACCTTGGCGGATTTGCTCGGATCTGGTCATAGTTTGTCAAATTTTGTGTTTCTTCAGGTTGGATCCTTCCGATCTACGCTACTATTTATCGGCGACAGTTGTTGTTCTGTTGCGCTGGTCCTATGGGGCCTTAACACGACGACTTCCCGACTGTCTACTACGACAAGTTTGTCCGGCTCTGACGAGGGAGGAGTGATGACAACGACGCGCCTCCGGCTCGCTTCAGTGCTTGCAGTCGTCGCTAGGTGGTCTATGGATCTGGATGTATTTTTTTATTATTTTTGGTGTTCGTTGTACTGCCATGATCGAGGATGAATAGATTGGAAGTTTTCTTGCAAAAAAAAATGAACAAGAGAGTAAATGAAGTGATGAAATCTTTAATAGGGCTAAGGTGTTCTCAAGGAGTCCAGATTCACAACTAGTATGTTTGTTACTTATTTGTGCGAAAGCACAGTTCTAGGTTCAGATAACTTATCCACTTCTATATGTTTCTCATGTGGGTAGAGCCAAATAAAGATATGTACAAATATATTCTTGCAACTTTGTATCAAGCTCGACACCACCATTCCTCCCCTGTCGAGTGAAGCCAAAGATGATTAAGGGTCTATCCGTCGATGCAGCAAATGACTTTGGTGTCTCTGTTATGTCCTTTACCAAAGGTTTGCGAAGCAGGGAGATAACTTCTGTCACCACAATACCCCCTCTTCCCATCTCCCCAATGATAGTAACGTCCTTTACTACTTGCAAATGAATAGTGTAGCATGTTACTTGATGTCTACTACACAACCTTCTTCTTGTAGACGTTGTTGGGCCTGCAAGTGCACAGGTTTGTAGGACAGTAGCAAATTTCCCTCAAGTGGATGACCTAAGGTTTATCAATGTGTGGGAGGTGTAGGATGAAGATGGTCTCTCTCAAACAACCCTGCAATCAAATAACAAAAAGTCTATTGTGTCCCCAACACACCCAATACAATGGTAAATTGTATAGGTGCACTAGTTCGGCGAAGAGATGGTGATACAAGTGCAATATGGATGGTCGATAAAGGTTTTTGTAATCTGAAATAATAAAAACAGCAAGGTAACTAATGATAAAAGTGAGCGTAAACGGTAATGCAATGATAGGAAACAAGGCCTAGGGTTCATACTTTCACTAGTGCAAGTTCTCTCAACAATAATAACATAGATAGATCATATAACAATCCCTGAACATGCAACAAAGAGTCACTCCAAAGCCACTAATAGCGGAGAACAAATGTAGAGATTATGGTAGGGTACGAAACCACCTCAAAGTTATTCTTTCGGATCGATCTATAAAAGAGTTCGTACTAGAATAACACCTTAAGACACAAATCAACCAAAACCCTAATGTCACCTAGATACTCCATTGTCACCTCAAGTATCCGTGGGCATGATTATACGATATGCATCACACAATCTCAGATTCATCCAACCAACACAAAGTACTTCAAAGAGTGCCCCAAAGTTTCTACCGGAGAGTCAAGAACGTGTGCCAACCCCTATGCATAGGTTCATGGGCGGAACCTGCAAGTTGGTCACCAAAACATACATCAAGTGGCACATGATATCCCATTGTCACCACAGATAAACACGGCAAGACATACATCAAGTGTTCTCATAAAAGACTCAATCCGATAAGATAACTTCAAAGGGGAAACTCAATTCATCACAAGAGAGTAGAGGGTGAGAAACATCATAAGATCCAACTACAATAGCAAAGCTCGGGATACATCAAGATCGTGCCATAGAGGGAACACGAGAGAGAGAACACGAGAGAGAGAGAGAGAGAGAGAGAGAGATCAAACACATAGCTACTGGTACATACCCTCAGCCCCGAGGGTGAACTACTCCCTCCTCGTCATGGATAGCGCCGGGATGATGAAGATGGCCACCGGTGAAGGATCCCCCCTCCGGCAGGGTGCCGGAATGGGCTCCCGAGAGGTTTTTGGTGGCTATAGAGGCTTGCGACGGCGGAACTCCCGATCTATCTTCTATTCTGGAAGTTTTAGGGTACGTGAGTATATATGGGTGCAGGAAGCACGTCAGGGGAGCCACGAGGGCCCCACGAGGCAGGGGGCACGCCCTAGGGGGGTGGGCGCGCCCCCCACCCTCGTGGCTTCCTCGTTCCTTCCTTGACGTGGGGTCCAAGTCCATCTGATAGCTTTACTTCCAAAAATAACTTCTCCAGTTGATTTCGTTGCATTTTGACTCCGTCTGATATTCCTTTTCTTTGAAACACTGAAATCGGCAAAAAAACAGCAAATCTGGGCTGGGCCTCCGGTTAATAGGTTAGTCCCAAAAATAATATAAAAGTGGATAATAAAGCCCAATATTGCCCAAAATAGTAGATAATATAGCATGGAGCAATCAAAAATTATAGATACGTTGGAGACGTATCATTACTGCTTTCGGTTAATCCTATTTTGCTGCATAGCCTGTCATTGTTGCTACATCTGTTGATACCTTACCTGCTATCCTAATGCTTAGTATAGGATGCTAGTTTATCATTAGTGGCCCTACATTCTTGTCAGTCTGTTATGCTATACTATCGGGCCGTGATCACTCGGGAGGTGATCACGGGTATATACTATACATACATACTATTCATATGGTGACTAAAGTCGGGTTGGCTCGTTGAGTACCCGCAAGTGATTCTGATGTGGGGGCTGGAAGGACAGGTGGCTCCATCCCGGTAGAGGTGGGCCTGGGTTCCCGACGGCCCCCGACTGTTACTTTGTGGCGGAGCGACAGGGCAGCTTGAGACCACCTAGGAGAGAGGTGGGCCTGGCCCTAGTCGGCGTCCGCGGTTACTTCATAATAACACGCTTAACGAGATCTTGGTATTTGATCTGAGTCTGGTCACTGGCCTATACGCACTAACCAACTACGCGGGAACAGTTATGGGCACTCGACGTCGTGGTATCAGCCGAAGCCTTCGTGACGTCAGCGACTGAGCGGCGTGCGCCGGATTGGAACGTAAGCCTGCTCTTGTATTAAGGGGGCTAGTTCCGCTTTCGGCCGCGTTCGCAACGTGCAGGTGTGCAATGGGCGATGGGCCCAGACCCCTGCGCGCATAGGATTTAGACCAGCGGGCTGACCTCTCTGTTGTGCCTAGGTGGGGCTGCGACGTGTTGATCTTCCGAGGCTGGGCATGACCGAGGAAAGTGTGTCCGGCCAAAGGGGATCGAGCGTGTTGGGTTATGTGGTGCACCCCTGCAAGGAAGTTTATCTATTCGAATAGCCATGTCCCTCGGTAAAAGGACGACCCAGAGTTGTACCGTGACCTTATGACAACTAGAACCGGATACTTAATAAAACACACCCAGACAAGTTCCAGAGACAACCCGGTGATCGCTTTCCCACAGGGCGACGAGGGGAGGATTGCCGGGTAGGATTATGCTATGCGATGCTACTTGGAGGACTTCAATCTACTCTCTTCTACATGCTGCAAGATGGAGGCGGCCAGAAGCGTAGTCTTCGACAGGACTAGCTATCCCCCTCTTATTCTGGCATTCTGTAGTTCAGTACACCGATATTGGCCCTTTACACAGATACCCATGCATAAGTAGTGTAGATCCTTGCTTGCGAGTACTTTGGATGAGTACTCACGGTTGCTTTGCTCCCCCCTTTTCCCCTTTTCCTTTCTTCCTGGTTGTCGCAACCAGATGCTGGAGCCCAGGAGCCAGATGCCACCATTGATGACGACTCCTACTACACCGGAGGTGCCTACTACTATGTGTAGGCCGCTGACGATGACCAGGAGTAGTATAGGAGGATCCCAGGAAGGAGGCATGCACCTCTTTTGATCTGTATCCCAGTTTGTGCTAGCCTTCTTAAGGCAAACTTGTTTAACTTATATCTGTACTCAGATATTGTTGCTTCCGCTGACTCGTCTATGATCGAGCACTTGTATTCGAGCCCTCGAGGCCCCTGGCTTGTATTATGATGCTTGTATGACTTATTTTACTTTTAGAGTTGTGTTGTGATATCTTCCCGTGAGTCCCTGATCTTGATCGTACATGTTTGCGTGCATGATTAGTGTACGATTGAATCGGGGGCGCCACAGTTCATTAAGGCAAAAGTTGTGAGGTCGACATGACACAACATCGTGAAGAATAGTTAGCACAAACATATAAAGAGAATCATGCATCTTATTGGAATTCAGTACATACACATACTAGCGTTCCTCCGTATTGTCGAGAACTAGAGGGTATACTCAGACACAAAGACAATAAACCTGAAAGTGCAACTATCCCTAGGTGGTTTTGGTAATTCATAACAACATATAGCTCATTTAGCTAATGCTATTCCAAGACTATTATTTCAGGAAACCTCAATGAATGGCATGGCATGGATGATGAAAGTGGATCCCTCAAAATACTAAGGACAAAGGATTGGCTCAAGCTCAAAAGCTCAAGACTCTTCATTTTATATTTTAGTGATCCAAGATCACATTGAGTCTATAGGAAAAGCCAATACTATCAAGGAGGGATGAGGTGTTGCTTAATGGGTCTCTTGCTTCATGTGCTTAGTGATATGCTCCAAAACCCTCAACTACTTTCCCACATCCACAAATGACCTAAACCCAAAGCCAAAATCGATCACACCGATTCTTACTATTCGGCGCACCGATTCCAAAAGTCATAGCCACTGCCACAAACCCTAAGCAAATCGGTCTTACCGATAGGGATCTCGGTCTCACCGAGATGGGGTTGCAATCTCTCTGTTTCCCTTCGTAACGTTTCGGTCTAACCGAAGTGAGCGATCGGTCTCACCGAGATTGCAATGTAAACTCTCTGTTTCCTTTTTGTAACATTTCGGTCTCACCGAAAAGAGCAAATCGGTCCCACCGAGTTTACCTGACCAACTCTCTGGAAAGCTTATTACCAAATCGGTCTCACCGAGTTTGTGTAATCGGTCTTACCGAGATTACGTTATGCCCTAACCCTAACCGAGTCGGTCTCACCGAGATGCAAGTCAGTCCCATCGAAAATCTCTAACGGTCACTAGGTTTACTAAATCGGTCCGACCGAGTTTAACTATTCGGTCCCACCGAGTTTGGTAAATTGTGTGTAACGGTTAGATTTTGTGTGGAGGCTATATATACCCCTCCACCTCCTCTTCATTCGTGGAGAGAGCCATCAGAACGAACCTACACTTCCAACTTACCATTTCTGAGAGAGAACCACCTACTCATGTGTTGAGACCAAGATATTCCATTCCTACCATATGAATCTTGATCTCTAGCCTTCCCAAGTTGCTTTCCACTCAAATCTTCTTTCCACCAGATCCAAAACCTATGAGAGAGAGTTGAGTGTTGGGGAGACTATCATTTGAAGCACAAGAGCAAGGAGTTCATCATCAACGCACCATTTGTTACTTCTTGGAGAGTGGTGTCTCCTAGATTGGCTAGGTGTCACTTGGGAGCCTCCGACAACATTGTGGAGTTGAACCAAGGAGTTTGTAAGGGCAAGGAGATCGCCTACTTCGTGAAGATCTACCGCTAGTGAGGCAAGTCCTTCGTGGGCGACGGCCATGGTGGGATAGACAAGGTTGCTTCTTCATGGACCCTTCGTGGGTGGAGCCCTCCGTGGACTCGCGCTGCCGTTACCCTTCGTGGGTTGAAGTCTCCATCAACGTGGATGTACGATAGCACCACCTATCGGAACCACGCCAAAAACATCCGTGTCTCCAATTGCGTTTGAATCCTCTAAACCCTTCCCTTTACATTCTTGCAAGTTGCATGCTTTAATTTCCGCTGCCTATATACTCTTTGCATGCTTGCTTGAATTGTGTGATGATTGCTTGACTTGTCCTAAAGTAGCTCAAATCTGCCAAACTCTAAAATTGGGAAAAGGTTAAGTTTTTTATTGGTCAAGTAGTCTAATCACCCCCCCTCTAGACATACTTCAAGGTCCTACAAGTGGTATCAGAGCTTTGGTCTCCATTTGCTTTGATTTCCATAGCTTTTTGTGGTCATAACCTTGGTTTCACAACCTAGGAGGGTATGGCGTCTAGCGAGGGAAATTATCACCGTAGAGGTCCTTACTTTGATGGTAGTAATTTTGCTAGTTGGAGCATAAGATGAAAATGCATATTCTTGGACATAACCCCGCTGTTTGGGCAATTATTTGTATTGGCTTGCAAGGTGAATTTTTCGACGGGAGAGAACCGAACCGTGAAGCTAATGCGGAAGAATTGAAGATGCTACAATACAACGCTCAAGCTTGTGATATCATCTTCCACGGATTGTGCCCCGAAGAATTCAACAAAATCAACCGTCTTGACAATGCAAAGGAAATTTGGGATACTTTGATTGATATGCATGAATAAACTGAGTCCGTCAAGGAATCCAAGTTGGATGTGCTCCAAAGTCAGCTTGACAAGTTCAAAATGAAGGATGGTGAAGGTGTCACTGAAATGTACTCTAGGCTTGCTCTTATCACAAATGAGATTGCTGGCTTAGGGAGTGAAGAGATGACCGACAAATTCATCATCAAGAAAATCCTAAGAGCATTGGATGGAAAGTATGATACCGTGTGCACATTGATCCAAATGATGCCAAACTACAAAGATCTCAAGCCAACGGAAGTCATTGGAAGAATTGTTGCTCATGAGATGTCACTCAAGGATAAGGAGGAACTTCACAACAAGTCAAGTGGTGCTTACAAAGCCTCAAGTGAAGCCCCCACATCATCAAGTGAGAAACAAACCTTCAATGAAGAATTGAGCTTAATGGTGAAGAACTTCAACAAATTCTACAAGACTAGAAGCAAAGAAAGAAGTTCCAAGTCAAGGTCTTACAATGACAAGAGATCTTCTAGCCGTGAGCGCAATTGCTACAATTGTGGGAGACCCGGACACTACTCCAATGAGTGTACGGCACCCTACAAAAGAAGAGAAGATTCTCCAAGAAGAAGGAGCAAAAGAGAAGAATCACCACCAAGAGAGAGGAGGAGAGATGATCGTTATGAACGAAGACCCTCACGGAGAAGCAAGGATTCGGAAAGGAAGGACAAGTCATCAAGGAGCTACACAAAACAAAGACATCAAGCTCATGTTGGTGAATGGGTTTCCGGCTCCGACTCCGACAATCACTCCGAGAGAAGCTATCACTCCGACTCGAATATACTCAAGATGAAGGTGTTGCGGTCTAGCACTTGTGTCAACCAACTCCTATGACATATTTGACTCACCAAATGAAGGTGTTGGGAGATGCTTCATGGCCAAAGGTCCAAAGGTAACACATCCCGAGTATGTTGATTTCAATAGTGATGAAGATGACTTGCTTGTGGATGATGATTTACTTGTTGACAACTCTAGTGATGAATACTATGATGAAACGTCAATTAATCATGCTAATCATGATAAAATGAATGACAATGATAAGGAGAAGATTGAGCTTCTAACTAAAGAACTAAACTCTCTTAAGTTGGCTCATGAAACTATCTTCGAAGATCATCGAGAACTTTTAAGGGCTCATGAGAAGTTACGCTTTGAAAAGCTCAATCTTGAGCAAGAGCATGAGTTCTTAAAAGCAATCAATGATGATCTCCGCAAGAAAAGTTCTTCTTACATTGCCAAGCGTTTACTCTTATCTACTTACATGCCTCAAGTCAAGTCTAGTAACAAGTACAAGAAAGATACTTCCTCTAGTAGTAACAATAATAATGTCAAATCCAATATTGTTGCTTCTAGCTGTTCTCTTGATTCCACTAATGATTCTCTTAGCCAAGTTACACTTGAGCAAGAAAATAGCTTATTGAAGGGAATTATAGAGAAAGGTGTTTACAAGAGCCTTGTCGGGGTAAGCAATTCGAGGAAATATGCGCAAGCAAGGAAGGCACCGAAGAATCAAGGTGTTGGTTTTGAATGAAAGTTCAATGCCAATGGAGTTGAGGGGAAGAAGATCAATACCCCAAGACGAAGTTTGTTCCTCAACAAGAGAAGTATGATCCTACTTCCTTCAAGGGAACACAAGCTCAAGATGATCCTCCACCACAAGACCACAAGAACAAAGGCAAGGACAAGCTTCAAGAAGAGATTGATGCATTTGAAGAAGCACCTAAAGCCTCGCTCAAGTGGGTCCCCAAGACTACGCCAAGTTCTACTTCATCAAGTACAACTATAACTCCAAGGATTCCCATCAAGATGATGTGGATCCCAAGAAGAAGAACTAGAGAGTTCTTGAGGGTGACTCCGCCAACATTCTTCACTCATATCATTTTGGCAAGAACAAGTGCAATCAACTTCCACATCTTGCACTAGTTCAAGGAGTCACAAACCCTCATGTTGGTAAGGCAAGGGACAAGGTAACCTAATGAATTCATGGACATCATCTTGTGTGTGCATCACTCTATGTCTATGGATATTCTTGTTTGTTCCTTGTGGGACTAACCCATGTAGGTAAGTTGAAAGTGCAACTCACTCCAAAGGATCTCCAAATGATCTACATCAACATTGAGAATCTACATCTTCAACACCTACATGAAGTCATCATCGACTAAACCCAAGGTTAGTTCATACCTCTAAGGGGGGATCTCACATCTAGGGGGAGCTTAACTCTAAGAATTGAGTCAAAGCAACTCTAATGGTGTGAACACATTAATGCATTATGTAAAAGTGGTAACCCCACTTGAGCTTAAACGATGAGTATGACCTATGATCAAATGTTCTCATTTGACTCCTAAGTCAATATACTCATATATAGATGACCTAGTCATCGCCAATTGCTTGATAGATGCTAGAATTGGTTGTGCATGCTTTGCCACATATTTCATTTGCTATCTTATTGTGTTTGCATGTTGGTGCATATTTTACTCATTCAAGGACATCCACTTGTTGTTTTGATTGTTTGGTTTCTTTTCTTTTTGCCAAGTGGATGGACAAGAATGCCTAAGAACCATCCTTAGCTATCTATGCTTTTCTCATCTCAAACTCTATTCATGCTACATCACAAAATTTGATCAAGTCAGATTCGAACCACTATGTATGAGGAGCACTCGGAGTCCCCGATTCGTCATAGACTTCAACTTCCAAAACCTCTTTGTGATTCTCGGTCTGACCGATTCTTCCATTTCGGTCCTACCGAGATCACCAAGTTGATCTGAGTTTTCAATCTCGGTGCAACCGATTTGAACTTTTCGGTCTCACCGATTTGTCAGAATCGAACACATTATGCATCTCGGTGCCACCGAGTTGTTCCACTCGGTCACACCGACAGGGTCGGGCTATATATAGCCACGGGCAAAAGTTTAGAAATTTCTCCGAAACCCTTCACCCGCGCAACAGCTCGCTCTGCCATCGTGGTCTCCGGATCGTCTCCTCATCGCCAGCAGCCTCCTGTCGCTGGTCTCCGCCGCTGTCAATGGATTTCGTCCCCGTCGTTGCCGCCGTAGCAAGTCCACCGCCAAGTTAGGGTATGGACTTGATCTTTGTGCTATCCACGTCTGATTCCTAGCACATTGTTTTCATATTGATTCTTGCCACGACTGAGACTCTTCTATCCAGCCAAAGTAATCCATAGATTAGATGAGATTCAAATTTTTAGGGTTAGGTTTCCGCCGAAACCATCTCGGACCCACCGAGTTGAAAAACTTGGTCTCACCGATTTGGCTTATGCCATTGCACTAGTGACTCTTGGTCTGACCGAGAATTACTAATCGGTGCGACTGATTTGAGGATTCTGTGAAACCCTAGTAGTCTCGGTGCCACCGAACTGAAACTCGGTCCAACCGAGATCATCAGTTTAGGTTCCAAAACTGCTTCGGTATCACCAAGTTTGAAAATCGGTTGATCTGAAATGCTTTCTATGGAAAACTAAAAATGAACTTTTGAATCATTCTTTTGCAAAAATCTCTGCATTTTTTGATGCTCATCTATTCTATCTCATCTATAACTCTTCACAGGTCAGCAATAACTTTTGCAAGATGTCCGATCGAGTGACAGCGAACAGTCAAGAGCAGATGGACTTGAGTGAGGGCACTAGTCCCTCAACTACGATGAAGGGAGCGAAGTACTCCTAGCAATTTGCCTAAGGCTGCAACTAGGCAAAGGAGGAAAAGAACTTCAGATTCTGAGGATGAAGATTACAAAGCTGAGGAGGATGAGGCCACTTCCAAGAAAGTGGTGCTCAGGAAAGAATATGGCTCTACACAAAGCACAAAGCCAGGTTTGAAGAAGAAAGTTCCTGCCAAGAGGACACCAATGCCAAAGGCCAAAAAGTCCACTCAAGTGCCAGCTCAAGCTCAACCCAAAGAGGCACCTGCAAGGAAAGAAACATCATCAAACCTCAGAAAGTCCCCACTGGTGCAACTATGAAGTTCACAATTGAATTAGAGGATGATGGTGATCAGGATAAGAAAAAGAAGAGAGCTAGAACCACAACTGCCAAGGTCCTTGGAAAGCCCTCAATGAGAAGGGATTCTGATGAAGAGGAAGAGGATGCTGCACCAGCACCTAAGGCAGCTAAGCTTATGGGAGATGCAATCAGATCAGGGGCTGCAACATCCAAGCCCAAAGAAGCACCCAAAGCAGCCTCCAAGGCCAAGCAAGTTCCAAAGAGGAATACTAGGAGTATTCCAGCTGCTGAGAAGAACAAGGCCCCAGTGCCCAATGTTGCTGATGATGAGGATGAAGAAGGACATGTCTTAAGAAAGCTCAAGCCCAAGATACCAGACCACAATGATGCCCATCCTGTGGCCGAGGACATGAGAATCAGGAAGGATTCAGGGCTAAGACTGTGGAGGATGGAAGATCCATATGCTTCAAGAAGAAGAACTGCTGTTGACTACAGGTTCCACACAAAGGAACAGCAGGACTTCTATGAAACAATTTTGTTGGACAAGAAGCCCATAGTCTGTGACATGAGGTGGGTTGACTGGAAATTCATCAGGGAAAATGAGCAGCACTATCCTGGAGTGCAAGATAGCTTTGTTGCTTGTGGAGTTGCAGATTTTGTTGGACAGAAGTTCACCAACTGGAATGATGAGCTTATCATGCAGTTCTACTCCACAGCACACTTTTACCCAGATGGTAGAATTATTTGATGTCTAAAGGTACAAGGTACCAATCCACCGTTGAAGAATGGGCAAGTCCGATAAATGCCCCAAGGAAGATGAGGATGACCTGACATTTATGCAAAGAAGAAGTTGGGTCACAATTCAATGGCTCACATGTACAAGGAGATCCCGCACAAGGCGGTAGAGACTCACAAGTTTGGATCAGTTCACTTTCGATGTCGGGGTTGCCAACCATAAATTGGATTACGAGGCACACTCTGTTGCCCAAGTCAGGTGACCATAACATGATCAGAGGGCATGCCATCAACATGCTGCATGTGTTTGATGTGCCACAGAAGTTCAAAGTCATGAGCCTCATAATTGAAACAATCAAGAGGACTGCAGCAGATCAGAAGAGGAGCTGTGGATATGCACCTCAGATTCAAGAATTGATCAACTCAAAGATGGGCACAGGGAAATATCAGTTGGATAAGGAACACTCTCCACTTTATCCAGACTTTGAGGACAATGAGGTTGTCATGAATGAAAATGATCCACAATCAGTTCAAGCTTAGGAGAAGAAGGAGAAGGCAAAGAAGGAGAAGGCTGCCAAGATGCCAACTCAAGAGGAGGCATCTGAGTATTTCTTGAAAACCAAACAAGAGCAGCTTGGTTACTTGATAGCATCAACTCTGAGGATTGAGAAGGGGTTGGCCACCCTAACTCAAAACCAGGAGAGCCTGGAAATAATCATGGAACAAAAATTCTATGATCTAGATGTCAAGGTAACTTAGATTCAGTCAGTTGTGGAGCAGCTGCAGGATGACATGCAGGAGAGGAAGGGCAAGACAACCACCAATGTGTTTGCCAGAGTGCCCAGAGCCCAGAGGTCGATTGCAGTGTCAAGGATGACACTAGAGCAACAACTTCAAAGACCAGCCACCGCCCCTACAGCCCAAAGGCAACCAGCTCCAAATCCACTCCAACACCCTCTACTTCAACTGAAGCCTTCGTCCAAGGAGCTATCAGGACACCCCCACTAGAAGATCAAGCCTGAGAGACGATCTAGCACTATGCATTTTCTATGAACTTTTTGGTAACTTGTTGCCAAAGGGGGAGAAAAATGTATAGATCATAGGCTTCGAGAGAGAGAGAGTGTGTTGCTTTTATTCTCTCTTGCTTTATTCGGTGGTTTTTCAAACTTTGTTTGCTTTTGGTTGAGATACTATGCTTGTGAGACATTGATGATCATGTGTTTGATCATAAGCTACACTTATGCATGCTTGATATTATCCTATCTATCTTATGTGATCACTCACTATGCTTGGTGATGAGTGCATGTATTCATTGTTTATTATTTTGAGCGCTCCACCAAGATGTATGTGACATTGAAGAATAACCCATGAGCCTAATTCATTGTGCATTTGCAGTCCAAAGCAAATCTAAAACTATGCACAAATTTAGGGGGAGCTCTTGCTTATCACATACTTCTCAAAGCGATTTATGTTATTCAATCTTATTATCATTTGTCGAAGCTTTGATCTATATGTTGTCATCAATTACCAAAAAGGGGGAGATTGAAAGTGCAACTATCCCTAGGTGGTTTTGGTAATTCATAACAACATATAGCTCATTGAGCTAATGCTATTCCAAGACTATTATTTCAGGAAAGCTCAATGAATGGCATGGCATGGATGATGAAAGTGGATCCTCAAAATACTAAGGACAAAGGATTGGCTCAAGCTCAAAAGCTCAAGACTCTTCATTTTATATTTTAGTGATCCAAGATCACATTGAGTCTATAGGAAAAGCCAATACTATCAAGGAGGGATGAGGTGTTGCTTAATGAGTCTCTTGCTTCATGTGCTTAGTGATATGCTCCAAAACCCTCAACTACTTTCCCACATCCACAAATGACCTAAACCCGAAGCCAAGATCGGTCACACTGATTCTTTCTATCCGGCGCCACCGATTCCAAAAGTCATAGCCACTGCCACAAACCCTAAGCAAATCAGTCTTACCGATAGGGATCTCGGTCTCACCGAGATGGGGTTGCAATCTCTCTGTTTCCCTTCGTAATGTTTCGGTCTAACCGGAGTGAGCGATCGGTCCCACCGAGATTGCAATGTAAACTCTCTGTTTCCTTTTTGTAATATTTCGGTCTCACCGAAAAGAACAAATCGGTCCCACCGAGTTTACCTGACCAACTCTCTGGAAAGCTTATTACCAAATCGGTCTCACCGAGTTTGTGTAATCGGTCTTACCGAGATTACGTTATGCCCTAACCCTAACCGAATCGGTCTCACCGAGATGCAAGTCAGTCCCACCGAAAATCTTTAATGGTCACTAGGTTTACTAAATCGGTCCGACCGAGTTTAACTATTCGGTCCCACCGAGTTTGGTAAATTGTGTGTAACGGTTAGATTTTGTGTGGAGGCTATATATACCCCTCCACCTCCTCTTTATTCATGGAGAGAGCCATCAGAACGAACCTACACTTCCAACTTACCATTTCTGAGAGAGAACCACCTACTCATGTGTTGAGACCAAGATATTCCATTCCTACCATATGAATCTTGATCTCTAGCCTTCCCAAGTTGCTTTCCACTCAAATCTTCTTTCCACCAGATCCAAAACCTATGAGAGAGAGTTGAGTGTTGGGGAGACTATCATTTGAAGCACAAGAGCAAGGAGTTCATCATCAACGCACCATTTGTTACTTCTTGGAGAGTGGTGTCTCCTAGATTGGCTAGGTGTCACTTGGGAGCCTCCGACAAGATTGTGGAGTTGAACCAAGGAGTTTGTAAGGGCAAGGAGATCACCTACTTCGTGAAGATCTACCGCTAGTGAGGCAACTCCTTCGTGGGCGACGGCCATGGTGGAATAGACAAGGTTGCTTCTTCGTGGACCCTTCGTGGGTGGAGCCCTCCGTGGACTCGCGCAGCCGTTACCCTTCATGGGTTGAAGTCTCCATCAACGTGGATGTACGATAGCACCACCTATCAGAACCACGCCAAAAACATCCGTGTCTCCAATTGCATTTGAATCCTCTAAACCCTTCCCTTTACATTCTTGCAAGTTGCATGCTTTAATTTCCACTGCCTATATACTCTTTGCATGCTTGCTTGAATTGTGTGATGATTGCTTGACTTGTCCTAAAGTAGCTAAAATCTGCCAAACTCTAAAATTGGGAAAAGGTTAAGTTTTTTATTGGTCAAGTAGTCTAATCACCCCCCCTCTAGACATACTTCAAGGTCCTACAAAACCTCATAATGGTGGTGATACGTCTCCGTCGTATCTATAATTTTTGATTGTTCCATGCCAATATTATTCACTTTCATATACTTTTTGGCAACTTTTTATATTATTTTTGGCACTAACATATTGATCCAAAGGCTCAAAGGCGCCTTCTGTCTCATTGCATGTTTTATGTTTCGTAGAATATCCATATCAAACGGAGTCCAAACGGGATAAAAACGGACGGAGCTTATTTTGGGAAAATATGGAAAATTCTAGAAGAAAAATCCATGCTAGACGGTGCCCGAGGTGGTCACGAGGCAGGGGGGCGCGCCCCTTCCCCCTGGGCGCGCCGCCTACCCTCGTGAGCCCACCGTAAGGCGGTTGATGCTCTTCTTTTGCCGCAAGAAAGATAATATTCGGAAAAAAAATCACGGAAAAGGTTTCAGGCCAATCGGAGTTACAGATCTCCATATATACGCGAAACGGTGAAACAGAGCCAGGAGAGAACGCAGAAACAGAGAGATAGATCCAATCTCGGAGGGGCTCTCGCCCCTCCCAAACCATGGGAGCCAAGGACCAGAGGGGAAACCCTTCTCCCATCTAGGGAGGAGGTCAAGGAAGAAGAAGAAGAAGGGGGGCCCTCTCCCCCTCGCTTCCGGTGGCGCCGGAACGCCACCGGGGGCCATCATCGTCACCGCGATCTTCACCAACACCTCCGCCATCTTCACCAACATCTCCATCACCTTCCCCCTCTATCTACAGCGGTCCACTCTCCCGCAAACCGCTGTACCCTCTACTTGAACATGGTGCTTTATGCTTCATATTATTATCCAATGATGTGTTGCCATCCTACGATGTCTGAGTAGATTCCTATTGTCCTATTGGTGATTGATGAATTGCTATGATTGGTTTGAGTTGCATGTTTTATTATTGGTGATGTCCTATTGTGCCCTCCGTGTCGCGCAAGCGTGAGGGATTCCCGCTGTAGGGTTTGCAATATGTTTATGATTTGCTTATGGTGGGTGGCGTGAGTGACAGAAGCACATACCCGAGTAAGTAGGTTGTTTGTGTATGGGATAAAAGGGGACTTGATGTTTAATGCTATGGTTGGGTTTTACCTTAATGAATCTTTAGTAGTTGCGGATGCTTGCTGGAGTTCCAATCATAAGTGCATATGATCCAAGTAGAGAAAGTATGTTAGCTTATGCCTCTCCCTCAAATAGAATTGCAATAGTGATTACCGGTCTAGTAACATAGTTAGTTGCCTAGGGACAATTCCACAACTCCTACCACCACTTTTCCACACTCGCCATATTTACTTTAGTTGTGTCTTTACCTTAGCAGCCCCTAGTTTATATTTCCGTGCTCTTTATTTTCTTGCTAACCTATCCCAAAACACCTACAAAGTACTTCTAGTTTCATACTTGTTCTAGGTAAAGAGAACGTCAAGCGTGCGTAGAGTTGTATCGGTGGTCGATAGAACTTGAGGGAATATTTGTTCTACCTTTAGCTCCTCGTTGGGTTCGACACTCTTACTTATCGAAAACTGTTGCGATCCCCTATACTTGTGGGTTATCAAGACCTTTTTCTGGCGCCGTTGCCGGGGAGCAATAGCGTGGGGTGAATATTCTTGTGTGTGCTTGTTTGCTTTATCACTAAGTAATTTTTATTTGTTGTTCTTAGTTGTTCTCTTTCTTTGTTATGGATATGGAACGCAAAATACCAAAAAAATTAGTTGTACTTGCTACTCCTGAGGATGGGGTAACTCCTAAAACCCTCGATTCTCATTATGCGAGAGATATTATATACTACTTTGATAATCCTGAGAAAACCCCATTCAACTTTATAATGGGAGACACGTTGGATCAACGTGAATACTTTAGGGATTATCGCTCGACACAAAAAGGGAAACTATTATGGGATCAATTTATTATGTTGCGTTGGTATGCCTGGAATCTATGCTTGAGATATGATATTACTTGTTGCTCTAGGATGGAGGCTCCACACCTCCCCTTTTCATGCAAATATTTAACGATAATGAAACCTTAGCTTCTTATGCTAATGGTATATATGATTACTATGATGTGGAACAAATAGAAGAATTTGTTGCTTTTAAGGCTTCCTATGATATTGAAGCTTTGTTTGAAAAGTATGAAGCTTTTGATGATGATGGTTATAGGCCGGAAAATCTTGCTATACTTGGATATTGCCATGAAAATTAAGAATACAATTACTATATTAATTCTTTTATGAAGAAAGTAAACGTTGTCCAAGAAGAGACTAATATTTTGCAGGAAGCTATGAAAGAAGAAATTGATGAAACAGTGAGCTCATTGGATGAAAAAGATGAGGAGGAGAGCGAAGAACAAGAGGAGGAAGAGCGGATTGATCATCCGTGCCCACCTTCTAATGAGAGTAACCCTCCAACTCATACATTGTTTAATTTCCCTTCATGCTTACCGAAGGATGATTGCTATGATCCCATTGATTCTCTTGAAATATCCCTTTTTGATGATGCTTGCTATGCTTGTGGCCAAGATGCCAATATGAATGATGCTTATGGAGATGAACTTGCTATAGTTCCTTATGTTATGAATGAAATTGTTGCTATTGCACCCATGCATGATAGTCCTGTTATCTTTTTGAATTCTCCAAACTACACTATATTGGAGAAGTTTGTGCTTATTAAGGATTATATTGATGGGTTGCCTTTTACCATTGCACATGATACTTTTGATGAATGTAATATGCATGTGCTTGCTGCTCCTACTTGCAATTATTATGAGAGAGGAACTGCATCTCCGCCTCTTTATGTTTCCAACACGATAGAATTGCAAGAAACTGTTTATACTATGCATTGGCCTTTACTTAGTGTGCATGAATTGTTCTTTTATGACATGCCGATGCATAGGAAGAGAGTTAGACTTCGTTGTTGCATGATATATGTTACTTTGTGCTCACTACTAAATTACAAATCATTGTTAATTAAAATTGGCTTTGATATACCTTGGGATCCGGGTGGATCCATTACTTGAGCACTATATGTCTAGCTTAATGGCTTTAAAGAAAGCGCTGCCAGGGAGACAACCCAGAAGTTTTATAGTCATTTACTTCTGTTGAGTGCTTTCATATAGTTTAAAAACAAAAAATAAAGAGGGGAACCTAAAAACTTTTCAAAAAGGAAAGTGAAAGTGAGAAAGACAAGCATTGTTGAAGTGGGAGCTAGCCTTGAACTTTGTTCATGCTCATGGAAACTTTGTGAATCTTGATTACAGAAACTTTTCATCAAAAATAATTATCCCCTTGTACAATTCCATTGTAATATAAAAATAATGTGCCAAGGTTTGCCTTTAGGATGTTTACAATGCTTGTTGGTTTGTACGGTGCAGGACAGAAACTTTGGCTGTAGTGCGCGATTTTACATTTTTAACTGGAACGTCAATTGGTTCTGATTCCTTTTGCACTGTCTTTGTATACAACTTGTTTATTTTTAGTAATTTCGGTAGAATTTTTGGGGTAACAGAAGTATGGTGGATGTTCAGATTACTACAGACTGTTCTGTTTTTGACAGATTCTATTTTTGATGCATAGTTTGCTTGTTTTGATGAATCTATCAAATTATATCAGTGGATTAAGCCATGAAAAAGTTATATTACAGTAGACATAATGCAAAAACAAAATATGAATTGGTTTGCAACAGTACTTAGAGTGGTGATTTGCTTTATTATACTAACGGATCTTACCGAGTTTTCTGTTGAAGTTTTGTGTGGATGTAGTGTCTAATCGAAGATGTTTCGATGTGAGAAGAAGAGAGGCAAGACCTCAAGCTTGGGGATTCCCGAGGCACCCCAAGTAAATATTCAAGAAGACTCAAGCGTCTAAGCTTGGGGATGCTGGGGAGGCATCCCCTCTTTCTTCAACAAATATCGGTATGTTTTTGAATTCGTTGAAGGAAATATGCCCTAGAGGCAATAATAAAGTTATTATTTATTTCCTTGTATCATGATAAATGTTTATTATTCATGCTAGAATTGTATTAACCGGAAACATAATACATGTGTGAATATATAGACAAACAGAGTGTCACTAGTATGCCTCTACTTGACTAGCTTGTTAATCAAAGATGGTTATGTTTCCTAACCATGGACAAAGAGTTGTTATTTGATTAACGGGATCACATCATTAGTTGAATGATCGATTGACATGACCCATTCAGTTAGCTTAGCACCCGATCGCTTAGTATGTTGCTATTGCTTTCTTCATGACTTATACATGTTCCTATGACTATGAGATTATGCAACTCCGCTTACGGAGGAACACTTTGTGTGCTACCAAACGTCACAACGAATCGGGTGATTATAAAGGTGCTCTCTGGTGTCTCCAAAGGTACTTGTTGGGTTGGCGATTTCGAGATTAGGATTTGTCACTCCGAATGTCGGAGAGGTATCTCTCGGCCCTCTCGGTAATGCACATCACTTAAGCCTTGCAAGCATTGCAGCTAATGAGTTAGTTGCGAGATGATGTATTACGAGCGAGTAAAGAGACTTGCCGGTAACGAGATTGAACTAGGTATTGATACCGACAATCGAATCTCGGCAAGTAACATATCGATGACAAAGGAACAACGATGTTGTTATGCGGTCTGACCGATAAAGATCTTCGAGAATATGTAGGAACCAATATGGGCATCCGTGTCCCGCTATTGGTTATTGACCGGAGACATGTCTCGGTCATGTCTACATTGTTCTCGAACCGTAGGGTCCGCACGCTTAAGGTTTCGGCGATGCTTATATTATGAGTTTATGTATTTTGATGTACCAAGGTTGTTCGAGTCCCGGATATGATCACGGACATGACGAGGAGTCTCAAATGGTCGAGACATAAAGATTGATATATTGGACGGATATATTTGGACACCGGAAAGGTTCCGGAGAAGTTTGGAGCTCCGGAGGTTACCAAAACCCCGGGAGGTATATGGGCCTTATTGGGCCCATGTAGGAGGAAGAGAGAAGGAGCAAGGGAGGCGCGCCCCAAGCCCAATCCGAATTGGGGAGGGGCAGGCCCCCTTCCTTTCTCCTTCCCCTCTCTTCCTTCCTACTACTAGTACTACTTCCTAATACTAGTACTCCTTCCTTCCCCTCCAAATAAGATAAGGAAAGAGAGGAAACCTAATTGGAGTAGGTTTCCCCCCCTATGGCGCCCCCTTGTGGCCGCCACCTCCTCCCTCCCTCCTTTATATACGGGGTAGGGGGCACCCTAGAACACACAAGTTGATCATTGATCGTTCCTTAGCCGTGTGCGGTGCCCCCTCCACGATATTACACCTCGATCATATTGTAGCGGTGCTTAGGCGAAGCCTGCGACGAAGAACATCAAGATCATCACCACGCCGTCGTCTTGACGTAACTCCCCTCGGGCCTCTCTGGATTAGAGATCGAGGTGCGCCATCGAGCTGTCACGCGTGTCAAGAACTCGGAGGTGCCGAGTAACGGTGCTTGGATCGGTTGGACCGGAGGACGACGACTACTTCCTCTACGCTGCGCCAACGCTTCCGCTTCGGTCTCACGAGGGTACGTAGACAACACTCTCCCCTCTCGTTGCTATGCATCACCATGATCTTGCGTGTGCGTAGGAAATTTTTGAAATTACTACGCTCCCCAACAAAGGCATCCGAGCCTAGGTTTTATGGTTTGATGTTATATGCACGAGTAGAACACAAGTGAGTTGTGGGCGATATAAGTCATACCGCTTACCAGCATGTCATACTTTGGTTCGGCGGTATTGTTGGATGAAGCGCCCGGACCGACATTACGCCAGACGCTTACGCGAGACTGGTTTTACCGCCGTGCTTTGCACACGGTGACTAGCGGTGTCGGTTTCTCCAACTTTAGTTGAACTCGAGTGTGGCTACGCCCGTCCTTGCGAAGGTTAAAACAGCATCAACTTGACAAACTATCGCTGTGGTTTTGATGCGAGGTGAGATTGGTTCTTGCTTAAGCCCGTAGCAGCCACATAAAACTTGCAACAACAAAGTAGAGGACGCCTAACTTGTTTTTGCAGGCATGTTGTGATGTGATATGGCCAAGACGTGATGCTATATTTTATTGTATGAAATGATCATGTTTTGTAACCGGTTATCGGCAATCGGCAGGAGCCATATGGTTGTCGCTTATTGTATGAAATGCAACGCTCTGTAATTGCTTTACTTTATCACTAAGCGGTAGCGATAGTCGAGAAGCAATAGATGGCGAAACGACAACGATGCTACGATGGAGATCAAGGTGTCGCGCCGGTGACGATGGTGATCATGATGGTGCTTGAGATGGAGATCACAAGCACAAGATGATGATGGCCATATAATATCACTTATATTTGATTGCATGTGATGTTTATCCTTTATGCATCTTATCTTGCTTTGATTGACGGTAGCATTTTAAGATGATCTCTCACTAAAATTATCAAGAAGTGTTCTCCCGAGTATGCACCGCTGCCAAAGTTCGTCGTGCCTGCACACCACGTGATGATCGGTGTGATAAGCTCTCGTCCATCTACAACGGGTGCAAGCCAGTTTTGCACACGCGAATACTTAGGTTAAACTTGACGAGCCTAGCATATGCGAGATATGGCCTCGAACACGGAGACCGAAAGGTCGAGCGTGAATCATATAGCGATATGATCAACATAAGATGTTCACCATTGAAAACTACTCCATCTCACGTGATGATCGGTTATGGTTTAGTTGATTTGGATCACGTGATCACTTAGATGACTAGAGAGATGTCTGCCTAAGTGGGAGTTCTTTAGTAATATGATTAATTGAACTTAAATTTATCATGAACTTAGTCCCGTAGTATTTTGCAAATTATGTTGTAAGATCAATAGCTTTGTCTTTGTTGCTTTCATATGTTGTTTTTGATATGTTCCTAGAGAAAATTGTGTTGAAAATGTTAGTAGCAATGATGCGGATTGGATCCACGATCCGAGGTTTATCCTCATTGTCGCACGTAAGAATTATGTCCTTGATGCACCGCTAGGTGACAGACCTATTGCAGGAGCGTATGCGCACGTTATGAACGCTTTGGCTAGCTCAATATGATGACTACTTGATAGTTTAAGTGCACCATGCTTAACGGCTTAGAATCGGGACTTCAAAGACGTTTTGAACGTCATGGACCATATGAGATGTTTCAGAGTTGAAGTTAATATTTCAAGCAAATACCGAGTTGAGAGATATGAAGTCTCTAACAAGTTCTATAGCTAAAAGATGGAGGATAATCGCTCAACTAGTGAGCATGTGCTCGATTGTCAGGTACTACAACCGCTTGAATCAAGTGGGAGTTAATCTTCCGATAAGATAGTGATTGATGAATTCTCTAGTCACCATCACCAAGTTAGTAGAACTTCGTGATGAACTATAGTATGCAAGGGATGATGAAAATGAATCCCGAGTTTTTTCATGATGATGAAATCGATGAAGGTAGAAATCAAGAAAGAACATCAAGTGTTGATGGTTAACAAGACCACTAGTTTCAAGAAAAGGGCAAAGGGATAGAAGGGAACTTCAAGAAGAATGGCAAGCAAGTTGCTGCTCAAGTGAAGAAGCCCAAGTATGGACCTAAGCCTGAGACTAAGTGCTTCTACTGCAAAGGGACTGGTCACTGGAAGAAAAACTACCCCAAGTATTTGGCGGATAAGAAGGATGGCATAGTGAACAAAGGTATATTTGATATACATGTTATTGATGTGTAATTTACTGGTGTTTATAGCAACCCCTCGGTATTTGGTACTGGTTTAGTTGCTAAGAGTAGTCACTCGAGAGTTGTAGAATAAACAGAAACTAGTTAAGGGTGAAGTGATGATGTGTGTTGAAAGTAGTTTCAAGATTGATATGATCATCATCGCACACTCCCTATACTTTCGGGATTAGTGTTGTACCTAAATAAATGTTATTTGGTGTTTGCGTTGAGCATGAATATGATTTGATCGTGTTTATTGCAATACGGTTATTCATTTAAGTAAGAGAATAAACTGTTGTTCTGTTTACATGAATAAAACCTTATATGGTTACACACCCAATGAAAATGGTTCATTGGATCTCGATCGTAGTGATACACATATTCATAATATTGAAACCAAAAAGATGCAAAGTTAATGATGATAGTGCTACTTATTTGTGGCACTGCCATTTGGGTCATATTGGTGTAAAGCGCATGAAGAAACTCCATGCTGATGGGATTTTGGAATCACTTGATTATGAATCACTTGATGCTTGTGAACCATGCCTCATGGGCAAGATGACTAAGACTCCGTTCTCCGAACAAAGGAGCGAGCAACCGACTTATTGGAAATAATACATACCGATGTACGCGATCCAATGAGTGTTAAGGCTCATGGCGGTATCGTTATTTTCGACCTTCACGGATGATTTGAGCAGATATGGGTATATCTACTTGATGAAACATAAGTCTGAAATAGTTGAAAGGTTCAAAGAATTTCAGAGTGAAGTGGAAAATCATCGTGACAAGAAAATAAGGTTTCTACGATCTGATCGCGGAGACAAATATTTGAGTTACGAGTTTGGTCTTCAATTAAAACAATGTGGAATAGTTTCACAAATTCATGCCACCTGGAACACCACATCATAATGGTGTGTCCGAACATCATAACCGTACTTTATTGGATATAGTACAATCTATGATGTTTCTTACCGATTTACCAATATCGTTTTGGGATCATGCATTAGAGACTGCTGCATTCACATTAAAAAGGGCACCATCTAAATCCATTGAGACGAGACTATATGAACTGTGGTTTAGCAAGAAACCCAAGTTGTCGTTTCTTAAAGTTTGGAGTTGCGATGCTTATGTGAAAAAGTTTCATCTTGATAAGCTCGAACCCAAATCGGAGAAGTGCGTCTTCATAGAATACCCAAAGGAAATTGTTGGGTACACCTTCTATCACAGATCCGAAGGCAAGATATTCATTGCTTAAGATGGATCCTTTCTAGAGAAGGAGTTTCTCTCGAAAGAAGTGAGTGGGAGGAAAGTAAAACTTGATGAGGTAATCAGTACTGCTCCATTATTGAAAGTAGTTCATCACGTAAATCTATTCTTGTGACTACTATACCAATTAGTGAGGAAGCTAATGATGATGATCATGTAACTTCGATCAAGTTACTACCGAACCTCGTAGGTAAAACAGAGTGAGATCCGCACTGAGTGGTACGGTAATCCTGCTCGGAGGTCGTGTTACTTGACCATGACAAACCTACGAACTATGAGGAAGCGATGATGAGCCCAGATTCCGCAAAATGGTTTGAGGCCATGAAATCTGAGATATGATCCATGTATGAGAACAAAGTATAGACTTTGATGGATTTGCCCGATGATCGCCAAACCATAGAAAATCAATGGATCTTCAAGAGGAAGACGGACGTTGATAGTAGTGTTACTATCTACAAAGCTCGACTTGTTGCAAAAAGGTTTTCGACAAGTTCAAGAGGTTGACTACGATGAGACCTTCTCACCCGTAGCGATGCTTAAGTCTGTCCGAATCATGTTAGCAATTGCCGCATTTTATGATTATGAAATTTGGCAAATGGATGTAAAAACTGCATTCCTGAATGGATTTCTTGAGGAAGAGTTGTATATGATGCAACCGAAGGTTTTATCGATCCAAAGGAGCTAACAAAGTGTGCAAGCTCCAAGGATCCATTTATGGACTGGTGCAAGCATCTCGAGTTGGAATATACGCTTTGATAAGTTGATCAAAGCATATAGTTTATACAGACTTGCAAAGAAGCCTGTATTTACAAGAAAGTGAGTGGGAGCAATACAACATTTCGATAAGTATATGTGAATGACATATTGTCGATCGAAATAATGTAGAATTATTCGTAAAGCATAAAGGAGTGTTTGAAAGGAGTTTTCAAAGAAAGACCTCGGTGAAGTTGTTACATATTAAGCATCAAGATCTATAGAGATAGTTCAAGACGCTTGATAAGTTTTTTCAATGAGTACATACCTTGACAAGATTTTGAAGTAGTTCAAAATGGAACAGTCAAAGAAAGAGTTCTTGCCTGTGTTACAAGGTGTGAAATTGAGTAAGACTCAAAACCCGACCACGGCAGAAGATAGAAAGAGAATGAAAGTCATTCCCTATGCCTTGGCCATAGGTTCTATAAAGTATGCCATGCTGAGTACCAGATCTGTTGTATACCCTACATCGAGTTTGGCAAGGAGTACAATAGTGATCTAGGAGTAGATCACTAGACAATGGTCAAAATTATCCTTAGTGGAATAAGGATATGTTTCTCGATTATGGAAGTGACAAAAGGTTCGTCAGAAAGGGTTACGCCGATGCAAGTTTTGACATCGATCTAGATGACTCTAAGTCTCGATCTAGATACATATTGAAAGTGGGAGCAATTAGCTAGAGTAGCTCCGTGCGAGCATTGTAGACATAGAATATTTGCAAAATACATACGGCTCAAATGTGCAGACCCGTTGAATAAACTTCTCTCATGAGCAAAACATGATCATACCTTTGTACTCTTTGGGTGTTAATCACATAGCGATGTGAACTAGATTATTGACTCTAGTAAACCCTTTGGGTGTTGGTCACATGACGATGTGAACTATGGGTGTTAATCATATACAGATATGATTATTGGTGTTCAATCACATGGCGATGTGAACTAGATTATTGACTCTAGTGCAAGTGGGAGACTGAAGGAAATATGCCCTAGAGGCAATAATAAAGTTATTATTTATTTCCTTATATCATGATAAATGTTTATTATTCATGCTAGAATTGTATTAACCGGAAACATAATACATGTGTGAATATATAGACAAACAGAGTGTCACTAGTATGCCTCTACTTGACTAGCTTGTTAATCAAAGATGGTTATGTTTCCTAACCATGGACAAAGAGTTGTTATTTGATTAACGGGATCACATCATTAGTTGAATGATCGATTGACATGACCCATTCAGTTAGCTTAGCACCCGATCGCTTAGTATGTTGCTATTGCTTTCTTCATGACTTATACATGTTCCTATGACTATGAGATTATGCAACTCCGTTTATCGGAGGAACACTTTGTGTGCTACCAAACGTCACAACGAATCGGGTGATTATAAAGGTGCTCTACAGGTGTCTCCAAAGGTACTTGTTGGGTTGGCGATTTCGAGATTAGGATTTGTCACTCCGAATGTCGGAGAGGTATCTCTGGCCCTCTCGGTAATGCACATCACTTAAGCCTTGCAAGCATTGCAGCTAATGAGTTAGTTGCGAGATGATGTATTACGGAACGAGTAAAGAGACTTGCCGTAACGAGATTGAACTAGGTATTGATACCGACAATCGAATCTCGGCAAGTAACATACCGATGACAAAGGAACAACGATGTTGTTATGCGGTCCGACCGATAAAGATCTTCGTAGAATATGTAGGAACCAATATGGGCATCCAGGTCCCGCTATTGGTTATTGACCGAGACATGTCTCGGTCATGTCTACATTGTTCTCGAACCGTAGGGTCCGCACGCTTAAGGTTTCGATGATGCTTATATTATGAGTTTATGTATTTTGATGTACCAAGGTTGTTGAGTCCGGATATGATCACGGACATGACGAGGAGTCTCAAATGGTCGAGACATAAAGATTGATATATTGGACGGATATATTTGGACACCGGAAAGGTTCCGGAGAAGTTTGGAGCACCGGAGGTTACCGAACCCCGGGAGGTATATGGGCCTTATTGGGCCCATGTAGGAGGAAGAGAGAAGGAGCAAGGAGGGGCGCGCCCAAGCCCAATCCGAATTGGGGAGGGGCCGCCCCCCCCTTCCTTTCTCCTTCCCCTCTCTTCCTTCCTACTACTAGTACTACTTCCTAATACTAGTACTCCTTCCTTCCCTCCAAATAAGATAAGGAAAGAGGAAACCTACTTGGAGTAGGTTTCCCCCCTATGGCGCCCCTTGTGGCCGGCCACCTCCTCCCTCCCTCCTTTATATACGGGGGTAGGGGGGCACCCTAGAATACACAAGTTGATCATTGATCGTTCCTTAGCCGTGTGCGGTGCCCCCCTCCACGATATTACACCTCGATCATATTGTAGCGGTGCTTAGGCGAAGCCTGCGACGAAAGAACATCAAGATCATCACCACGCCGTCGTCTTGTGAACTCCCCTCGAGCCTCTACTGGATTAGAGATCGAGGGTGCGCCATCGAGCTGTACGCGTGTCAAGAACTCGGAGGTGCCGAGTAACGGTGCTTGGATCGGTTGGACCGGAGGACGACGACTACTTCCTCTACGTTGCGTCAACGCTTCCGCTTCGGTCTACGAGGGTACGTAGACAACACTCTCCCCTCTCGTTGCTATGCATCACCATGATCTTGCGTGTGCGTAGGAAAATTTTTGAAATTACTACGTTCCCCAACATTCGTTTCGTTCATGCATTATGTGCAAGTCTTGGAGCGTCTTTTGCAATTAGGTTTTTATTTTTCTTTTATGCACCATGCTGGTATGAGATAGTCCTTGGTTGATTTATAGAATGCTCTATGCACTTCACTTATATCTTTTGAGTATGGCTTTATAGAATGCTTCATGTGCTTCACTTATATCATTTGAAGTTTGGATTGCCTGTTTCTCTTTACATAGACAACCGCCATTTGTAGAATGCTCTTTTTCTTCACTTATATTTGTTAGAGCATGGGCATATCTTTTGTAGAAAGAATTAAACTCTCTTGCTTCACTTATATCTATTTAGAGAGATGACAGGAACTGGTCATTCACATGGTTAGTCATAAAATCCTACATAAACGTGTAGATCGCTGAATATGATATGTTTGATTCCTTGCAATAGTTTTGCGATATAAAGATGGTGATATTAGAGTCGTGCTAGTTGAGTAATTGTGAAATTGAGAAATACTTGTGTTGAGGTTTGCAAGTCCCGTAGCATGCACGTATGGTGAACCGTTATGTAACGAAGTCGGAGCATGAGGTGTTTATTGATTGCCTTCCTTATGAGTGGCGGTCGGGGACGAGCGATGGTCTTTTCCTACCAATCTATCCCCCTAGGAGCATGCGCGTAGTACTTTGTTTCGATGACTAACAGATTTTTGCAATAAGTATGTGAGTTCTTTATGACTAATGTTGAGTCCATGGATTATATGCACTCTCACCCTTCCATCATTGCTAGCCTCTTCGGTACCGTGCATTGCCCTTTCTCACCTCGAGAGTTGGTGCAAACTTTGCCGGTGCATCCAAACCCCGTGATACGATACGCTCTGTCACACATAAGCCTCATTATATCTTCCTCAAAACAGGCACCATACCTACCTATTATGGCATTTCCAAAGCCATTCCGAGATATATTGCCATGCAACTTCCATCATCATCATATACATGACTTGAGCATTCATTGTCATATTGCTTTGCATGATCGTAAGATAGCTAGCATGACATTTTCATGGCTTCTCCGTTTTTTGATGTCATTGCTACGCTAGATCATTGCACATCCCGGTACACCGCCGGAGGCATTCATATAGAGTCATATCTTTGTTCTAGATATCGAGTTGTAATATTGAGTTGTAAGTAAATAAAAGTGTGATGATCATCATTATTAGAGCCTTGCCCCAGTGAGGAAAGGATGATGGAGACTATGATTCCCCCACAAGTCGGGATGAGACTCCGGACGAAAAAAAAAGAAAGGCCAAAAAAAGAGAAGGCCCAAAAAAATGAGAGAAAAAGAGAGAAGGGGCAATGTTACTATCCTTTTACCACACTTGTGCTTCAAAGTAGCACCATGTTCTTCATATAGAGAGTCTCTTGAGTTATCACTTTCATATACTAGTGGGAATTTTCATTATAGAACTTGGCTTGTATATTCCAACGATGGGCTTGCTCAAATGCCCTAGGTCTTCATGAGCAAGCAAGTTGGATGCACACCCACTTAGTTTCAGTTTGAGCTTTCATATACTTATAGCCCTAATGCATCCGTTGCATGGCAATCCCTACTCCTCGCATTGACATCAATTAATGGGCATCTCCATAGCCCGTTGGTTACCCGCGTTGATGTGAGAATTTCTCCTTTTTTGTCTTCTCCACATAACCCCCACCATCATATTCTATTCCACCTATAGTGCTATGTCCATGGCTCACGCTCATGTATTGCGTGAAAGTTGAAAAGGTTTGAGAACGTCAAAAGTATGAAACAATTGCTTGGCTTGTCATCGGGGTTGTGCATGATGTAAATATTTTGTGTGGTGAAGATGGAGCATAGCCAGACTATATGATTTTGTAGGGATGAGCTTTCTTTGGCTATGTTATTTCAATAAGACATAATTTCTTGGTTGGTATGCTTGAAGTATTATTGTTTTTATGTCAAAGGATAGACTATTGCTTTGAATCACTCATGTCTTAATATTCATGTCATGATTAGACATATGATCAAGATTATGCTAGGTAGCATTCCACATCAAAAATTATTCTTTTTTATCATTTACCTACTCGAGGACGAGCAGGAATTAAGCTTGGGGATGCTGATACGTCTCCGTCGTATCTATAATTTTTGATTGTTCCATGCCAATATTATTCACTTTCATATACTTTTTGGCAACTTTTTATATTATTTTTGGGATTAACATATTGATCCAGTGCCCAGTGTCAGTTCCTGTCTGTTGCATGTTTTATGTTTCGCAGAATATCCATATCAAATGGAGTCCAAACGGGATAAAAACGGACGGAGCTTATTTTTGGAAAATATGGAAAATTCCAGAAGAAAAATCCACGCGAGACGGTGCCCGAGGTGGTCACGAGGCAGGGGGGCGCGCCCCTCCCCCCCTGGGCGCGCCGCCTACCCTCGTGAGCCCACCGTAAGGCGGTTGATGCTCTTCTTTTGCCACAAGAAAGATAATATTCGGAAAAAAATCACGGAAAAGGTTTCAGGCCAATCGGAGTTACAAATCTCCATATATACGCGAAACGGTGAAACAGAGCCAGGAGAGAACGCAGAAACAGAGAGATAGATCCAATCTCGGAGGGGCTCTCGCCCCTCCCAAGCCATGGGAGCCAAGGACCAGAGGGGAAACCCTTCTCCCATCTAGGGAGGAGGTCAAGGAAGAAGAAGAAGAAGGGGGGCCCTCTCCCCCTCGCTTCCGGTGGCGCCGGAACACCGCCGGGGGCCATCATCATCACCGCGATTTTCACCAACACCTCCGCCATCTTCACCAACATCTCCATCACCTTCCCCCCTCTATCTACAGCGGTCCACTCTCCCGCAACCCGCTGTACCCTCTACTTGAACATGGTGCTTTATGCTTCATATTATTATCCAATGATGTGTTGCCATCCTATGATGTCTGAGTAGATTCCTATTGTCCTATCGGTGATTCATGAATTGCTATGATTGGTTTGAGTTGCATGTTTTATTATTGGTGCTGTCCTATTGTGCCCTCCGTGTCGCGCAAGCGTGAGGGATTCCCACTGTAGGGTTTGCAATATGTTTATGATTTGCTTATGGTGGGTGGCGTGAGTAACAGAAGCACAGACCCGAGTAAGTAGGTTATTTGCGCATGGATAAAAGGGGACTTGATGTTTAATGCTATGGTTGGGTTTTACGTTAATGAATCTTTAGTAGTTGCGGATGCTTGCTAGAGTTCCAATCATAAGTGCATATGATCCAAGTAGAGAAAGTATGTTAGCTTATGCCTCTCCCTCAAATAGAATTGCAATAGTGATTACCGGTCTAGTAACATAGTCAGTTGCCTAGGGACAATTCCACAACTCCTACCACCACTTTTCCACACTCGCCATATTTACTTTAGTTGTGTCTTTACCTTAGCAGCCCCTAGTTTATATTTCCGTGCTCTTTATTTTCTTGCTAACCTATCCCAAAACACCTACAAAGTATTTCTAGTTTCATACTTGTTCTAGGTAAAGAGAACGTCAAGCGTGCGTAGAGTTGTATCGGTGGTCGATAGAACTTGAGGGAATATTTGTTCTACCTTTAGCTCCTCGTTGGGTTCGACACTCTTACTTATCGAAAATTGTTGCGATCCCCTATACTTGTGGGTTATCAGGTGGTCATGGCAATAACGGATGAAAGATTAATGTAACACACATATGAATCCACACTAGGGTTTGGTATTACAAAGAGATGGATGAAAAAGTCGTATCGAGGATGTCGATGATGACGATGGTAGATGTCGTAGTCTCCTTGATCGAGATGTTGGTGTGGTGGTGCCCTTATGTCGATTCCCACTTCAGATCCCGTTCAGAAGTGACGTTTTATCTTCTGTTTTGGGGTTCTGGCCTCTTTCATGGCCCTGGTGTGTTAATGACAAATTTGACATCAGTGTGATAATGAGCCAAATCTAAATCCCAAGTTATGTTATGTACTATTCAGTGTAGAATTTGTCATTTTTGTTTTTCTAGTTATGTTTCGAATTTTGACTTGAAATTTTGTGACAACCTACATTGATGTTGTGTGAGTGTGCTTAATTTTTTCCAGAATGTTTTAAACATTTTAAAAGCACAATGTAAGTTTGGTGCACCGGTAGCACCACAAGCTCCACGAGGTCGCGAGGCCTGCAACCATCACTCCAACGGCCATCCGCCGCAGGTCATTGGCATATTGCTTTAGCGTTTTCCTAATCCACCAAAACGCAATTATGAGTTTGTTTAGTCTTTCACAGGTACCCATTCATCCATCCATCCACAATTTGAGTGTACATGAAATATATATGACTAGGGTTTTGATGTATAAATATTTAATTATATAATCATGTACTACCATATATAGGACTTACGAGCCCATGTCGTGAGTTTGGCCTAGGGCCTTCCGAAACATAGAGCCGGCCCTGGTCTCTCTGTTTCTCTTATGCAAGATCCGATCAAGCAAAAGTGAAATAGTCGACGAGGGGAAGGTGGTGGGGTACGGTACAAACTGTGGTGCAAGTGGGTGATGTTCGTACCACACGCCGTTTTCTCTTGTGAAAACCCTACCTGGGTGGTTTGGTCTCGCTTGACATTTTCTTCATTTGGTATTTTTTTGTGGGATTCATTTGGTAGGTTATTATGACATGAATTAGCATGTGCCAAATAAAGGCACCTGCGCGTCGACAAGCGGGGTGGAAAGGTGAAGCTCACAGCTGGGAGGCTGCATCGACGGACTCTGACGTCAAATATCACGCACAGGACGAAGGGCCTGCCCTGAGATTTTGGGGGCACCGGGCAAGATAGAACATTGGGCCCTTAATATGCTGAGTAGGGTTCAAATGAAAATATATCAACCAAATGTATGTCGAACTGATGAAGTAACAGTGGCATGTCAAGCTTTCAAGAATTTCTTGATAGAGCATTTCGAAATAATATGAAAGAAATACAACCCAGTCAAGCATTTGGCCTCACACATGGGTCACATAGATGAAAGTACTAAGATAAGATGTTGCTAGCGATTGAAATCATGCAAAGAAGAACGATGGTATGCTATCTTGTGACTTCCATTTTTATCTTGTCCAGGTCACTGCTCAAGTAAATAAACATGGCGCACACATTACCTGGTTTGCCCAACTCCTCAATTCCTAACGCCACCAACATTGATTAGACCCTCCGCCTCTCCATAAGCAGCGCAACGCGTACAGGAATCCCGAAGATTAAGCGCCGCAGTTCGTAGGGCGATCTCTTTTTTGGAAAGAACGAGCGATATAGGCGTGTTTTCCCCTTTTATTAGCAGATATTAGCAGAAGAGAAGATCTCAGCGTAGGTGATAAAAAAAATATGATCTCTAACCACTTTTTTTTAGGGGAAGATCTCTAACGTATTGTCTGGGTTCGATTCGGATACGGGCGATCGGTGTACGATACCTGATCAATCAGTACTGCTTCAACCATTATAACCTTTTTCCACGCTTGAACTAGTCTTATTACTCTGACCCCGATCGATCTTTCCGAAAACGCTAATCCCAGAAAAAACTCGACGTACTTCAGCAAACAAAACCTGCCGGCGCCGGGAGATTAGCTATGAGCGCCGCCACGACCTACCTTGTGTGGCAGCAGATGCGACGAGCGCGTGAAGCCAGGGACAGGGTGGTGATCGGTGTCCCACGCACCGAGCCGTTGCAGATGCGACGGGAGGGTGAAACCTGGGTGGCGATCGGTGTCCCGCTCCTCGAGCCCTGTCCCCGGTCTAAGCCTAGCCCCTGCCACAAGCCGTTGATGAGGGTAAGAGATCGCCACCAATGTTATTAGAACCCACACAAGTGTTGTAGTATGAACTTTATTCTCAAACTTAGTAGTAAGAAAAACATCTATAGGTTTTAAGACATCAAACAAAAGAAAGTTAATGCAATGTGTCTAAACTTGTCAGAGTTTCTTTTCTTCTGTAAAAGTGTATGAACGTCCCTGTTATGTGCACACAAAAAATGAGTTACTTGACTTGTGCTCCCTAGTATTCTATTTTGTACGGATAATCCACTTCGGTGCCTGGGCTCAGATGAGCCCGGTGAACAATAATGCGATTAAAAATACGAAAATAATTTTTAAAAATCTGATTTTTTTTTTTACAAGCAAGATGCGCGTGTGCGTGATGTTCGTGTAAAATTTCATGAACTTTGAACATTCGAGGAGCATGTGGCAAAAAAAGAAAAAATAGTGCATGAACAGTGTTGTTTTCAAATGTTTCTCATATATCCCTTTTTTTGCCACGAGATCCTCGAATGTCCAAACTTCATGAAATGCAAGAACATCACACATTTGAGCATCTTGCATCACAAAAAAAATGATTTTTCTTTTGCGGCCTTATTGTTCATGCTCGGGCTCATCTGAGCCCGGGCACCAAAAGGCCGCACTCATTTGTACACACAATTGTTATCATGTTTTTCGCTTGAACCTGATGAAAGGAAAAGTGTGATCCGATGTAGTAATGATTTTCTACTTACATTTATTCTTTGCAGTGTTTCATGATCGCGGTGGGAATCATATATACGGTTATGCTCTTCGTGGTGGATGGGCCGCTCTATGCGAGGATACTAGCTACGTGCGTGATTTGGATTGTGCCAATTAGTATCCTCAGGCTCACATTTGAATCCGATGATCTTCTCGAGGATATAGGTTAGTCCTGATCTATCACTTGGCTGCGGTGAGGGAGGGATGATAACAACAACGCGTCTTTGACTCGCTTCAGTGCTTGTAGTCATAGCTAGCTGGTTTATGGATTTAGATGTAATTTCTGCTACTTATGGTGTCCTCTATACTACCTTAACAATTGAAAGTTTTTAGATGGAATAGATATAAACAAAAGTTTGAAAAAAAAATTAATCCTGACCTATCGCTTGGCAAGGGTGGTGAAATAGTAGCCTTTGCATTTTCATATATTATATGTATACTACTCCCTCCGTTCGGAATTACTTGTCTTGAAAATGGATGTATCTAGAACTAAAATACGTCTAGATACATCCATTTCCGCGACAAGTAATTCCAAACGGAGGGAGTAGAACATAAAGGCGCGCGTTGCAGCACCCATGCATTTTATTGGGAGAACAGTATAAATATGTGAAAAAATCTAGACATCATAGAAAGGGAGTGAAAAAACATTTAGTCCAATACTTCAATATAGAAGATAGGGCATTATTGAAACTTTAGGTGTAGGTTGCAAAATTGACACGGGTGACAATGCCATCTAAGTCAGCACTGGAGTGTCATTGTGCAATTTTTTTGTCTATGCATAACATTTGCTGATGCATTCATGGTAAAAAAATCATTTGCCAAGGCATTCCAATAAGTGGTGGATCATATCTGTATGGTACGCATCATCGTCCGTTGTAGCCTTGCAATCATAGATCCTGCGTAGTAGAGAAATAAAAGTAACAAGGAATAATGCAGTCGAACCGTACGTAGCCAAAGCTGCAGCGCTCCTTTTTGCACCATTAATCACGAAGATATGGCTGCAGCGCCAAGGATCGGCAGCCCGATCGCACTCAAGGAAAAAGAATTACCATGCGGCCTCACGGCCCACGATAGCCCAGTGCATCAGAAGGCGTCAAAATAAACCTGCGGAGCAGCGGCCCTTTTGACGTTTGGTTCGACTTTGGCCGGCTTGGGCGAGAGAACGAGGCACAAACGAATGTTGTGGGAGGATGGACTGATCTGATGCGTTCATACACTGAATCTGACGGTTTAGGATCCTTAATCGATGTGGAGGCTCCTAGCTAGCTGAGTTATACTGTTTAGTAGTAATACACTAGCAAATATGTCTGTGCATTGTAACGGGAGAAGAGAAAATACACATCCTTTGCCCGATAAACATGGCTCAAGATCCACATAGGTTCACGTCCTTTACTTCAAACATGGCACCCCTTTTTGAAAATAATAGCACAATGGTCATGATTCGCTATTTTCTAATAAGTTTCAAATATGGCATGATGAATATGGGACTATAGATTACAAGATACTCCCTCCATCTGGAAATAATTGTCGGAGAAATGAATGTATCCAGATGTATTTTAGTTCTAGATACATCTATTTTTATCCATTTTTTCAACAAGTATTTTCAGAGAGAGGGGGTATTGATTATTTTGTAGGTGCATTTGAATCTAACAAAAAAATGAAAGGATCAGCGCTGGCTACTGGGACGAATTGCACTCAATGCAGCCCATCTGTTATCCATCGCTAATTAAATAAATCAAGATAAAAGAGAGAAAAAAGGGGTTGAGCTGGAATTCAAACCCAGGATTTCAGGCTAGATGGTTACATGCGCTATCCATTATGAATGACTTCAGTTTCGTTAGGGCATGTACAATGGTTGATAAGACTGTCTTATCGTAAGTCTTGCATGTAATTTAGAGATGACAAAAAAAGATGTCTACAATGGGTCATTTCTTAGCCTTATCTTCAATAACTAGCTATTCCTAAAAACATGGTGAGACGTATTATGCTAAGAGATCATTTCTTGTCTTCTCTTAAATAAGAGAAGACAAGCCTTTTCTTAATAGTTCTCTCTCCTCCACCTCATCATTTATCCTACGTGTCACTCCTAAGATAGCACCATTGTACATGCCCTTAGAAAAAGGGGTTTAGGCCTACATAGGTTAGCCGGCCGACCGGATCTAGGCAACGGGAGAGAAGAAAACTTTTCAGTCAGCCGGTCTTTTTTTTGAAACAAAGGGGTTTCCCCCCTCTCCATTTTATTGAATAAAACGGAGAACAACATCCGAGATAGTAAGCTCTCGAGCCTGCCTAAGATAACAGGCCAGAATTAGCAGCATGCTATAAAACAGATGGTCCAACAAGACATATCCAGAGCTATCGGCTAACTAGGCAAATCTAACCAATTACAGAAAGTTATCCCCACGCAGGAGGCAAGATCATCCCGTATGCGCCTTCAGAATGTAGCCCTCTAGTCCCCTGCTCGCCCCAGCTCTGCTCATCCCCGCCACGCAATGCGCAACAGCTCGCCTCTTTGTCGGTCCAGCAGCAGGAGACAGCGCCGTAGTAGCACCGACTGATCCCCAGAGCACAATATCTTCCATTGGTGTAGTAGAGCACAAACTCTTCCCAAGATCGCTCGTGTGCTTGTCCACGGCACGCCCTGAAAACACATATCAGTACGCATGGTCCAAATGCCCCAAATGGTGGCAACACAAGCAATATTGACAACAGTTTTTTTATTATTAGCACCCCACAGTTCAGCCAAAGAAGCCATACAATGTGGGTGTCTGAAGTCAAAAGATTCAGCAACATCACGCCAAACTTCTTTCGCAACCACACACTCAAAGAATAAGTGATGCACAGACTCATTTTCGCAACAAAATAAGCAGGTTTTATCGTTCACCGAACGTCTCTTGGCTAAGTTATCTCTGGTTAGAATCTTATTATGGTAAGCTAGCCAAATAAACACCAAGTATCTATGTGGCACTATTATTTTCCAGAAGCTCTTCCAAATGGGGGTAGAGACCCCTCCCCAGTTAATCATATTGTAGAATGATTTAATGGAATAGGTCCCAGATGCCTCCAGCATCCAGACAGGTTGGTCATCACCACCGCCAGGTATATTGCAAGATAATAGCTGGAGCAGCTCATACCACCGCGCCAGGAACTGTGTATCAACACACCGTTTAAATGTGAGTTTCAATGTAGTACCGTCCCAGACCTGGGCTACCGTACTTTCTTGCTGCTGGCATAATTCATAAATGTCCCAAAACTGCGTTTTAAGACTTAAGTCACTGGCCCACCTATCATGCCAGAAGCTAATCATGCGGCCATCCCCTAATTTCCACTTATAAAACAGCTTTGCCCCAGCCATAGCCCAGGTGACTCCCTTCCAGAAGGGGGATCCGGTATTAGAGCTAGACCAAAGAAGGTTAGGTTTGTCGGTGTTATATTTGTGCCTAACCAGAGTTTTCCAGTCTTTATCACCACCCAAGAAAAATCTTTTTGACCAGGAGGCTAGCAGTGCCATATTAAATTCCCGCAAATTAATCACCCCTAAACCACCAAAGGCTTTCTTTTGGGATACAAACCCCCAATCTGCTAGATGGTACTTATGATTGTCGCCCATGTTACCCCAGAAAAAGTGAGACATTTGTGAGGTAATTGCTTTGATGGCCCACTTAGGAAATTTAATAATGGACATAAGGTACATAGGAATACTAGCAATACAGGTTTGTAGAAGTATCAACTTAGCCTCATAGCTAAGTAGTCTGCCTCTCCAACCACAAATCCTTTTAATAATATTATCAATAATGGGTTGGATGTCCTCTCTTCTTAGTTTCAAATAATGGAGTGGCACACCTAGATATTTAAGGGGGAAAGCCCCAACCTTACAGCAGAAGATTTGTGCCAGAATTTTTGCACACTCTTCATCTAGATTAATTGGAACCAGTTATCATTTATCATAGTTGATTTTTAACCCAGATAGGTTCTTAAAGCACACTAACAACCACTTAAGATTCCTTGCATGGTCAATATTTGAGCCCAAAAATAAGATGGTATCATCCGCATACTGCAAACTAATCAAACTACTTGGTATAATATGAGGAATAATCCCCGAAATAATTTCACCCCAAACAGCTTTGGCTAAGACTCTAGAAAACACATCAGCAACTAGATTAAAGAGGATGGGGGAACTTGGGTCTCCCTGCTTCAGGCCTTTGCCACCCACAAAATATGTCCCAACAGCATCATTAATCTTAACACAAAAGGAACTATTTTGGACAATGGATAAAATCCAGTTGATCCATTTATTACCAAATCCTCTAGAAATTAACATCTCAGTTAAGAATTCTCAGTTAACCCTATCGTATGCTTTCTCATAGTCTAGCTTGAGGACAACCCCAGTCTCACATGATCTGTGAAGTTCATGAATAGCTTCATGAGCAGTGACAACGCTTTCTAGAATGAATCTGCCCCTAATAAAAGCAGATTGGCATGGCGAGAGCAATCTATCCCCAATAGGGGACACTCTGTTACACAAAGCTTTGCTGAAAATCTTAATAGAACAGTTGCTCAAGCAAATAGGTCTAAATTTCTTCATATGTCTAGCATCAGGTTCTTTTGGGATCAGAGTAACAATAGAATAGTTAAGCCTTTGTATATCCAAAGTACCACGCTCAAAATCCCTAAACAGAGCCATAAAATCATTTTTTTATAACATCCCAAAAGGACTGATAAAAGAGGAAGGAGAGACCATCAGGCCCAGGTGCACCATTAGCATAGGACCCCATCACAGCCTCTTTGATCTCTTCTTCGGTAAAAGGTTTCTCTAGGATGGTATTCTCCTCTTCTATAACAACTTCCTCTGCAGACCAAAATTGGTCTCCTAAATGAATATTAGGTTTTGGCTCAAACCCAAATAGGTTTTTATAGAAGTTAGTAGCCACCTCCAACATATCTTTCGTGGAGTGGACAGGGCCAGCAGGGCCCTCGATCACAGATAGGTGATTTTTCCGTCTACGTTGGTTAGCCACAGCGTGAAAATAAGGTGTGTTTATGTCTCCTTCCAGAATCTTTCGATCTCTGGATCTCTGCCACATGGCAGTCTCCTCTTTTCTCCATATATCCTCCAGCTCCTTTTTAATTTCATTCATCCCGAGGATATCCGCAGCCGATACTCTATTTTGTTCAACAAAAATATCAAGAATATCATATTCTTGTAGTAAATTTTTTCCTTTTCTTCTTCATAGCCGCCTCCAGGTTGATACTCCACCCTTTAGCTTTTTGTCTAAACAATTTGATCTTAAATTGCCATCTCTCAATGGCAGATTCATGAGGAGAAGGGGTGGCCTAGACTTGTTTGACTAGGTCAGCAAATCCAGGTTGATTCAACCACCATTTTTCAAAATTAAAAGGTTTATTTATTTTACTCCCCCCAGTTCCAGTGTCCAAAAGGAGGGGGGCATGGTCACTACCAACCCTCGGAAGAGCACAGATAGTGGTTAATGGAAAGTGACTGTCCCAATCAGTAGAAGAGAAAACTCTATCAATGGTAGCATAAACAGGGTTATCCTGGTTATTCCCCCAAGTATATACTGTTGGGGAACGTAGTAATTTCAAAAATTTCCTACGCACACGCAAGATCATGGTGATGCATAGCAACGAGAGGGGAGAGTGTTGTCCACGTACCCTCGTAGACCGTAAGCGGAAGCGTTATGACAACGCTGTTGATGTAGTCGTCGCCTTCACGATCCGACCGATCCAAGCACCGAACGTCGGCACCTCCGAGTTCTGCACACGCTCAGCTCGATGACGATCTCCGCCTCCGATCCAGCCGAGCTCCGAGATGAGTTCCGTCAAGACGGGCGTGGTGACGATGATGATGTTCTACGGCGCGGGCTTCGCCTAAACTCCGCGACGATATGACCGAGGTGGAATATGGTGGAAGGGGCACCGCACACGGCTAAGGAACGATCCGTAGATCAACTTGTGTGTCTATGGGGTGCCCCTGCCCTGTATATAAAGGAGGGAGGGAGGAGGAGGCCGCCTAGGAGGAGGCGCGCCAGGGGAGTCCTACTCCCACCGGGAGTAGGATTCCCCCTTTCCTAGTCCAACTAGGGATCCTTCCATGTATTAGGAGTAGGAGACTAGGAAGGGGAAGAGAGAAGGGAAGGAAGGAGGGGGTGCGGCTCCTCCCCTTAGCCCAATTCGGACTAGGGCAGGGGGCGCGGCCTGCCCTAGGCAGCCCTCTCCCTTTCCCGCAGGGCCCAATAAGGCCCAATACTTCTCCCGGCGAATTCCGTAACTCTCCCAGACTCAAAAAATACCGAATCACTCGGAACCTTTCCGAACTCCGAATATAGTCGTCCAATATATCGATCTTTACGTCTCGACCATTTCGAGACTCCTCGTCATGTCCCCTATATCATCCGGGACTCCGAACTCCTTCGGTACATCAAAACTCATAAACTCATAATATAACTGACATCGAAACCTTAAGCGTGCGGACCCTACGGGTTCGAGAACAATGTAGACATGACCGAGACACGTCTCCGGTCAATAACCAATAGCGGGACCTGGATGCCCATATTGGTTCCTACATATTCTACGAAGATCTTTATAGGTCAGACCGCATAACAACATACGTTGTTCCCTTTGTCATCGGTATGTTACTTGCCCGAGATTCGATCGTCGGTATCCAATACCTAGTTCAATCTCGTTACCGGAAAGTCTCTTTACTCGTTCCGTAATACATCATCTCGCAACTAACTCATTAGTTGCATTGCTTGCAAGGCTTATGTGATGTGCATTACCGAGAGGGCCAGAGATACCTCTCCGACATTCGGAGTGACAAATCCTAATCTTGAAATACGCCAACCCAACAAGTACCTTCGAGAGACACAGAGAGCACCTTTATAATCACCCGATTCGTTGTGACGTTTGGTAGCACACAAAGTGTTCCTCCGTAAATGGGAGTTGCATAATCTCATAGTCATAGGAACATGTATAAGTCATGAAGAAAGCAATAGCAACATACTAAACGATCGGTTGCTAAGCTAACTGAATGGGTCATGTCAATCAGATCATTCAACTAATGATGTGATCCCGTTAATCAAATAACAACTCTTTGTCCATGGTTAGGAAACATAACCATCTTTGATTAACAAGCTAGTCAAGTAGAGGCATACTAGTGACACTCTGTTTGTCTATATATTCACACATGTATTATGTTTCCGGTTAATACAATTCTAGCATGAATAATAAACATTTATCATGATATAAGGAAATAAATAATAACTTTATTATTGCCTCTAGGGCATATTTCCTTCAGTCTCCCACTTGCACTAGAGTCAATAATCTAGATCACATCACCATGTGATTAACATCGATAGTTCACATCATCATGTGATTAACACCCATAGTTCACATCACCATGTGACCAACACCCAAAGGGTTTACTAGATTCAGTAATCTAGTTCACATCGCTATGTGATTAACACCCAAAGAGTACTAAGGTGTGATCATGTTTTGCTTGTGAGAGAATCTTAGTTAACGGGTCTTTCACATTCAGATCCGTTATGTATTTTGCAATTTTCTATGTCTACAATGCTCTGTACGGAGCTACTCTAGCTAATTGCTCCCACTTTCAATATGTATCTAGATCGAGACTTAGAGTCATCCAGATCGGTATCAAAACTTGCATCGACGTAACCCTTTACGACGAACCTTTTGTCACCTCCATAATCGAGAAACATATCCTTATTCCACTAAGGATAATTTTGACCAATGTCCAGTGATCTACTCCTAGATCACTATTGTACTCCCCGCCAAACCAAAGGTAGGGTATACAATAGATCGATACACAAATGGCATCCTTTATAGAACCTATGGCCAAGGCATAGGGAATGACTTTCATTCTCTTTCTATCTTCTACCGTGGTCGAGTTTTGAGTCTTACTCAATTTCACACCTTGTAACACAGCAAGAACTCTTTCTTTGACTGTTCCATTTTGAACTACTTCAAAATCTTGTCAAGGTATGTACTCATTGAAAAAACTTATCAAGCGCCTTGATCTATCTCTATAGATCTTGATGCTCAATATGTAAGCAGCTTCACCGAGGTCTTTCTTTGAAAAACTCCTTTCAAACACTCCTTTATGCTTTGCGAATAATTCTACATTACTTCCGATCAACAATATGTCATTCACATATACTTATCGAAATGTTGTAGTGCTCCCACACACTTTCTTGTAAATACAAGCTTCACCGCAAGTCTCAGATAAAACTATATGCTTTGATCAACTCATCAAAGCGTATATTCCAAGTCCGAGATGCTTGCACCAGTCCATAGATGGATCATTGGAGCTTGCACACTTTGTTAGCTCCTTTGGATTGATAAAACCTTCGGTTGCATCATATACAACTCTTCCTCCGTAAACCCATTCAGAATGCAGTTTTACATCCATTTCCCAAATTTCATAAATTGTGGCAATTGCTAACATGATTCGGACAGACTTAAGCATCTCTACGCTTGAGAAAATCTCATTGTAGTCAACACCTTGAACTTGTCAAAACCTTTTTGCGACAAGTCGAGCTTTGTAGATAGTAACACTACTATCAACGTCCGTCTTCCTCTTGAAGATCCATTTATACAATATGGCTTGCCGATCATCGAGCAACTCCACCAAAGTCCACACTTTGTTCTCATACATGGATCCCATCTCGATTTCATGGCCTCAAGCCATTTCACGGAATCTGGGCTCATCATCACTTCCTCATAGTTCGTGAGGTTCATCATGGTCTAGTAACATGACTTTCGAACAGGATTACCGTACCACTCAGTGCGGACCGTACTCGGAAGACCTACGAGGTTCTCAGAGTAATTTGATCTGAAGTTTCATGATCATCATCATTAGCTTCCTCACTAATTGGTGTAGTAGTCACAAGAACAGATTTCCGTGATGAACTACTTTCCAATAAGGGAGAAGGTACAATTACCTCATCAAGTTCTACTTTCCTCCCACTCACTTCTTTCGAGAGAAACTCCTTCTCTAGAAAGGATCCATTTATTAGCAACGAATGTTTTGCCTTCGGATCTGTGATAGAAGGTGTACCCAACAATTTCCTTTGGGTATTCTATGAAGACGCACTTCTCCGATTTGGGTTCGAGCTTATCAGGATGAAACTTTTTCACATAAGCATCGCAACTCCAAACTTTAAGAAACGACAACTTGGGTTTCTTGCTAAACCACAGTTCATATAGTGTCGTCTCAACGGATTTAGATGGTGCCCATTTTAATGTGAATGCAGCTGTCTCTAATGCATGATTCCAAAACGATATTGGTAAATCGGTAAGAAACATCATAGATTGTACTATATCCAATAAAGTACGGTTATGACGTTCGGACACACCATTATGATGTGGTGTTTCAGGTGGCATGAATTTGTGAAACTATTTCACGTTGTTTTAATTGAAGACCAAACTCGTAACTCAAATATTTGTCTCCGCGATCAGATCGTAGAAACCTTATTTTCTTGTCACGAAGATTTTTCCACTTCACTCTGAAATTCTTTGAACCTTTCAACTATTTCAGACTTATGTTTCATCAAGAAGATATACCCATATCTTCTCAAATCATCTGTAAAGGTCAGAAAATAACGATACCCGCCGCGAGCCTTAACACTCATTGGATCGCATACATCAGTATGTATTATTTCCAATAAGTCAGTTGCTCGCTCCATCGTCCCGAGAACGGAGTCTTAGTCATCTTGCCCATGAGGCATGGTTCGCAAGCATCAAGTGATTCATAATCAAGTGATTCCAAAATCCCATCAAGATGGAGTTTCTTCATGCGCTTTACACCATTATGACCTAAACGGCGATTGCCACAAATAAGTTGCACTATCATTATTAACTTTGCATCTTTTGGTTTCAATATTATGAATATGTGTATCACTACGATCGAGATCCAATGAACTATTTTCATTGGGTGTGTAACCATATAAGGTTTTATTCATGTAAATGTAACAACAGTTTATTCTCTTACTTAAATGAATAACCGTATTGCAATAAACACGATCAAATCATATTCATGCTCAACGCAAACACCAAATAACATTTATTTAGGTTCAACACTAATCCTCGAAAGTATAGGGAGTGTGCGATGATGATCATATCAATCTTGAAACTATTTTCAACACACATCGTCACTTCACCCTTAACTAGTTTCATTTATTCGCAACTCCGTTTGAGTTACTACTCTTAGCAACCAACCAGTACCAAATACCGAGGGGTTGCTATAAACACTAGTAAAGCACACATCAAACACCTGTATATCAAATATACCCTTTTTTCACTTTGCCATCCTTCTTATCCACCAAATATTTAGGGTAGTTCTGCTTCCAGTGACCAGTCCCTTTGCAGTAGAAGCACTTAGTCTCGGGCTTAGGTCCAGACTTGGGCTTCTTCACTTGAGCAGCAACTTGCTTGCCGTTCTTCTTGAAGTTCCCTTCTATCCCTTTGCCCTTTTCTTGAAACTAGTGGTCTTGTTAACCATCATTATGAAAAACTCGGGAATCATTTTCATCATCCCTTGCATAATATAGTTCATCACGAAGTTCTACTAACTTGGTGATGGTGACTAGAGAATTCTGTCAATCACTATCTTATCCGGAAGATTAACTCCCACTTGATTCAAGCGATTGTAGTACCTGCATAATCGAGCATATGCTCACTAGTTGAGCGATTCTCCTCCATCTTTTAGCTATTGAACTTGTTGAAGACTTCATATCTCTCAACTCGGTATTTGCTTGAAATATTAACTTCAATTCTGGAACATCTCATATGGTCCATGATGTTCAAAACATCTTTGAAGTCCCGATTTTAAGCCATAAAGCATGGTGCACAAAACTATCAAGTAGTCATCATATTGGGCTAGCCAAACGCTCATAACGTGCATATCCGCTCTGCAATAGGTCTGCATCACCTAGCGGTGCATTAAGGACATAATTCTTACGTGCAAGAATGAGGATAAACCTCGGATCACGGATCCAATCCGCATCATTGCTACTAACAATTTTCAACACAATTTTCTCTAGGAACATATCAAAATAAACATATGAAAGCAACAACGCGAGCTATTGATCTAACAACATAATTTGCAAAATACTACCAGGACTAAGTTCATGATAAATTTAAGTTCAATTAATCATATTACTTAAGAACTCCCACTTAGACAGACATCTCTCTAGTCATCTAAGTGATCACGTGATCCAAATCAACTAAACCATAACCGATCATCACGTGAGATGGAGTAGTTATCAATGGTGAACATCTTATGTTGATCATTTCTACTATATGATTCACGCTCGACCTTTCAGTCTCCGTGTTCCGAGGCCATATCTGCATATGCTAGGCTCGTCAAGTTTAACCTGAGTATTCCGCGTGTGCAAAACTGGCTTGCACCCGTTGTAGATGGACGTAGAGCTTATCACACCCGATCATCACGTGGTGTCTGGGCACGACGAACTTTGGCAACGGTGCATACTCAGGGAGAACGTTTCTTGATAATTTTAGTGAGAGATCATCTTAAAATGCTACCGTCAATCAAAGCAAGAATAAGATGTATAATAGATAAACATCATATGCAATCAAAATATGTGACATGATATGGCCATGATCATCTTGCGCCTTTGATCTCCATCTCCAAAGTACTGTCATGATCTCTATCGTCACCGGCACGACACCATAATCTTCATCATCTTGATCTATATCAATGTGTCATCACATGGTTGTCTCACCAACTATTGCTCTTGCAACTTTTGCTATCGTATAGCGATAAAGTAAAGCAATTATTTGGCACTTGCATCTTATGCAACAAAGAGACATCCATAGGACTTTTGCCAGTTGCCGATAACTTCAACAAAACATGATCATCTCATACAACAACTTATATCTTATCACGTCTTGACCATATCACATCACAACATGCCCTGCAAAAACAAGTTAGACGTCCTCTACTTTGTTGTTGCAAATTTTACGTGGCTGCTACGGGCTGAGCAAGAACCAATCTAACCTACGCATCAAAACCACAACGATAGTTTGTCAAGTTGATGCTGTTTTAACCTTCGCAAGGACCGGCGTAGCCACTCGGTTCAACTAAAGTTGGAAACCGACACCGCTAGTCACCGTGTGCAAAGCACGGCGGTAAAACCAGTCTCGCGTAAGCGTCTGGCGTAATGTCGGTCCGGGCCGCTTCATCCAACAATACCGCCAACCAAAGTATGACATGCTTGGTAAGCGGTATGACTTATATCGCCCACAACTTACTTGTGTTCTACTCGTGCATATAACATCAAACCATAAAACCTAGGTTCGATGCCACCGTTGGGGAACGTAGTAATTTCAAAAATTTCCTCGCACACGCAAGATCATGGTGATGCATAGCAACGAGAGGGAGAGTGTTGTCCATGTACCCTCGTGAGACCGTGGCGGAAGCTTTATGACAACGCGGTTGATGTAGTCGTGCGTCTTCACGATCCGACCGATCCAAGCACCGAACGTCGGCACCTCCGAGTTCTGCACACGTTCAGCTCGATGGCGATCTCCGCCTCCGATCCAGCCGAGCTCGGAGATGAGTTCCATCAAGACGACGGCGTGGTGGCGATGATGATGTTCTATCGTGCGGCTTCGCCTAAACTCCGCGACGATATGACCGAGGTGGAATATGGTGGAAGGGCCACCGACACGGCTAAGGAACGATCCGTAGATCAACTTGTGTGTCTATGGGGTGCCCCCCCCCCGTATATAAAGGAGGAGGGAGGAGGAGGCCGCCTAGGGAGGAGGCGCCATAGGGGAGTCCTACTCCCACCGGAGTAGGATTCCCTTTCCTAGTCCAACTAGGATCCTTCCATGTATTAGGAGTAGGAGACTAGGAAGGGAAGAGAGAAGGAAGGAAGGAGGGGTGGGCCCTCCCTTAGCCCACCGGACTAGGGCAGGGGGGCGCGGCCTGCCCTAGGCATCCCTCTCCCTTTCCCTGAGGCCCAATAAGGCCCAATACTTCTCCCGGCGAATTCCGTAACTCTCCCAGACTCGAAAAATACCGAATCACTCGGAACCTTTCCGAACTCCGAATATAGTCGTCCAATATATCGATCTTTACGTCTCGACCATTTCGAGACTCCTCGTCATGTCACCTATCTCATCCGGACTCGAACTCCTTCGGTACATCAAAACTCATAAACTCATAATATAACGACATCGAAACCTTAAGCGTGCGGACCCTACGGGTTCGAGAACAATGTAGACATGACCGAGACACGTCTCGGTCAATAACCAATAGCGGGACCTGGATGCCCATATTGGTTCCTACATATTCTACGAAGATCTTTATAGGTCGAGACCGCATAACAACATCGTTGTTCCCTTTGTCATCGGTATGTTACTTGCCCGAGATTCGATCGTCGGTATCCAATACCTAGTTCAATCTCGTTACGGCAAGTCTCTTTACTCGTTCCGTAATACATCATCTCGCAACTAACTCATTAGTTGCATTGCTTGCAAGGCTTATGTGATGTGCATTACCGAGAGGGCCAGAGATACCTCTCCGACATTCGGAGTGACAAATCCTAATCTTGAAATCGCCAACCCAACAAGTACCTTCGGAGACACCAGAGAGCACCTTTATAATCACCCGATTCGTTGTGAAGTTTGGTAGCACACAAAGTGTTCCTCCGGTAAATGGGAGTTGCATAATCTCATAGTCATAGGAACATGTATAAGTCATGAAGAAAGCAATAGCAACATACTAAACGATCGGGTGCTAAGCTAACTGAATGGGTCATGTCAATCAGATCATTCAACTAATGATGTGATCCCGTTAATCAAATAACAACTCTTTGTCCATGGTTAGGAAACATAACCATCTTTGATTAACAAGCTAGTCAAGTAGAGGCATACTAGTGACACTCTGTTTGTCTATATATTCACACATGTATTATGTTTCCGGTTAATACAATTCTAGCATGAATAATAAACATTTATCATGATAGAAGGAAATAAATAATAACTTTATTATTGCCTCTAGGGCATATTTCCTTCATATACCCTGTTAGCTAGCTTGTTCTCCATCAGGGCCCATTTATTAATCCAATCATTAAATAGGAAAGCCCACGAGTTGTTAATATTCCCAGATGCTTTTTCTTTGGCTTCTCTAATCAAGTTAAAATCACCCCCGAATAATACAGGATCAGATAACCCATCACACACTTCATGCATTTTAGCTATAAAGTCAACTTTATCAACAACATAAGCTGTCCCATAGACTACCACTAAATGCCAGCAAAAACCATCAGTTTTGTTTTTCAGGGTAACTACCCGACAATATTTCTTATAGATAATATCAAGATGGTCAAAGGAAGAAGAGTTGATCCCTACAAGGATCCCCCAGCAGAGCCAATAGCAGGCAAAGAATGCCAAGTGTAGTTAGTAGATCCAGACAAGGTTTTTAAAAAGGACTCGGAAATAACCTCTTTCTTTGTTTCTTGAAACCCAACAAAATCAGGTTTATACTTATTAACTATATCAGACAGGCACTGTAGTTTCCCTTTCTGGCCCATACCCCTAATATTCCAGAAGAGACCTATCATGGAATTTTAAAAGGGTGGGAGAGGCTAAAAAGCCCATGCCTAGGAACAGTAACTAAACCACCAACAGAACCAGCAGTGCCCCCTGGTTTGCTGGGGCCAGTTTTAGATGTTTCAGGAGTACAAACTCCATTCCCTTCATCACACAAGCTATCCAAATCATCAGGTAAAGATATCTCAGGATTTTGAGAAGCAAATTCAAGACATTTCTCAGTTTCAGCTCTAATCAAATCACTTATTATGTTCTGTTTATCTACCTCAGTGTTCCCAATAATAATATCAACAGCAGAGGCATAAGCCTCCAAATTAGTAACAGCAGCGTTGTCGAATGACTTACTTTTAAAAGTGGCAGGAATCTCCAGGTTCTTTTTCATCTTATATGCAGCAGCTTTTTCCATAATGATTTGTTTCTTCTACAACCTGGTGGATGGCCTTTGAGAGATAACAGGTCCCCATTGCTCAGAGGTTTTTTTCTTGGTAGAAGGAGGAGGGGCAGCATCCACAGCAGCATTGTTTCCCACTCTGTTTTTTTAGGTCCAGCAGCTTCAAGCAATTGATGACAGGTTCCTTCAAAGTGTCCACCTCATTGTCAGAATCTCCAGCCTCTGTGGCAGTGTCTGATCCAGAGCTATCATAGTCTCTTAATATGTCAGAGCAGTAGGTTTTTTGGGCAGAATTTGTGAAGTTGTCAACAGCTTTAATGCCCTCAGTCCCAGCCTGATCAGACCTCTCCAAGAACTTCACTGCTTCAGCAAAAGGAACAATGATGACAGCATCCTTTTCTCCATTCTCCACTTCTTCTTCAGGGTTTTTACATGGAGGGCGAAAAACATCCAGGAGCACAGCAGGGTGGAAATTGGTGCATTCCTTTCCTTTATCAGCAGGTGAGTTTTTAGATGTACTAGCTATGTTAGCTAGGTCCAGTTCATCAAAGCCATCTTCCCTGTCTTCCAAGTGATCCTTCCTAGTATCATTTGCATCAAGGTCATTATCCATGCCATCCACATCTATATCAGTAGGACCATTATTATCATTTGGGTCATCGGCACCCACTTGGTCGAACCCTTCAACAGTAAAGGACAAGATATATAATTTCTTCCTCATTTCCATGATCCTTTCAAAGGGAATTTTCTCAGGACTTCTACACGCAATCTTGATTCTGACCTTTTCATAGAAGCTTTTCATCATCCCATTCCAGTCCACATCTACTAAGATCCCAAAACATGAGGCAATCTGAGAAAAAACTTTCCAAGTACACCATTTGGGCGACAGGCCTTCAATAAGAACCCAGGCTTCAGTTAATTCAGAGAAAGCATCAATTGCCCCAGTCCACCTTTCCACTGTGACAGAGACACCAGTGATTGGGAGATCAAAAGCAGAAAATTCAATCAGTTCCTCAACATTCTTCCATGGAGGGAATCTGACCAAAAATTTCTTCTCTGACAGGGACCTAACTTGCCACGACCACTGTTTTGTTTTGCAGAAAATTTTAGACAGATTTTTGATCAAGTCTTCTTTGTTGATTTCTTCTTTCATGATCCAGACCTCACCACAGTTCCTGAAGTTCACCCAGTTAGCTTCCCGTCCCACAGGTGCGTCTATGTGGTAGAAGCCCAAACCCAGCGCAGAGCTGCCAAAGAAGGTAGCAACAGGGTGTGGTTGAGCCCAAGCTGCGCAGTTGTTGACATTGTGACCCTCTAATCCACAGATGAAGCAAACTTTCATCTGAATACAGTTGCCAACGTAGTGCCCAGGGCCACCGCAAGTGAAGCATACCATATCTTTGTAGCGCTCGTCGAGGATTTGCACAACAGGTGCAGGGGGCAGGTGGCGGAGGAGCTGTTGCAATCGGTGGAGCTTGTCGCGGTGCAGCAGCCTTGGGAGGGGCGACGGCGCGTTTGTCCGGCATGCGCCCAGGCCCTCCCTGTTGGCGGACCAGATTCTTATGAGGCGCAGGTGCGCGCTGCTTCTGTGCTCCTGTATGAGGCCCCTTGTCCGCCATGGCAACCACCTGCGCGAAGGATCTCGATCCGGCCCCGATCCCCTTTTTGACGATCTTGAGGTTTATTGCTGGAGGATCAAAGGGGCGAAGATTTTTGACAGGGAACAAATCAGATGGAGAGAAGCAACCGGATCGAGCTAGGTCTTTCCGGAGCCATCCCAAGGTGGAGGTGGTGGGGCGTGGGGAATGGGGGCGGCGGCGGTGTGGGGAGGGAATGGACCAGAGCTGTCCAAAAACCCTAGATATTGCCTCGTCGGCGTCAGCAAAGGTGGAAGGCGTCTTAACAAAAGGCGTTTTCATCCTCTCGCATCTGATTGGAGGAAGAGACGTGGCGGCGGGGCCACTGTCAGCAGCCCGACCGGTGGCCCGTATGTTCACCACAGGAGAGATAACTCTCGCCGCTGTCGGAGTAGGACTCGTCGGCGACGAGCAATTTCGAGCCACGGAGCATAAGCTCAGACCACTGTTAGTCCTGACACTCACCATTGGAAACGGAATCGGATCCTAGGATAACCCAAAGCTCGCGCATCTCTGTGGGATACAAATCCCGGCGCGCGACTTCGGGCGAACTCCTGGTGGAACCACACCGCGGGTCGGTCGGTCTCTCTCCTCTCTTTTGTCGTTGTTAACAGTCGGGGCCAATTTGGTTCGTAGAGCAAAATACTGGCATGTCAAATAGACATAAGTGCAACGAAATCGACGGAAATGCGATTCAGGGAAGGAAATGTAGATGCAGTGTCGAAAATGAATTTTATTTTATTTTTGGGCCAAATAGGGAAGCATACTTTACTTTGTCTCTCGGGAAAAAAAAATGCTATGATGATTACGAACAGCAACTCCCGACCGCCCTGACATCCCTGGCCCGCTCTCTCTCTCTCTCTCTCTCGCCCGGATTCGTATCCCTCCCCGCTGTCTGGTTCGATCCAATTTGTTCTCCCCCCTATCTCAATTTGCTGCGCCGACGGCGACGATCCACGGCGCCCATGCCCTACTGGCGCCGGCACCGGACCGGCGCTAATTGATCCCCTCTCATCTTGGCATAGGTAAGGAACCCTAGCTCCACTGGCTGGATTTTGGAGCCATGAGCTCGTATTGTTTCTAGGGTTCGCCGCAACCGTGCTTTCTACCCCCGCCCGTTCGTCCCCGATCTGGTTGCTGCGTGTTACCTTGTAGAGCTTAGTATAAGGTGTGGGCGGAGCTTATATATTGTCCTAATAGTGTTATGGGTTGAACTGAACGGAAACCAGTCCCTGACCATCGCTGTGCTTGTGAACTTCAGGTTGCCAGAAATCATCAGCAGGGGAAAAAATGGTTCAGCTCTTTCTGCAAGTGCCGGCAGACGACGGCAGTGTTGATACAGATGCTGTGAGAGCGAGGAGATCTCTTCTAGAGAAGGCTGAGTCGGTGATCAAGTCGGTTGTAAAGTCTGGAGGCCGGTATGAGGCTCGGATGTGGCTGTGCAGTACCGTCTCGTCGATTCATCTGCTTGATCCGCGTGACCAGCGGGACCTGTTCCTCGATCTCCTGGAGATGAAGGACTCTAGGCGCGACGTCGCTGCCCGCCTGCTGCGGATGATTTTTGACAAGAAGCCTGCGAAGGCTGGCTCTGTTTTAGCGAAGAAGTGTCATATGCTGGAGAAGTTCTTCCAAGGCAGGTTCACTAAGAACTTGATTTTCTTTGTATTTTCTGCTTCTACTCACATAGGCTTTACTTTATTTTTGCTTGCTGCAATTCACTAGTTTATGTATCTAGTATCCAGAACTTACTTTCTGCAGTTTAATATATTTATAGATATTATGTTCAGATATATCATTAGTTCATTTGTTATGCTTCAGCAAACTATCTGTTCAGCTGCTTCAGCTTATTCATAATGTAAGATCTGCTGGATTAATTTTCGATTAGCGCTGTACTTGATGGTTATGTAACTAATGCCCCTTGCTTGTGGGCATTGCTTCAACAAGTTAGAGTGTATGTCATATCAGTAGCATATATCATGGCATTACAGTAATGCAATGCCATAAACTAACAGAAAAAATGAAATTATGTTTTCGTCACATTGTTACAGTAACACCGGCCTCTCTGCCTGTTTCTACGTGCCTTCGGGTAGTGATCATTTTTCTGGATGTGGTGTATTCTATGGTTCATCAAGAGACATCTTGGAATTATTAACAGGAATTGCTTGCTACATATACATATGCTCTTGTAGAAATGTAATTTTCTAACATAAATAGTATGTTATGTCCTGCCTACCTTTTACTCAAAATCTATGTAAGTACCTTTTTGTGCTGGACGGCTTTAATAAAATCTTGATCAAATTAAGCAAAACATGTTAGGGGTTAGAGCTTAGGTACAATATTGTTCTGTCTTTTATTATGCAATACAATAGAATTTAGTTCTGATGCCACTTCTTACATGTTATCTATCATTGCTTACATTATATATTATGACCTGCAGGAAACCCTGAGCGGATACTGCAATGGTTTAGCCACTTTGCTGCTACTGGGGAGTCAGCACACAAAAAGGGTGCTCGGGCACTTGCTCAGTTTGCATTTGTGAATCGTGATGTTTGCTGGGAGGAGCTTGAGTGGAAAGGCAGGCATGGTCAGTCTCCTGCTGTTGTTGCTACTAAGCCTCATTACTTTCGTGATCTTGATGTTCTCCAGACAGTGGAAAATTTCCTTGAATATGTCCCAGACTTCTGGTCTTCAGAAGAGCTTGCTGATTCTGTCAAAGATGGTGAAATACTGCAAATTGATACAGAATATTTTGTAGATCAATTTGTCTATTTGATGTATGAGGGGAATTTCAAAGATGTGTGGCAAGTAGTTGAAGATTTTCTGATGGAGGAGCAGTTTTCCGCTCTGTCTCAGTATATTCTTATTCATCTAGACGAACAAAGACTTCTTCGTTTCTTAAAAACATTAGGGAAGCTCATCAGTCCGAATGCACAGTGCACAAAGTTAGCATTCCCATGCTGCTGGGTTGAGGTTCTTTTGTCAGCACATATTGATCAGATATCTCTTGATGAACTTATCCTATTGAACTGTGTCATTGCCAAGGGTAGACAACTTTGGCACCTCATGAACGACGAAGAACACGAGGAAGAACGAGGGAGGATGGACGAGCTTGTGAGGACCATGAATGACTTGACTGATGCTGATCATTTTGCTCTCATAAAGGATTTCATGGGTACAAAGTTTCCTGATGCACTTAAGTGGATAGGCATCCAGTCCTGGGTAATTTTCTGTGGTTTGTCAAAATTATGCAAATCAGCTGATTCTTGTGAATCTCTGTTCACTGGTAATAGCATAGAATTTCGCAAGGCTTATGATTACTCATTGGTTCAAAACGACGGATACTCGGTTTCACATACTTCAGATACTGATGACAAGGATCTGACTAGAAGTAGTCATAAAAAAAGAAAAAGAGATAAGAAGAGAAGACGGCATAGATATGATTCCGACGAGGATAATGTTGATCAGCTGCTTGAACTGGGAACTTTCACTGGGAAGAGGGCTATTGAATCACAATGTGGAAGCTGGTACCTGTCAACTGATGACTTCTCTGCTCCTTGGGACATTGTATGCTATCTTCTTGCCTTCCCTGTAATATTTCAACCAATGTCTTCACCAGACAACTCATCAATTTTTATTTTGTACTCATGGTTGTCATCTTACTCATGCAGGCCGACATACCGGATCACCTTTCTACTCGTTATCTTAGAGTATGGCTGAAATGGGCTTGCTTTAGATGATCCTCCTACTTGTGACGCATGTGTGGCAATCATACTAGCTTCTCTGGTGAAGTAACCTTTGAGCATGGAGCTGTTTATACATGCATTTTCCCACATGGCATGTGCAATCTTCAGATCATGCATCCTGATGGTAAGCTATCGCTTCCTTTGTCCTACTTGTTGAGTACCATGACATTGATTTCTTCTGTAAAATGCCCAAGTTCAAAAGTCTGTAAACTTTAGAACCTGTAGTTTGATGACTTATGTAAGATTTAAGTTACACTTCATGTGTTCATCTTATAATATCCATCTGTCGTTATGTAATTACACTTCATGTGTTCATCTTATAATATCCATCTGTCGTTATGTAAACTTCCATAAATCGCATGTAGTTCCAGCATTGTTTTACTTCCATATGACGCTACCCTCACATTTGTCGCTTCTTTTGTCTGTTGCAGATTCATTCATTTTGGATGTGTTAACTGTATGAGAGGTCGCACGAGACGACTAAAATGTCTCCTGGAGTTCATCTGAGTAGATTGGTGCCAATGGAAATTCTGGCTACATGGACATGGAAAATAGCTGTAGTTTTGCCCTTAAACAAGTTTGAATGCTGTTTTTGATATTATTACAGATCTTAGTGTTGACTACGGGGTGGTACAAACTAATCTGCAGTTCTTCCCTAATATGACTCGGCGATACATCGCAGTTTGTTACTGCTCTCGGTTTTTCTGATTAAACGTATTCTACATGCGCATCATGAGCACCAGCTAAGAATTCTGTACTACATATGCATCTGTTTTTCTGTACCGGCTGCAGTTCCTGGGTGCAAAGTCTCCATTTTTCTTCCTTCACAATGGAAAATACTCGGTCTTTTTAGAGATTCTGTCTTTTTAGAGATTCTATAATATGGACCACATACGGAGCAAAATGAGTGAATCTACACTCTAAAATATGTCTATATTCATCTGTATTTAGTCCATATTCAAATCTCTAAAAAGATTTATATTTAGGAACAGATGGAGTATGTGAATGTGATGAGGAGACATCACTATTTGGCACCTGACCTCATTTTTTCATTCAAGAATGTCTCGGTGTCAATCAATCAACTGCTATCATCCCTGACTTTATTTCTCACCATCTTGTAAATGATATGACAGTTATTTGAGAAATAAAGTCTGATTATGCTCCAAAAAAAAACTGCTAGTACGTCTAAACTCTGCGGACGGAACAAACTGCATGTGACATGAACTGTTCATAATATTAGAAACGTTTAGACAGGCCACATCCTTCAGCAATCCAATGAACTAATATGTACATTTAACATCCATTATTCATACAATGAGTAATCTGAGTTTGATATCCAGCAGTTTTACAAATATCCAGAACATAATCGAACCAAGTTGTTCTAATGTGGAATGTTGTCCTTTACAAATAGTATGGACAAACCAGAGACCCGTTTTAGCAGGATCTCACTGCCCAGCGCCTGTGGCAACGGTCTTGCAAGCAGTCAGAACCGTGAAGGCATCTGTTTCCTCGTAGCCTAGCAATACTCCGTATCTTAGGATGTAAAGAAGTACAACCCGTTGTCGCTGGCTTCTGGGACAATCTCCAGTGTCGAATTTGTGAGTACTGTAGATATTCAGAGACCAAGATTAGCTTGGGCACCAGGAGTTGAACAACACATAAGTAAACTTAAAAGCTTCTGTATAAGGGGTTAAAACTTACCGATGGGATCATATGTTGGCAGGGAGATTTTTCGAGGGCAGTGCTTTGACTTCGATAGGTTCTTGTACATTGCCGAAGTAGTAAGGCAATCGCGAGGCTGGAATAAAATCAAGGTGAGTAAATTGTTGTACAATAACAATGACTGAAGTGGAGAACATGGGAATACTGAAAAGATCTGCATTTTGACCAAAAATACTTGCAGGTATTCCAACTTTGGGGACATAGTCAAATAGGTTGCTGACAAACAGTGGAACCTAACCAACGCCTGTTTAGCTTTGAGTTCCAATAAAAAATATGAATGAAAGTAAGCTGGACAGTACAGAGTACGGACCAAAATTTCCCAGACACAGTTAGGCCATTCCATTCAAATAAAAATCTGATTCACCTATTTTGCTATCAGGATTTAGAGAGATAGTTGATCGTATTCCAGAAAGTAGTGTGCTTCAAATCTTAGCAAATGTAACATTGTAACTGCAACTATCAGTCCTGTGTGGAACAAAATTTAAGAACGTGTTGTTGTTGGTAATGAGTTTAAGAACAATGCGTTGTGGTAATCGGTATCACATTAATATCGGCCTGCATGTTGGGCATCATTCAGAACGGTTGTGCCAACATTATTCCTTAAGTAGTGAAGTTCTCTTCATGCAAATAAAAATGGAAACTGAGGAGACCTATCCAAGGACAAAAGATGACTCACCTTCAAATCCTTGGTGAAGCATAACCTTAGTTCTTCAACTGAGCCCTTCTTGCAGATGATCTGTGGTGAGCCCCCAAAAGCATGTTTGATGGTATCAATGACATCACTCAGTGCATATTCTTTACCGTTGGAGACCAGGATATCTCCTGTCGCCAGCATTTCCTGCAATCCCAATCCAAATTATAACAATGTAAAAGAGACAATTTCTATGATACAGTTAAGCAGGAGCCAAATTCGTACGCACTACAATTCGAGGGGTTTCAAGTTTGTTTTCTCCATCTGGAAATGAAGGTAATTTGAATAACAATTGTTCAGGTGCTTAAAGCCAACAAAAGAAACCAATAATTCCTGCAAGAAAAAAGAACATTGTGCTACACCTAATGAGTCAATGGCCAGATGCTTACTGTAACGTTATATTTGAGGTAGAGATCAATGGCGGTGGTGAAGTACTGTAATTCTTCATGAACAACAGGGGCCGAGCATGTTCCATGCTTCTCTGTGAAAAATTAAACAAACGATGAAGACTTAGCAATGGAAATGAAACAATGTCTGTGCTCATGGATTACTAAATTAGCAACCCTCTTTTATAACAACAATTCAATTCATTAGGTCAAGCGGATAGAAGAAAATTACCCCACTAAACGATAGCAATCCATGAATGACCGATCGAGCAGCACATGCCAATGCCATTATGCAAAACAACAGGTAAGGGAACAACACAAAAGGTTAGTGACAATTCCAATCGATGATACCAATCGAGGAGTATTCTGAGAGTTCAATCCAACAGTTCTGACACTATACCTCATGAGCCCAGAAGGGGCCCCTGCCACTGAAGCAGGTGGAAGAGGTCGAACAGTAGAGGGACGGCCAGTACTTGTCCAGAGTGGGCTTCAGAGGCGTTATCTACACCAAATAATTGAAGACACGGCAGGACCGTGCATCAACAAAGGTTAGCGCAACGCGGGTGGAAGATCAGGACCTTGTCCTGTCTCCTCCACGGAATTAAACTGTTTTAGCAGGATTAATGAAGATAGAGCGGGCACGTATGGTGTATCAGTGAGGTCTCTGCGGCTAGCACCTTGTCCATGTCGAAGCTGGTGTGGCGGCAGCACGACGGCCAGGTCCCGTCATCGTAGTCCGGCCACAGCCCGTCTGTTCCATCAGCGGAAATCCAACCACACCAGTGAGGAATTCACATCGACCAGGAAGTGAAGAAACCACAAAATTGAGCATGATGTTCGCCGTGCACTTACGGATCGTGAAGGTGTGGAGCGCCTCCGACCTGCAACGAGGAACACGGAGAACAAACGGCGTGAGCACATGAGCGCAGGGCAGGAGGGTGAATCGAATCGAATCGAATCTCCGGAGCGCCAGAAACCCCACCCCATCCGACCCGAACGAGAGCCCCGCGCGCGCGGATGAGGCGGTGGTAGGGAGAGGGAGAGAGGAGAAGAGGGGGGCGGAGCACGTACCGGCAGCAGCCGTTGACGGTGCAGCAGTGGCGGGTGGAGGAGCAGATGGTGCCCGGCCACTGCAGCGCCAGCGCGAAGTAGTCGAACTCGCGCTGCTCCTTCCCGACGGCGGCCGGGGCCACGGACGCCCGGGCGAGGCCCGTGCCGAACAGGCCGGCGGCGACCAGCGTCCAGACCGCCAGCAGGCACGTCGCCGTCGCCGTCGCCATTGCAGTCCGCCCGCCGCGGTGTCTCCTTCTCCCCCTTTCCTTCCCTCCCTCCCTCTGGCTGCTGGGTGGGTCGTAGTTTCAGAATTGAGTGTAGTACACAGAGTACAATCAAGACGCAATGGGGTGCTTTAATAAGGGTGCGGTTAGGGATGACCTCGTGTCGCTGGCAAGTGGGGGCCACTCCGTCCTAGCAGGTCTCCGTCTATTTTCTGTTTTGCTTTCTACTAATTCAAAATAAAATCAGTTTTCTACCGGTAGCTCTGCCGTTCAAAAATCCGAAACAAACCCAGAATTGATAAGCTTTTATGATCTAAACGGCTTTTATATTTTCTCACGGAGGGAAGCATTTTAAGCTACAGAATTGATAGGCTCGGTCTAGTGGATATATTTTGAAATGCCCATGCAAAAAATAAGATATATTTTGAAATGTGCTCTGACAAACGAGCAAAGTGCATGTTATTCTATTTATTTAAATCGATTCCCACACATACTCCTTCATATAAAAAGATGGGCCCTTTCTAAATAAAAAAATAAACATGTTTGATAACCAAAGTCACGTGAAAAAGAATCGGTGCAAGTCGATTTTGTTGAAGACAAAAATGAGGACCAAAGCTACGAGACGGAGCCGGGACGACACAAATGGTTGCGGTGTCCTCGACCGGTGAGGAGGAAATGTCGCAACTGCCCGTGGAATCGCTTGCGGGAGAAATCTCGGGACTTGACGGTTCGGTGTGCGTGGTGGGATGCGGGCGTCGAAGAAGAAGAGAAGGGGGCGGGGATAAAAAAGAAGGATGGTCGGGCAACGATGTGGTGCACGACAGCACCCGCTAGTCAAATGGTGGGTGGGGGAGGGGGGCGACGATTAGGTGTGAGTTGGTGGGCGGCTCGACCCAAGTAGGAAGATGAGGAAGGAAAAGGCACGCGGGCATAAAAACAAGTGACACTTTAAGATATATTTATTTTTGAAAGAATGGTTCAGATTTATTATAAAAAATATTAAAACTATAAAGCATTTCAAACATAGTAAAAATGTATCGTGGTCCTCGATCAATAAATGACCGCTATCTCCGTCAGAACGAGCCATTGACACACCATTGCCGCTTCTCCTCTATTGGAGCCAATATGACCTTATCGATTAGAACCGAAAAATCTTTGTGCATGTGTCCCTAAGGATCGTCACCCTAGGATGGCAATCTTCGTGTTAAACCCTTAAACCGATGTGAAACGTCACACATCATATTTCGCCGTCACGTACATACCCACACAAATATTTTGCACCTTTGTTCTATCAACAGGGTAAACCCCTGAAACCATGAACTTCAATCCTTTGCAACCCAGAATTAATCCTCGTGTCATTCTCTTTATTTTCGCAGCAAAATAAATAAAAAGCCCTCATGCCTTTCTTTTTCTTTCTTTTTTGTGAGAAAACTTCCAGTCTATTCATCATCAATCATAGCAGTATAACAAACACCAGAAAATAATAAAAACCACATCCAAATTTGTAGACCACCTCGCGACGACTACAAACAGTGAAGCAAACCGAAGGCGCGCCATCGTCATCACCTCTCCCTCGTTGCAGTCGGTCAAAACTTATTGTAATAGACAGTCGGGAAGTCATCGTGCTAAGCCCCCCTATAGGACCAGCACATCAGAATAGCAACCGCCACCGATGAAAATAAGCCAAGATCGACAGGATTCAACCTGAAACACATAAACAAAGACGAATGAAGATCAAATCCGAGCGGATTCACCAAAAACAACCACCGACCTAATCCAATGGCATCCGACGGAAACACACCTCCACACGCCATCTGACAAGAATAGTCGCACCGTCGAGATGGGGCTAGACGGGAAGACCTTTATTCCATCTTCAGGAAGCCGCTACCGCTTCATCTTTTTGAGCAAGACACAAACCCTGAACTGACACAAAATACACCTAAAACGAAGAAGGGGCAACGAAGAAGGAGCTCTTCCACCGGCAAGGACCTAGAGGTGGTGCCGCCGACAGGAGGCAAGAAAACCCTAGTCTCCCTTTTTTGCATGGTAATACGTGTCTCATTCATATCATAAGGATTAAAGTACAAGTCACGTCCCCGGACACACCATCGAACTCCAGATCTGGCACTCCACCACGACTAAAACGCCGAAGGAGGAAACCATACCTGCCATCCACAAACCACGAACCCAACACACATTCCGTCTTTCAAACGTCGTCGATATAGACCACAATCTACATCCGCTCCTGGACTACCTCGCAAGCTCTGCACTGACGCTGGAGCAAACGACGTTGCAACGCCGGAGCCCGAGGACACAAGACCACCACAAGGATGATGCCGCCGCGATGCAATCCTTGCGTGAACATTTTTTTTTTTGAGAATCACCGGGGGAGGAGTCCCTCCACCTGAATATATTGCTCAAAGTGGCCATAATACCAGGAGAGTGATCCAGTTTATAAAGAAAACCAGATCGAAAACCTTAACAAGATGGCCCGGTTTATGAAGAAAACCAGGCCGAAAACCATACAAGTAGGATAAAAGAAGAAGAGAGAAAAGAAGCCTAAGACAAAGCTCTGTTGGGGAACGTAGTAATTTCAAAAAAATTCCTACGCACACGCAAGATCATGGTGATGCATAGCAACGAGAGGGAGAGTGTTGTCTCGTACCCTCGTGAGACCCGGCGGAAGCGATCTGGCAACGTAGAGGAAGTAGTCGTGCGTTCTCCTCGCGATCCGACCGATCCGGCGCCGTTACTCGGCGCCCGGAGTTCTTGACACACGACAGCTCGATGGCGTCCCTCGTACTCGATCCAGCCGAGTGTCGAGGAGAGTTCCGTCGGCCTGACAGCGTGGTGGCGATCTTGATGTTTCACGGCGCGGGCTTCGCCTAAGCTTCAGCGACGGTATGGTGAGGTGGAATATGGTGGAGGGGCACGCACGGCTAAGGAACGATCCGTAGATCAAACTTGTGTGTTCTAGGGTGCCCCCTGCCTCAGTATATAAAGGAGGGAGGGGGAGGCCGGCCGACCTAGAGGAGGCGGCCGAGGAGTCCTACTCCCACCGGAGTAGGACTCCCCCTTCCTAGTTGGATTAGGTTTGGGGGAGGGAAGAGGAAGGCGCCGCCTCCTCCTGTCCTATTCGGACTGGGGGGGGGGCGCGCCACCCCTGGCCGGCCCTTCCTCTTCTCCTCGAGGCCCGTCAAGGCCCATTTACCCCGGGGTTCGGTAACCTCCGGTACTCGATAAATTCTGTTTTCACCCTAACCATTCGAACTCCAAACATAGGCTTCCAATATATCAATCTTTATGTCTCGACCATTTGAGACTCCTCGTCATGTCCGTGATCACATCCGGACTCGAACTTCTTCGTACATCAAAATACATAAACTCATAATAACCGCCATCGAAACCTTAAGCGTGCATGACCCTACGGTTCGAGAACAATGTAGACATGACCTAGAACTATTCTCGGTCAATAACCAACAGCGGGACCTGGATGCCCATATTGGCTCCTACATATTCTCGAAGATCTTTATCGGTCGACCGCATAACAACATCGTTGTTCCTTTGTCATCGGTATGTTACTTGCGAGATTCGATCGTCGGTATCCAATACCTAGTTCAATCTCGTTACGGCAAGTCTCTTTACTCGTTCCGTAATACATCATCTCACAACTAACTCATTAGTTGTAGTGCTTGCAAGGCTTCATGATGTGCATTACCGAGAGGGCCAGAGATACCTCTCCGACAATCGGAGTGACAAAACCTAATCTCGAAATCGCCAACCCAACATCCGCCTTTGGAGACACCGTAGTACTCCTTTATAATCACCCGATTCGTTGTGACGTTTGGTAGTACCAAAGTGTTCCTCGGCAAGCGGAGTTGCATAATCTCATAGTCATAGGAACATGTATAAGTCATGAAGAAAGCAATAGCAACATACTAAGCGATCGGGTGCTAAGCTAACGGAATGGGTCATGTCAATCGGATCATTCAACTAATGATGTGATCCGTTAATCAAATAACAACTCTTTGTTCATGGTTAGGAAACATAACCATCTTTGATTAACAAGCTAGTCAAGTAGAGGCATACTAGTGACACTCTGTTTGTCTATATATTCACACATGTATTATGTTTCCGGTTAATACAATTCTAGCATGAATAATAGACATTTATCATGAAATAAGGAAATAAATAATAACTTTATTATTGCCTCTAGGGCATATTTCCTTCAGTCTCCCACTTGCACTAGAGTCAATAATCTAGTTCACATCGCCATGTGATTGAACACCAATAATCATATCTCGTATATGATTAACACCCATAGTTCACATCGTCATGTGACCAACACCCAAAGGGTTTACTAGAGTCGATAATCTAGTTCACATCGCTATGTGATTAACACCCAAAGAGTACAAAGGTATGATCATGTTTTGCTCGTGAGAGAAGTTTAGTCAACGGATCTGCCACATTCAGAGCCGTATGTATTTTGCAAATATTCTATGTCTACAATGCTCTACACGGAGCTACTCTAGCTAATTGCTCCCACTTTCAATATGTATCTAGATCGAGACTTAGAGTCATCGGATCGGTGTCAAAACTTGCATCGGCGTAACCCTTTACGGACGAACCTTTGTCACTTCCATAATCGAGAAACATATCCTTATTCCACTAAGGATAATTTTGACCATTGTCTAGTGATCTACTCCTAGATCACTATTGTACTCCTTGCCAAACTCGATGTAGGGTATACAATAGATCGGTACACAAGATGGCATACTTTATAGAACCTATGGCCAAGGCATAGGAAATGACTTTCATTCTCTTTCTATCTTCTGCCGTGGTCGGGTTTTGAGTCTTACTCAATTTCACACCTTGTAACACGTAAGAACTCTTTCTTTGATTGTTCCATTTTGAACTACTTCAAAATCTTGTCAAGGTATGTACTCATTGAAAAAACTTATCAAGCGTCTTGATCTATCTCTATAGATCTTAATGCTCAATATGCAAGCAGCTTCACCGAGGTCTTTCTTTGAAAAACTCCTTTTAAACACTCCTCTATGCTTTGCGAATAATTCTACATTATTTCCGATCAACAATATGTCATTCACATATACTTATCGAAATCTTTGTAGTGCTCCCACTCACTTTCTTGTAAATCAGGGCTTCCTTTGCAAGTCTGTATAAACTATATCTTTGATCAACTTATCAAAGTGTATATTCCAACTCGAGATGCTTGCACCAAATCCATAGATGGATCATTGGAGCTTGCACACTTTGTTAGCTCCTTTTGATCGATAAAACCTTCGGTTGCATCACATACAACTCTTCCTTGAAACCCATTCAGAATGCAGTTTTACATCCATTTGCCAAATTTCATAAATTGTGGCAATTGCTAACATGATTTGGACAGACTTAAGCATCGCTCTTGTTGAGAAAATCTCATTGTAGTCAACACCTTGAACTTGTCAAAACCTTTTTGCGACAAGTCGAGCTTTGTAGATAGTAACACTACTATCAACGTCCGTCTTCCTCTTGAAGATCCATTTATACAATATGGCTTGCCGATCATCGAGCAACTCCACCAAAGTCCATACTTTGTTCTCATACATGGATCTCATCTCAGATTTCATGGCCTCAAGCCATTTCGCGGAATCTGGGCTCATCATCGCTTCCTCATAGTTCGTGGGTTCATCATGGTCTAGTTACATGACTTCGAGCAGGATTACCGTACCACTCAGTGCGGATCTCACTCTGGTTTACCTCGAGATTCGGTAGTAACGATCCGAAGTTACATGATCATCATCATTAGCTTCCTCACTAATTGGTGTAGTAGTCACGAGAACAGTTTACGTGATGAACTACTTTCAATAAGGGAGAAGGTACAATTACCTTATCAAGTTCTACTTTCCTCCCACTCACTTCTTTCGAGAGAAACTCCTTCTCTAGAAAGGATCCATCTTAAGCAACGAATATCTCGCCTTCGGATCTGTGATAGAAGGTGTACCCAACAATTTCCTTTGGGTATTCTATGAAGACGTACTTCTCCGATTTGGGTTCGAGCTTATCAGGATGAAACTTTTTCACATAAGCATCGCAGCCCCAAACATTAAGAAACGACAACTTTGATTTCTTGCTAAACCACAGTTCATATAGTGTCGTCTCAGCGGATTTAGATGGTGCCCTATTTAACGTGAATGCAGTGTCTCTAATGCATGATCCCAAAACGATATTGGTAAATCTGTAAGAAACATCATAGATTGCACTATATCCAATAAAGTGCGATTACGATGTTTGGACACACCATAACATTGTGGTGTTCGGTGGCGTGAGTGTGAAACTATTTCCACTTTGTTTTAATTGAAGACCAAACTCGTAACTCAAATATTCGTCTCCGTGATCGGATCACGAAACTTTATTTTCTTGTTACGATGATTTTTCCACTTCACTCAAAATTCTTTGAACCTTTCAACTATTTCGGACTTATGTTTCATCAAGTAGATATACCCATATCTGCTCAAATCATCTTGTGAAGGTCGAAAAATAACGATACTTGCCACGAGCATCAACACTCATTGGATCGCATACATCGGTATGTATTATTTCCAATAAGTCAAGAGCTTGTTCCATTGTTCCGAGAACGGAGTTTTAGTCATCTTGCCCAAAAGGCACGGTTCGCAAGCATCAAGTGATTCATAATCAAGTGATTCCAAAATCCCATTAGCATGGAGTTTCTTCATGCGCTTTACACCAATATGACCTAAGCGGCGATGCCACAAATAAGTTGCACTATCATTATTAACTTTGTATTTTTTGGTTTCAATATTATGAATATGTGTATCACTACGATCGAGATCCAATGAACCATTTTCATTGGGTGTGTAACCATATAAGGTTTTATTCATGTAAGCAGAACAACAGTTTATTCTCTTACTTAAATGAATAACCGTATTGCAATAAACACGATCAAATCATATTCATGCTCAACGTAAACACCAAATAACATTTATTTAGGTTCAACACTAATCCGAAAGTATAGGGAGTGTGCGATGATGATCATATCAATCTTGAAACTACTTTCAACACACATCGTCACTTCACCCTTAACTAGTTTCATTTTATTCGCAACTCCGTTTGAGTTACTACTCTTAGCAACCGAACCAGTACCAAATACCGAGGGGTTGCTATAAACACTAGTAAAGCACACATAAAACACCAGTATATCAAATATACCCTTTTTCACTTTGCCATCCTTCTTATCCACCAAATATTTAGGGCGTTCCGCTTCGGTGACCATTTCCTTTGCGATTAAGCACTCGGTTTAGAGCTTTGGTTCAGCTTTGGGTTTCTTCGTGGGAGTGACAACTTGCTTGTCAATCTACTTGAAGTTCCCTTTCTTTCCTTTGCCCTTTTCTTGAAACTAGTGATCTTGTCAACCATCAACACTTGATGCTCTTTCTTGATTTCTACCTTCATCGATTTCATCATCATGAAAAACTCGGGAATCATTTTCATCATCCCTTGCATACTATAGTTCATCACGAAGTTCTACTAACTTGGTGATGGTGACTAGAGAATTCATCAATCACTATCTTATCGGAAGATTAACTCCCACTTGATTCAGCGATTATAGTACCCGCATAATCGAGTACATGCTCACTAGTTGAGCGATTCTCCTCCATCTTTTAGCTATAGAACTTGTTGAAGATTTCATATCTCTCAACTCGGGTATTTGCTTGAAATATTAACTTCAATTCTGGAACATCTCATATGGTCCATGATGTTCAAAACATCTTTGAAGTCCCGATTCTAAGCTGTTAAGCATGGTGCACTTAAACTATCAAGTAGTCATCATATTGAGCTAGCCAAACGTTCATAACGTTTGCATCGCTCGTCTGATAGGTCTGTCACCTAGCGGTGCATTAAGGACATAATTCTTCTGTGCAGCAATGAGGATAAACCTCCGATCACGGATCGAATCCGCATCATTGCTACTAACATTTCTCAACACAATTTTCTCTAGGAACATATCAAAAAACAAACATATGAAAGCAACAACGCGAGCTATTGATCTACAACATAATTTGCAAAATACTACCAGGACTAAGTTCATGTTAATTTAAGTTCAATTAATCATATTACTTAAGAACTCCCACTTAGACAGACATCTCTCTAGTCATCTAAGTGATCACGCGATCCAAATCAACTAAACCATAACCGATCATCACGTGAGATGGAGTAGTTTTCAATGGTGAACATCTTATGTTGATCATATCTACTATATGATTCACGCTCGACCTTTCGGTCTCCGTGTTCCGAGGCCATATCTGCATATGCTAGGCTCGTCAAGTTTAACTTGAGTATTCGCGTGTGCAAAACTGTCTTGCACCCGTTGTAGATGGACGTGAGCTTATCACACCGATCATCACGTGGTGTCCGGGCACGACGAACTTTGGCAACGGTGCATACTCGGGAGAACACTTCTTGATAATTTAGTGAGAGATCATCTTATAATGCTACCGTCGATCAAAGCAAGATAAGATGCATAAAGATAAACATCACATGCAAATCAATATAAGTGATATGATATGGTCATCATCATCTTGTGCTTCGTGATCTCCATCTCTGCAGCACCATCATGATCACCATCGTCACCGGCGCGACACCTTGATCTCCATCGTAGCATCGTTGTCGTCTCGCCAATCTTATGCTTCTCGACTATCGCTACCGCTTAGTGATAAAGTAAAGCATTACAGAAGCGATTGCATTTCATATAATAAGCGACAACCATATGGCTCTGCCGATTGCCGATAACCGGTTACAAAACATGATCATCTCATACAATAAAATATAGCATCATGTCTTGACCATATCACATCACAACATGCCTGCAAAAACAAGTTAGGCGTCCTCTACTTTGTTGTTGCAAATTTTACGTGGCTGCTACGGGCTTTAGCAAGAACCGTTCTTACCTCGCATCAAAACCACAGCGATAGTTTGTCAAATAGACTCCGTTTTAACCTTCACAAGGACCGGGCGTAGCCACTCAGTTCAACTAAAGTGAGAGAGCAGACACCGCCCGGTCACCTTTAAGCAGCGAGTGCTCGTGGCGGTGAAACCAGTCTCGCGTAAGCGTCTGCGTAATGTCGGTCGGGCGCTTCATCTCACAATACCGCTGAACCAAAGTATGACATCTTTGGTAGGCGGTATGACTTATATCGTCCACAACTCACTTGTGTTCTACTCGTGCATATAACATCAACGCATAAAACCAGGCTCGGATGCCACACGCAAGATCATGGTGATGCATAGCAACGAGAGGGAGAGTGTTGTCTCGTACCCTCGTGAACCCGGCGGAAGCGATCTGGCGTAGAGGAAGTAGTAGTCGACGTTCTCCTCGCGATCCGACCGATCCGGCGCCGTTACTCGGCGCCCGAGTTCTTGACACCGTCAGCTCGATGGCGTCCCTCGTACTCGATCCAGCCGAGTGTCGAGGAGAGTTCCGTCGACCGGCGGCGTGGTGACGATCTTGATGTTTCACCGGCGCGAGGCTTCGCCTAAGCTTGCGACAGTATGGTGAGGTGGAATATGGTGGAGGGGCGCGCGCACGGCTAAGGAACGATCCGTAGATCAAACTTGTGTGTTCTAGGGTGCCCCCTGCCCCGTATATAAAGGAGGGAGGGAGGCCGGCCGGCCTAGAGGAGGCGCGCGGGAGGAGTCCTACTCCCAGGAGTAGGACTCCCCCTTCCTAGTTGGATTAGGTTTGGGGGGGGGAAGAGGAAGGGGGGCCTCCTCCTGTCCTATTCGGATCTGGGGGGGGCGCGGCCACCTGGCCGGCCCTTCCTCTTCTCCTCGAGGCCCATCAAGGCCCATTTACCCCGGGGTTCCAGTAACCTCCGTTACTCAGAAAATTCTGTTTTCACGGAACCATTCGAACTCCAAACATAGGCTTCCAATATATCAATCTTTATGTCTCGACCATTTGAGACTCCTCGTCATGTCCGTGATCACATCGGGACTCCAAACTTCTTGGTACATCAAAATACATAAACTCATAATAAGCGCCATCGAAACCTTAAGCGTGCGGACCCTACGGTTCGAGAACAATGTAGACATGACCTAGAACTATTCTCGGTCGATAACCAACAGCGGGATCTGGATGCCCATATTGGCTCCTACATATTCTCGAAGATCTTTATCGGTCGATCCGCATAACAACATCGTTGTTCCTTTGTCATCGGTATGTTACTTGCGAGATTCGATCGTCGGTATCCAATACCTAGTTCAATCTCGTTACCGCAAGTCTCTTTACTCGTTCAGTAATACATCATCTCACAACTAACTCATTAGTTGTAGTGCTTGCAAGGCTTGATGATGTGCATTACCGAGAGGGCCCAGAGATACCTCTCCAGACAATCGGAGTGACAAAACCTAATCTCGAAATCGCCAACCCAACATCGCCTTTGGAGACACTGTAGTACTCCTTTATAATCACCCGATTCGTTGTGGCGTTTGGTAGTACCAAAGTGTTCCTCCGCAAGCGGGAGTTGCATAATCTCATAGTCATAGGAACATGTATAAGTCATGAAGAAAGCAATAGCAACATACTAAGCGATCGGGTGCTAAGCTAACGGAATGGGTCATGTCAATCGATCATTCAACTAATGATGTGATCCGTTAATCAAATAACAACTCTTTGTTCATGGTTAGGAAACATAACCATCTTTGATTAACAAGCTAGTCAAGTAGAGGCATACTAGTGACACTCTGTTTGTCTATATATTCACACATGTATTATGTTTCCGGTTAATACAATTCTAGCATGAATAATAGACATTTATCATGAAATAAGGAAATAAATAATAACTTTATTATTGCCTCTAGGGCATATTTCCTTCAAGCTCGACCTAGGTAGCAGACAATTGACCATCACCATGATGAGACACAGGTAAATGTGAGATGTCCTCAAAGGATCACAATACCAAGACTTTGCACTCGGCCTAACGCATCACATCGGCGTACGTATCAAACCCCACGGCGCAACAGAGGAGCATCCATAGTCAATGAGTGAAGGACTGATGGCCTCGTCACGGAAGGACCGAAGAATTTTTATTCAACGCTGTCATCATCGCCGCCGGAGCCAAGACGATGAACAGCCTAAAAACCTAGACTATGAAAGAGTAAAAACGATCCACACACGTGGATCCGGCTACCCCCTTCACCACCAACGACCGAGGTCGCGGGCGGAGGGGAGCCGTCGGAGGACGACGCTGGAAGATTAGCCTCTCCTGGCGCGGGGGTTCTGGCCGCAAAAAAAAAAAACCTAGTCTCCCGTGGCCTCGCGTGAGACACATGGAACGTCTACGGAATGAGTGTTTATTTACTGAGAATACAAATACGTAAAATGTGGGGTATATGGCCCTTCTCTTTCTGCTCGCAAACATTTTCCAGTCCGAGAACTTGTGGGCAGGGGCCGTAGAGATAGAGCACCACACGCATCACATGCCCCTGTGGAAATTGCAAGTACCTAGCAAAAGAAAAAGGAAAAGAAGAAGATAAGAGCCGAGCCCCGCCCGGCCAAGAAGAAAAGAGCCTGCCGGATGCAGCAACCGACCCGAGGCTGGCTGAATATTTTGCCACGGCATATGTCGGTCTGATGCTTTCGAATCTCTCGATCATTGCGGAATATCCTTTGCCACCATTAAACACCGTCGAAAGAGACAAGCAAGCGAGCAGTCCTCCGTCTCTGATCAGAACCAAATCGAGTAGCAAACACGCGTTCGAGCCAGCTCGTCCAGGGGTGAAAGTGAAACGCACTACTACAGTGCATCGAGAGCAACGGCTGTGCTCAACCCCTCCGATATTCTTTGATGCCATTTTCACCATGTACACCGTACGTGGCTATGTACTGTTTTTTTTAGAACACGTACTTTTCTTTTTGAGTCCATAGAACACGTACTGTCAAAAAGGTTGTAATGCCAATTTGACACCGGGCCCGGCCCATTGGACCTCAGCAAAAGGCCGCCCTGTTTGAGGCCCATGCAATACGGCTGGCTTGGGGGCACGCACCGTCCGCAGGCGCGAGGAGCAACTCGTTTAGTCCCACCTCGCCCAGCGAGGAGGGCACGGGAGGGCGAGGGGACTACAAATAGAGGGGCAGGGCAGCCGCTGCAACTCATACCTTTCTCGGCCTTTTGGCTAAGATCAAGTGTAGTATCTGTTCTTATCAGTTTAATATTTGATATGTGGGCCATGTGCCCACAATGATATTAAATTTATTTTTTGTGGGGGAGGGCCCACCACAGTGGCTTGCCACTGGGGCCCTCGCGTGTTCCTTGGACGTTGCACTACTGTCTAGGTGTGGCGCACCCCAACCAAATCAAATTAAAATTTTATCCTCTTAGGTGAGATGAAATGTTTTGAAATTCAATAGGGTTTAGCGGGCGATAGCTCAACGCCCCCCGCAGCCCTTCTAGGTTCCAGTTCTTCTTCCGAGGTGAGAAAGGTCGATGTCTATGTTACCCAACAACATACCTGTGCTTTCGTGCAAATTCAGGCAATCTATCTTTGTGTAGTGATGTTCAAAAAATCTATCTTCATGGCGTGCAGAGTCATTTATCGTGACACTGTACGTGATGCAGAGGAGTAGCCGTACTCATCCAGTCATCCTGTATCTCTGGGTAGCCACACATTCCGTGAGCCGCTGCAGCACGAACGAACAAAGGGCGAGCCTAGTGGATCAGCACAACGGTACTGTAAACAAAACAAAAAAGCTAGTATAAGCACAAGTGTAATGCTTCTGCCAGTAAATTTAGACCACGTACCCTACTAACCAAGGGGGCAGTTCAGTGAAACATCAGCACATGCACAGGCGTCAGTCCCGCGAAATGGTACTTAAGGAAATCACCTACATTTTTTTTGCGGGTAGGGAATCATTACTCGAGACAAAAATTAGACATCTGTTAGATAAAGTCTTTACCCATCCAACTAGAAATATTCTTAATTATTCCATGATTCTATCAATGATAGGTGAAAGATTCTCTCTCCTCAATTTATCAAGATGGGAAGGTACACCTAAATATTTGAGTGAAAGAAACCAAGCTTACAACAAAAGAACCATCTAGCATTATAAATAATCTAAATAAAGAATTAAAAGTAATAACCTATGGTTATTCATATTTCCAAATGTGCTTCGAGAAATTTGTGAAATTCTATTTCATAATTTGTCCACACACATTGGATCTGTAGCTAATCTTTCGTAACATGTTTTTTAGCGACCGAAAAATCTCAGCCCGCACTACACATCGGCCGATTGATTTCTATTACAAATCAGTCACAATGGCGATCCTCAGATGCATCTCGCTTGGTCCGTCTGATGCATTACGCCATGACTACATCGCCTGTGTTGTGCTCTTTGTTATGCAATGTAATCGACATTGCAGTCGCTGTCACAACACTACACCATCGCAATGCTGTCTCTATTGCGCTCGTCGATATGCAAAATCATCGACAATGCAGTCATCATGATGCAACATTGCCACCACTGCAGCGACATCGCTGACGTTGTGGCGTCGTCGCGGCACTACGCCATCGCAATGTTGCGAATGGTGCGCCCCTTGTTACAGCATCACGATCTTATCAACAACAATGGCCACGGCGCCCCTCCGACGAGCTTGCAACGCCGACGCCTTCGTCGAGCTTGCAACACCATCGCAGCATCGTCGGTCGCCATCATGGTGCAACAACATAGGTTGCAACAACTCTAGTGGTCTCACAACCTGTCAATGTTGGGGTTGTACCAACTCGATGGCCTCACAACAAGGGTTGCAGCATTACCGTCCGCCATTGCAATGGCACTCAAAGTCACTACTGTTGCCCGTCGTTGTCGCAACATGGTGCCTCTCCCGGCAACACAGCCGCAGTGGCGGCCATCGACCCCTCCATTTGCATTTGTTTGTGGAACCGCATGACGCTGATTATAAAATCTATGGCTTGGAGCACGAATCTGTGGCAGCCTGTTGCAGGGGTGGGAGGAAAGCCCTTGTTTCAATCAATGGCGCTGAAGGGAGGATCCGTATAGTGCAGATATCACTATGAGGAAGAAAACTTGTGATGGACCCTTTCCTCGAGAAGATAAGAATAAAAGGAGGAGGGGTGAACATACTGGGTAGGCCCACAGGACGCGTGGCGCACGATGAAGGCGCTCATCGATGTGCTATTTTCAGTCGGGCAATTCTAGTCCTTCCACTTTTGATTTGGCACTCGCTATGTGACAGTCAACTGACGTGCAGATTGGATCAACCGCCTCCATAGTTGTTGAATCGTGTGCGTGATAGTGATAACCCACAAGTATATGGGATCGCAACAGTTTTCGAGGGTAGAGTATCCAACCCAAATTTATTGAGTCGACACAAGGGGAGCCAAAGAATATTCTCAAGTATTAGCAGCTGAGTTGTCAATTCAACCACATGTGAAAGACTTAAATCTGCAGCAAAGTATTTAGCAACAAAGTAGTATGGAAGTAACGGTAACGGTGGCAAAAGTAACAGTAGCAGTTTTGTAGCAATCGTAACAGTGGCAGCGGAAAAGTAACTTAACAAAGATCAATATGAAACGAGCTCGTAGGCAATGGATCAATGATGAAAAATTATGTCGGATGTATCATGCAAAAGTTATAACATAGGGTGACACAGAACTAGCTCCAGTTCATCAATGTAACATAGACATGTATTCCGAATATAGTCATACGTGCTTATGGAAAGAACTTGCATGACATCTTTTGTCCTACCCTCCCGTGGCAGCAGGGTCCTAATAGAAACTAAGGGATATTAAGGCCTCCTTTTAATAGAGTACTGGACCAAAGCATTAGCACTTAGTGAATACATGAACTCCTCTAACTACGGTCATCACCGGGAAGTGTCCCGACTATTGTCACTCCGGGGTTTGCCGGATCATAACACATAGTAGGTGACTATAACTTGCAAGATAGGATCAAGAACTCACATATATTCATGAAAACATAATAGGTTCAAATCTGAAATCATGGCACTCGGGCCCTAGTGACAAGCATTAAGCATGGCAAAGTCATAGCAACATCAATCTTAGAACATAATGGATACTAGGGATCAAACCCTAACAAAACTAACTGGATTACATGGTAAATCTCATCCAACACAACACCGTCCAGCAAGCCCTACAATGGGATTACTCACGCACGGCGGTGAGCATCATGAAATTGGTGATGGAGGATGGTTGATGATGACGATGGCGACGGATTCCCCTCTCCGGAGCCCCGAACGGACTCCAGATCAGCCCCCCCGAGGAAGAACAATGCTTGGAGGCGGCTCCGTATCGTAAAACGCGATGAATCCTTGTCTTTGATTTTTTTTCTCCCCGAACGTGAATATATGGAGTTGGAATTGAGGTCGGTGGAGGTCCAGGGGGCCCACGAGGCAGGGGGCGCCCCCACCCTTGTGGCTAGGGTGTGGGCCCCTTCTGTTGATTCTTTCGCTAATACTTTTTATTAATTCCAAAACGTTACTCCGTGAAGTTTCAGGTCATTCCGAGAAATTTTATTTCTGCACAAAAATAACACCATGGCAATTCTGCTGAAAACAGCGTCAGTCCGGGTTAGTTCCATTCAAATCATGCAAATTAGAGTTCAAAACAAGGACAAAAATGTTTGAAAAAGTAGATACGTTGGAGACGTATCAACTCCCCCAAGCTTAAACCTTTGCTTGTGCTCAAGCAATTCAGTTGACAAACTGAAAGTGATAAAGAAAAACTTTTACAAACTCTATTTGATCTTCTTGTTGCAAATATGTAAAGCCAGCATTCAAGTTTTCAGCAAGATCATGAACTAACCATATTCACAATAACATTTAGGTCTCATATTTATTCATATCAATGGCATATTAACTAGCGAGCAATAATAATAAATCTTGGATGGCAACACTTTCTCAAAAATATCATGATATAATATAACAAGATGGTATCTCGCTAGCCCTTTCTGAGACCGCAAAACATAAATTCAGAGCACCCCTGAAGATCAAGGACTGACTAGACATTGTAATTCATGGCAAAAGAGATCCAGTCACAGGCATACTCAATGTAAATTAATAACAATGCATACAAATGACAGCGGTGCTCTCCAACTGGTGCTTTTATAAGAGGATGATGACTCAACATAAAATTAAATGGATAGGCCCTTCGCAGAGGGAAGCAGGGATTTGCAAAGGTGCTAGAGCTCGAGTTTTGAAACAGAGATAAATAATATTTTAAGCGGCATACTTTCATTGTCAATATAACAACCAAGAGATCTCGATATATTCCATGCTACATACATTATAGGCGGTTCCCAATCAGAATGGTAAAGTTTATACTCCCCTACCACCAACAAGCACATTCCACAGCTGGTCCGAAACAACAGGTACTGTCGAACTAACAACAATCCTTGGGGAGTTTTGTTTGCAATTATTTTGATTTGATTTGAGCATGGGACTGGGCATCCCGGTTACCGGCCATTTTCTCGTGAATTATGAGCGGAGTCCACTCATCGTGAGAATAACCCACCTAGCATGGAAGATATAGACAACCCTGTAGGAGAACGTAGTAATTCAAAAAAATTCCTACGATCACGCAAGATCTATCTAGGAGATTCATAGCAACGAGACAGGAGAGTATGTCCACGTACCCTCATAGACCAAAAGCGGAAGCGTTTAGTAACGCGGTTGATGTAGTCGAGCATCTTCACGATCCAATGATCCAAGTACCGATCGTACGACACCTCCGTGTTCAGCACACGTTCAGCACGACAATGTCCCTCGAGCTCTTGATACAGTTGAGGACGAGGGAGAGTTTCGTCCGCACGACGGCGTGGCCTTGTAGACCAAAAGTGGAAGCGTTTAATAACGCGGTTGATGTAGTCGAACCTCTTCGTGGTCCAACCGATCCAAGTACCGAACGTACGGCACCTCCGCGTTCAACACATGTTCAGCTTGATGACGTCCCTCGTGCTCTTGATCCAGTTGAGGACGAGAGTTCCGTCAGCACAACGGCGTGGTGACGGTGACAATGATGTTATCGGTGCAGGGCTTCGCCTAAGCACTACGACGATATGATCGAGGTATGTAACTGTGGAGGGGGGCACCGCACACGGCTAAGGCAAAACTTGGTGTGCCTTGGGGTGCCCCCTGCCCCCGTATATCAAGGAGGGAGGAGGAGGAGGAGGCAGGCCAAGGGGGAGGCGCGCCAAGGGGGGGGGAGTCTTACTAGGACTCCAAACCTAGTAGGATTCGGCCCCCTCCTATTCCAAGACGGGAAAGAAGGGAAGGAGAGGGAGAGGGGAAGGAAAGAGGGGACCGCGCCCCCTCTCCCTAGTCCAATTCAGACTTCTATGGGGAGGGGGGTGCGCCACCTTGTGGCCTTCCCTCTCCTAGTCCCTTATAGCCCATCTAGGCCTAACTCCCCCGGGGGGTTCCAATAACCCCTCGGTTCCTTGAAACATGTCCCAACTCTTCCGAAACCTTTCCCATGTCCGAACATAGTCTTCCAATATATCAATCTTTATGTCTCGGCCATTCTGAGACTCCTCTTCATGTCCGTGATCTCATCCGGGACTCCGAACAAACTTCGGTCATCAAAAACACATAGCTCATAATACAAATCGTCATCGAACGTTAACCGTGCGGACCCTACGGGTTCGAGAACTATGTAGACATGATCGAGAAACATCTCCGATCAATAACCAATAACGGAACCTGGATGCTCATATTGGATCCTACATATTCTACGAAGATCTTTATCGGTCAAACCGCATAACAACATACGTTGTTCCCTTTCTCATCGGTATGTTACTTGCCTGAGATTCGATCATCGGTATCATCATACCTAGTTCAATCTCGTTACCGGCAAGTATCTTTACTCGTTCCGTAATGATTCATCCCGCAACTAACTCATTAGTCACATTGCTTGCAAGGCTTATAGTGATGAGCATTACCGAGAGGGGCCAGAGATACCTCTCCGATACATGGAGTGACAAAACCTAATATCGATCTATGCCAACCCAACAAACACCTTAGGACACACATGTAGAGCATGTTTATGATCACCCAGTTATGTTGTGACGTTTGATAGCACACAAGGTGTTCCTTCGGTATTCGGGAGTTACATAATCTCATAGCCCGAGGAACATGTATAAGTCATGAAGAAAGCAGTAGCAATGAAACTGTAACGATCATAATGCTAAGCTAACGGATGGGTCTTTTCCATCACATCATTCTTCCAATGATGTGATCCCGTTCATCAAATGACAACACATGTCTATGGTTAGGAAACATAACCATCTTTGATTAACGAGCTAGTCAAGTAGAGGTATACTAGGGACACTATGTTTTGTCTATGTATTCACACATGTACTAAGTTTCCGGTTAATACAATTCTAGCATGAATAATAAACATTTATCATGATATAAGGAAATATAAATAACAACTTTATTATTGCCTCTAGGGCATATTTCCTTCAGTATCCCACTTGCACTAGAGTCAATAATCTAGATTACACAGTAATGATTCTAACACCCATGGAGTCATGGTGCTGATCATGTTTTGCTCGTGGAAGAGGCTTAGTCAACGGGCCTGCAACATTCAGATCCGTATATATTTTGCAAATCTCTATGTCTCCCTCCGCGACTTGATGCCGGATGGAATTGAAGCGTCTGTTGATGTGTTTGGTTCTCTTGTGAAATCTGGATTCCTTTGCCAAGGCAATTGCACCAGTATTGTCACAAAAGATTTTCATTGGACCCGATGCACTAGGTATAGCACCTAGATCGGATATCAAGTCCTTCATACTTACTCCTTCATTTGTTGCTTCCGAAGCAGCTATGTACTCCGCTTCACACGTAGATCCTGCCACGACGCTCTGCTTGGAACTGCACCAACTGACAACTCCACCATTCAATATAAATACATATCCGGTTGGCGACTTAGAGTCATTCAGATCAGTGTCAAAGCTTGCATCGACGTAACCATTTACGACAAGCTCTTTGTCATCTCCATAAACGAGAAACATATCCTTAGTCCTTTTCAGGTATTTCAGGATGTTCTTGATCTTGCCTAGTGCTCCACTCCTGGATTGCTTTGGTACCTCCCTGCTATACTTATAGCAAGGCACACATCAGGTCTGGTACACAACATTGCATACATGATAGAACCTATGGCTGAGGCATAGAGAATGACTTTCATTTTTTCTCTATCTTCTGAAGTGGTCGGGCATTGAGTCTGACTCAACTTCACACCTTGTAACATAGGCAAGAACCATTTCTTTCACTGATCCATTTTGAACTTCTTCAAAACTTTATCAAGGTATGTGCTTTGTGAAAGTCCAATTAAGCGTCTTGATCTATCTCTATAGATCTTGATGCCCAATACGTAAGCAGCTTCACCAAGGTCTTTCATTGAAAAACTCTTATTCAAGTATACTTTTATGCTATCCAGAAATTCTGTATTATTTCCAATCAACAATATGTCATCCACATATAATATTAGAAATGCTATAGAGTTCCCACTCACTTTATTGTAAATACAGGCTTCTCCAAAAGTCTGTATAGAACCATATGCTTTGATCACACTAGCAAAGTGTTTATTCCAACTCCAAGAGGCTTGCACCAGTCCATAAATGGATCGTTGGAGCTTGCACAATTTGTTAGCACCCTTTGGATCGACAAAACCTTCTGGTTGCATCATATACAACTCTTCCTCAAGAAATCCATTAAGGAATGCAGTTTTGACATCCATGTGCCAAATTTCATAATCATAAAATGCGGCAATTGCTAACATGATTCAGACAGACTTAAGCATCGCTACGGATGAGAAAGTCTCATCATAGTCAACTCAAACTTGTCGAAAACCTTTCGCAACAAGTCGAGCTTTGTAGACAGTAACATTACCGTCAACGTTAATCTTCTTCTTGAAGATTCATTTATTTTCTATGGCTTGCCGATCATCGGGCAAATCCATCAAAGTCCACACTTTGTTCTCATACATGGATCCCATCTCAGATTTCATGGCCTCAAGCCATTTCGTGGAATCTGGGCTCATCTTCGCTTCCTCATAGTTCGTAGGTTCATCATGGTCTAGTAACATGACTTCCAGAACAGGATTACCGTACCACTCCGGTGCAAACCGTACTCTGGAAGACCTACGAGGTTCAATAGTAACTTGATCTGAAGTTTCATGATCATCATCATTAGCTTCCTCACTAATTGGTGTATGAATCACTAGAACTGATTCCTGTGATGAACTACTTTCCAATTCAGGAGAAGGTACAATTACCTCATCAAGTTCTACTTTCCTCCCACTCACTTCTTTCGAGAGAAACTCCTTCTCTAGAAAGAATCCATTCTTAGCAACGAATATCTTGCCTTCGGATCTGTGATAGAATGTGTACCCAACAGTTTCCTTTGGGTATCCTATGAAGACACATTTCTCCGATTTGGGATCAAGCTTATCAGGTTGAAGCTTTTTCACATAAGCATCGCAGCCCCAAACTTTAAGAAACGACAACTTTGGTTTCTTGCCAAACGACAGTTCATAAGGCATCATCTCAACGGATTTCGATGGTGCCCTATTTAAAGTGAATGCAACCGTCTCTAAAGCATAACCCCAAAACGATAGCGGTAAATCAGTTAGAGACATCATAGATCACACCATATCCAATAAAGTACGGTTACGACATTCGGACACACCATTACGTTATGGTGTTCCAGGTGGCGTGAGTTGCGAAACTATTCCACATTGTTTCAAATGTAGACCAAACTTGTAACTCAAATATTCGCCTCCACAATCAGATCGTAGAAACTTTATTTTCTTGTTACGATGATTTTCCACTTCACTCTGAAATTCTTTGAATATTTCAAATGTTTAAAACTTATGTTTCATTAAGTAGATATACCCATATCTTCTCAAATCATCTGTGATGGTAAGAAAATAATGATACCCACCACGAGCCTCAAAACTCATTGGACTGCATACATCAGTATGTATTATTTCCAATAAGTCAGTAGCTCGTTCCATTGTTCTGGAGAATGAAGTTTTAGTCATCTTGCCCATGAGGCATGGTTCGTAAGCACCAAGTGATTCATAATCAAGTGATTCCAAAAGCCCATCAGCATGGAGTTTCTTCATGTGCTTTACACCAATATGACCTAAACGGCAGTGCCACAAATAAGTTGCACTATCATTATCAACTTTCCATCTTTTGGCTTTAATATTAACATGTGTATCTCCACGATCGAGATTCAATAAAATTAGACCACTCAACAAGGGTGCATGACCATAAAAGATATTACTCATATAAATAGAACAACCATTATTCTCTAATTTAAATGAATAACCATCTCGCATCAAAAAAGATCCAGATATAATGTTCATGCTCAACGCTGGCACCAAATAACAATTATTCAGGTCTAAAACTAACCCCCGAAGGTAGATGCAGAGGTAGCGTGCCGACGGCGATCACATCGACCTTGGAACCATTCCCGACGTGCATCGTCACCTCGTCCTTAGCCAATCTTCGTTTAATGCGTAGCCCCTGTTTTGAGTTGCAAATTTGAGCAACAGAACTAGTATCAAATACCCAGGCGCTACTACGAGCATTAGTAAGGTACACATCAATAACATGTATATCAAATATACCTTTCACTTTGCCATCCTTCTTATCCGCCAAATACTTGGGGCAGTTCCGCTTCTAGTGACCAGTCCCTTTGCAGTAGAAGAACTTAGTTTCAGGCTTAGGTCCAGACTTGGGCTTCTTCCCGGGAGTAGCAACTTTCTTGATATTCTTCTTGAAGTTCCCCTTCTTCCCTTTGCCCTTTTTCTTGAAACTAGTGGTCTTGTTAACTATCAACACTTGATGCTCCTTCTTGATTTCTACCTCCACAGCCTTTAGCACTGCGAAGAGCTCGGGAATCGTTTTTGTCATCCCTTGCATATTATAGTTCATCACGGAGCCTTTATTGCTTAGTGGCAGTGATTGAAGAACTTTGTCAATGACAATCAGGAAGATTAACTCCCAGCTGAGTCAAGTGGTTACGGTACCCAGATATTCTGAGTATGTGTTCACTGACAGAACTATTCTCCTCCATTTGGCAGCTATAGAACTTGTTGGAGACTTCATATCTCTCAACTCGGGCATTTGCTTGAAATATTAACTTCAACTCTTGGAACATCTCATATGCTCCATGACGTTCAAAAATGTCTTTGAAGTCCTGATTCTAAGCCGTAAAGAATGGCACACAGAACTATCGAGTAGTCATCAACACGCGTCTGCCAGGCATTCACAATGTCTACAGTTGCTGGCGCAGGTGGTACACCTAGCAGTGCTTCCAGGACGTAATTCTTCTGTGCAGCAATAGGGATAATCCTCAAGTTACGGACCCAGTCCGTGTAATTGCTACCATCATCTTTCAACTTAGCTTTCTCTAGGAATGCATTAAAATTCAAGGGAACGGTAGAACGGGCCATTGATCTACAACAACATAGACATGCAATAACTATCAGGACTAAGTTCATGATAAATTAAAGTTCAATTTAATCATATTACTTAAGAACTCCCGCTTAGATAGACATCCCTCTAGTCATCTAAATGATCACGTGATTGAAATCAACTAAACCATGTCCGATCATCACGTGAGATGGAGTAGTTTTCAATGGTGAACATCACTATGTTGATCATATCTACTATATGATTCACGTTCGACCTTTTGGTCTCAGTGTTCCGAGGCCATATCTGCATATGCTAGGCTCGTCAAGTTTAACCTGAGTATCCTGCACGTGCAAAACTGGCTTGCACCCGTTGTATGTGAACATAGAGCTTATCACACCCTATCATCACGTGGTGTCTCGGCACGACGAACTGTAGCAACGGTGCATACTCAAGGAGAACACTTATAACTTGAAATTTACTAAAGGGATCATCTTATAATGCTACTGTCGTACTAAGCAAAATAAGATGCATAAAAGATAAACATCACATGCAATCAAAATATGTGACATGATATGGCCATCATCATCTTGTGCTCATGATCTTCATCACCGAAGCATCGTCATGATCTCCATCGTCACCGGCTTGACACCTTGATCTCCATCATAGCATCGTTGTCTTCACGCCAACTATTGCTACTACGACTATCGGTACCGCTTAGTGATATAGTAAAGCAATTACATGGCGATTGCATTTCATACAATAAAGCGACAACCATATGGCGCCTGCCAGTTGCCGATAACTCAGTTACAAAACATGATCATCTCATACAACAATTTATATCACATCATGTCTTGACCATATCACATCACAACAAGCCCTGCAAAAACAAGTTAGACGTTCTCTACTTTGTAGTTGCAAGTTTTACGTGGCTGCTACGGGCTTCTAGCAAGAACCGTTCTTACCTACGCATCAAAACCACAACGATTTTTCGTCGAGTGTGCTGTGTTAACCTTCAACAAGGATCGGCCGTAGTCAAACTCGATTCAAGTAAAGTTGGAGAAACAGACATCCGCCAGCCACCTATGTGCAAAGCATGTCGATAGAACCAGTCTCATGAACGCGGTCGTGTAATGTCGGTCCGGGCCGCTTCATCCAACAATACCGCTGAATCAAAGTAAGACGTTGGTGGTAAGCAGTATGACTATTATCGCCCACAACTCTTTGGGTTCTACTCGTGCAAATAACATCTACGCATAGACCTGCTCGGATGCCACTGTTGGAGAACGTAGTAATTCAAAAAAAATCCTACGATCACGCAAGATCTAGGAGATGCATAGCAACGAGACGGGAGAGTATGTCCACGTACCCTCGTAGACCAAAAGCGGAAGTGTTTAGTAACGCGGTTGATGTAGTCGAACGTATTCATGATCCAAACGATCCAAGTACCGATCGTATGGCACCTCCGTGTTCAGCACACTTTCAGCACGATGACGTCCCTCGAGCTCTTGATCTAGTTGAGGACGAGGGAGAGTTCCGTCAGCACGACGTTGTGGCCTCGTAGACCGAAAGCGGAAGCGTTTAGTAATGCGGTTGATGTAGTCGAACGTCTTCGTGATCCAACCGATCCAAGTACCGAACATACGACACCTCCGCGTTCAGCACACGTTCTGCTCGATGATGTCCCTCGTGCTCTCCATCCAGTTGAGGACGAGCGTGAGTTCCGTCAGCACGATGGTGTGGCGACGGTGATGATGATGTTACCAGCGTAGGGCTTCGCCTAAGCACTACGGCGATATGATCGAGGTATGTAACTGTGGAGGGGGGCACGACACACAGCTAAGGCAAAACTTGGTGTGCCTTGGGGTGCCCCCTTGCCCCGATATATAAAGGAGGGAGGAGGAGGAGGCCGGCCAAGGGGGAGGCACGCAAGGGGTGGAGTCCTACTAGGACTCCAAACCTAGTAGGATTCGGCCCCCCTTTCCTATTCCAAGAGGGGAAAGGAGGGAAGGAGAGGGGAAGGGGAAGGAAAGAGGGGGCCGCGCCCCCTCTCCCTAGTCCAATTTATGGACCAATTTATGGCCCATCTTATGGCCACTGCTATGGGGAGGGGCGTGCGCCACCTTATGGCCTTCCCTCTCCTACTCCCTTATGGCCCATCTTGGCCCATAACTTTGCCGGGGGGGTTCTAGTAACCCCTCGGTTCCCCGAAACACGTCCGAACTCTTCCGAAACCTTTCCGGTGTCTGAACATAGTCTTTCAATATATCAATCTTTATGTCTCAACCATTTTGAGACTCCTCTTCATGTCCTTGATCTCATCCGGGACTCCGAACAAACTTCAGTCATAAAAAACACATAACTCATAATACAAATCGTCACGAACGTTAAGCGTGCGGACCCTACGGGCACGAGAACTATGTAGACATGATCGAGACACATCTCCGATCAATAACCAATAGTGGAACTTGGATGCTCATATTGGCTCCTACATATTCTACAAAGATCTTTATCGGTTGAGGGAGTCCTAGACTAGGGGGTGTCCGGATAGCCGGACTATCATCATCGGCCGGACTCCAAGACTATGAAGATACAAGATTGAAGACTTCGTCCCGTGTCCGGATGGGACTTTCCTTGGCGTGGAAGGCAAGCTTGGCGTCTGGGATATGTAGATCTCCTACCATTGTAACCGACTGTGTAACCCTAGCCCTCTCCGGTGTCTATATAAACCGGAGGGTTTTAGTCCGTAGGACACACAACCATTACAACAACCATACCATAGGCTAGCTTCTAGGGTTTAGCCTCCTTGATCTTGTGGTAGATCCACTCTTGTACTACCCATATCATCAATATCAATCAAGCGAGGGTAGGGTTTTACCTCCATCGAGAGGGCCCGAACACAGGTAAAAACATCGTGTCCCTTGTCTCCTGTTACCATCCGCCTAGACGCACAGTTCGGGACCCCCTACCCGAGATCCGCGGTTTGACACCGACATTGGTGCTTTCATTGAGAGTTCCTCGTGTGCGTCACCGATAGGCTTGATGGCCGTCAATCAACAACAACGCGATCCAGGGTGAGACTTTTCTCCCCGGACAGATCTTCGTATTCGGCGGCTTTGCACTGCGGGCCAATTCACTTGGCCATCTAGAGCGAATCGAAGCTACGCCCGCCATCGGTCGATTTGGAAGCCTAAACTTCACGGCCGACATCCGCGGAGACTTGTTCTTTGATGGATTCGAGCCACACCGAAGCGTGCCGCCTTGTCACGATGGGCATGACTTAGCTCTGCACGGACGGTACCACAGAGGCCGCTGCGAGTCGCTTTGACCCATAGTTCGGAGCCCACCGCGCAGATCGAGGATAGGTGGCTGGACACCGCCTCGGGAGCTGCAACTTCTACGGCGATGGATCCGAATACCGACCTTGTCCCCTGTAAAGCCCGTGACTCCGAGGTGCCGGACTTCTTGCCGGACTCCGAACCTCCTGCGCCCCTGCCAACCGAATCCGATTGGGCGCCGATCATGGAGTTCACCGCTGCGGACATCTTTCAGCACTCGCCCTTTGGCGACATCCTGAACTCGCTAAAGTATCTCTCGTTATTAGGAGAACCCTGGCCGGACTGCGGTCAGGATGGTTGGGATGCGGACGACAAAGAAATTCAAAGCCCACCCACCACCCACTTTGTAGCCATTGTCGACGATCTAACCGACATGCTAGACTACGACTCCGAAGACATCGACGGTATGGGCGGCGATGCGGAGGCGATCAAGAACCAGCGCCTACGAGGCACCGGAAGACCACCTCGTCATACGACATATACATGGTGGACACCCCAAAGGATGGGGACGGCGAAGAAGCAGCAGAGGCAGATTCCTCTAAAAAACAGCCCAAGCGCCGACGTCAGTGGTGCCGCTCTAAATCCCGCCACAGCAAGAATGGAGATTCCGGCACCCGAGATAATAACACCCCAGAGAGTGCCGAAGACAACCCCCTCCTGCAAAATTCAGCACAGGAGGACGGGGAAGCCAGCCCTCAAGAGAGAGCGGCAGACAAGGAGGATGAAAATTACATGCCTCCCTCCGGAGACGAGGCAAGCCTCAACGACGACAAATTCGTCGTGCCCGAGGATCCCGTCGAACAAGAGCGTTTCAAACGCAGGCTAATGGCCACGGCGAACAGCCTAAAGAAAAAGCAACAACAGCTTCGAGCTGATCAAGACCTGTTGGCCGATAGATGGACCGAGGTTCTCGCGGTCGAAGAGTATGAACTCGAACGCCCCTCCAAAAGCTACCCAAAACGCAAGTTGCTCCCCCGACTAGAGGAGGAAGCATACAAACCTTCATCACCAGCGCACAATGCGGTAGACCGACCACCTCGTGGCCGCGACAGAGAGGCATCTAGGCCCTCCGCCAGAACCGTACCCCAGCACCGCTTGAAAAGCGCGAAGCCATGGGGGAATGCACCGGACTTGCGGGATATATTTGGAGGATAAGGCAAGACAATCAAGATCTATCTACGGATCACGTGGGCGCCCCACAATCCATGACGACTCTTGTCGCGCGGATCTGACAACTCGGCGGGCGAACACAAAGCGACAAAGCTCTCTTGAGCTACATCATGATATTGCCCAGTATAGAGGTGCCGCACACCCACTCTGCTTCACAGATGAAGTAATGGATCATCAAATCCATGAAGGGTTCAAACCCGTAAACATCGAATCCTACGATGGCACAACAGACCCCGCGGTTTGGATCGAAGATTATCTCCTTCACATCCATATGGCCCGTGGTGACGATCTCCATGCCATCAAATATCTCCCACTCAAGCTCAAAGGACTAGCTCGGCATTGGCTTAACAGCTTGCCAGCAGAATCAATTGGTTGTTGGGAGGACCTGGAAGCCGCATTCCTTGACAACTTCCAGGGCACATATGTGCGACCACCAGATGCCGATGACCTAAGCCACATCATTCAGCAGCCAGACGAATCGGCCAGACAATTCTGGACATGGTTCCTCACAAAGAAAAATCAAATCGTCGATTGTCCGGATGCAGAGGCCCTCGCAGCCTTCAAACATAACATCCGCGACGAGTGGCTGGCCCGGCACCTAGGACAGGAAAAGCCGAAATCCATGGCAGCCCTCACATCACTCATGACACGCTTCTGTGCGGGAGAGGACAGCTGGCTAGCTCGCGATAACAACCTCAAAGAAAATTACGGCGGTCCGGACAGCAAGGACCGCAATGGCAGGTCACGTCGCAACAAAAACAAACGCCGCGTAAATGGCGATAACACTTAGGATACGGCAGTCATCGCCGGATTCATAGGCTCTAAACCCGGTCAGCGGAAAAAGCCATTCAAAAGAACCACTCCGGGTCCGTCCAATTTGGACCGAATACTCGACTGCTCTTGCCAAATACATGGCACCCCCGAAAAGCTAGCTAACCACACCAACAGGGATTGTTGGGTATTCAAGCAAGCAGGCAAGTTAATTGCCGAAAACAACGACAAGGGGCTACATAGCGATAACGAGGAAGAGACCCGGCCGCCGAACAGTAGAGGACATAAGGGTTTCCCCCCACAAGTGCGGACGGTAAACATGATATACGCAACCCATACACCCAAAAGGGAGCGGAAGCGTGCACTTAGGGACGTATATGCGATGGAGCCAGTCGCCCCAAAGTTCAATCTGTGGTCCTCTTGCCCGATCACTTTCAATCGAAGGGACCACCCCACCAGCATCCGCCATGGCGGATTCGCCGCATTGGTTTTAGACCCAATCGTCGATGGATTTCACCTCACTAGAGTTCTGATGGACGGCGGCAGCAGCCTGAACCTGCTTTATCGGGATACGGTCGCGCAAGATGGGCATAGACCCTCAAGGATTAAACCTACAAAGACGACCTTCAAAGGCGTCATACCAGTGTTGAGGCCAATTATGCGAGCTCGACCACACTGAAGTGGTCTTGGATCCCGGACAATTTCGAGCGAGGAGTTAATCTTCGACATAGTCCCGTTCGCGATGGCTATCACGCTCTGCTTTCGGATGAACCGCGTTTGCAAAGTTCAACGGTGCCACATTATGCATACCTCAAGCTCAAGATGCGAGGCCCTCGTGGAGTCATCACGATGGCGGAACATCAATGCTCCTCCAAGCGGAGGAACACACAGCGCTCTCGCGGTAGAAGTCTGAGCAGCCTCTTAAGGCAATTCTCGAGTCCGGCCGTTAAGCGACCGGACACGCCAAACGCCCGAGTAACATACATCAACACCACAGCACGTTCCGAGCAGCGTAGAGTAATGCGGCTAACCCCAGCCCTTGCATGATTGCAAGACCAGCTCTTCGCGTACATCATTACGCTCTGGAGATACCATGGGCATAGGGGGAGGGGCACGACCACGACAGGACCATAGTGCGGCTCAACCACACAAGGGGCTCCCAAGTGTGTCGCTCCTTTTATTTTCATTTTTCCTTTTTCTATTTATCCACAGGACTCCGTTCACTAGAGAACCTGTCCGGCGGTAAACCTGCTGAACTCACGATGCAACAGCCAGGGAAGGACAAAGGCTACGACGAACATTCAGGTGGTCTCCATTATGAGCATTAAATTTGTTAAATACACCAGTCCATGCCTACCCTCGAGGGGGATATGTTTAAATAGTCCAACCCCTTGCTTACCAAGACTATTTGTATCGTTCAAAGACTCGTGAGCGAAATTCCTTGAATAAACAATGCATCACTTTTTGCCTATAATTGCATTCCTTTTTTTACATATATGTTCATTTATGACATCTTGCATCCGTACACTTTGGTACGGCCGAATACACCAGGGGCTTATGTTCCCCGCATTATGGTGTGACAAGTTCGAACACTTTCACAAGTGCGGCACCCCGACCTTATAGCACTATATGCATCGGCTCCGAATCATGTCTTGGGTCAATAGTTGGGTTTGCCTGGCTCCCATGTTTTGGTACCTTACGTTCCATTCTATCGGCTAAGATAGCACAGGGAGAACCACTGCGATTGCGAACCGGTTGAGCTGGGCGAGCGCCTCAGTGGAGAAAGCTAAAACTGACCGTCATGATAAGGCGAGAGCTGGTCGCTGTTCGAGAGGTCTTTTCGAGTCCCTAAAGACTTATGCTGCTTAGAGCGAGGAACCGGCTGTGTCCGGCCCAGGCGTGGATAGCGCCCGAACTCGGTCTTCCGAACACTAGGAGCTTCGCCGAAATTTAAAATTATAGAATTCTATGGCTAAGTGAGAGTGTTCAAGCATTATAAGTCCGGTTGCCTTGTTCGTTGTGTTGAGCGCCTCCCTAGATGGACCCAATTATGGGAACAAGAGCGCTCAAGTTTATCCCGAACACCCCAGCACTCATGGCATGGGGGCTGAAGCCGACGACTTGCCATCTCTCAGATTTGATAAACGGCCGCACAGAAGGTAATATTTTAAATCAATAAGCGTTGCTTAGCGCATATGAACAAAGTTTTCAGCGCAGGATAACACATTGCGAATCTATTCAAATATTACATTTTTGGGGCACTCATTCGCAATCTTGCGGGCACCCTTCAGGACACTTTTATAGTACATTTCGGGCGTACGATACTCCTTGCCCGCCGGCGGCGCGTCCGTGATAAGCCTCTCAGCATCCAGCCTGCCCTAGTGCATCTTTGCGTGGGCAAGGGCCCGACGGGCACCTTCAATGCAGGCGGAGCGCTTGATGACTTCCACCCAGGGGCACGCATCCACCAGCCGCCGCACGAGGCCGAAGTAGCTCCTGGCATGGCCTCTTGAGCCACAAATGACTATGAGGCCCCTCATGGCCTGCTTTCGGCTACCTTGTGGAGCTCGACCACCGCTTGACCGGTCGCTAGAAACACCGGATGTCCGGTCTCAAGATCTTGAGACCAAGACCTTCTCCGTCGAACTCCCTCCTCGGCCCGGTAGAATCTGGCGGCATCGGACACGCTGAGGCAGATCTGCAAATGCTCTGGAGAGCTCCGAATTCGGGTAAGTAATGTAATTCACATTCACATGCTTGCTTTGCATGAAAAATGCCTTACCCGCCGCTATTTTCTTCACCGCCTCAATCTCTTGGAGGGCCTTATGGGCCTCGGCCTTAGCGGCTTTGGCACTTTCAAGAGCCGAGGCAAGCTCGGACTCTCGAGTCTTCGAGTCGCGCTCCAAACCCTCATGCTTTTCCATGAGTGCCTGGAGCTCTTGCCGCACCTCCGCCACCCGCGCCTCCTGCTTCTCTCGCTCCGCTTGTTCCGCGGCCGCGGACACGGCCTCCTTCAGGGTCGCCACCTCGTTTGTGGCCCCTGCAATACCCACGTTATCCTTGTTATTTCTATTGCAACCAAAATCCTTTTCTGTAAGGTACAAATTTAATACGGTGTTCCTCACCTTCTTTGTCCTCGAGCTGCTTCTTGGCAATACCGAGCTCGTTCTCGATCCGCTCGAGGTCCTGCTTTAAAGCACCGACCTCCGCAGTCAATGCGGTAGAGGTCAGCAGCGCAGCCTGCAAACCCATATTGACATACTTTTTAGAACTCCTGCGTATATCTTTTTTAGATCCTCAGTCCGGTTTTTCTTTCCGAACACCGAACCGAGCATCAGGGGCTACTGTCTATGCGGTATTACATTACATATTTTAAAACTTCTTACCTCAAAGCCTGTTAGAAGGCTACTGCAGGCTTCGGTCAACCCGCTTTTGGCGAGCTGAACCTTCTGAATCACTGCATTCATGATAGTGCGGTGTTCTTCCTTGATGGAAGCACTATTGAGCGCCTCCAACAAGTTGTCCGGCGTCTCCGGTTGGACGGAGGCTTCCGGTGTCACGGTCTTGCCCTTCTTCTGAAGGGCGCTTTGCGGACTCTGGAACCATCGGGGTTCCGGCACGGAGTCGGCGCAAAAAGTCCGGAGGCTGCCTTGCGGCACCTCCGGAGCCTCCTCCTGATGGGTCCCCTCCTGGGACCCCACCTCGGCATCGTCAGCATCACGAGGGGTGGAGGCGGTTGGAATGGAATCCACATCCGACGGAGCCAAGGACCCGCTCGATGAAGCGGGAAGATCCTCCTCGGCAGGGCTACAGGTCGTGTGCGGCATTAGAAGGACACTATGTGGCACAAAAGAGAAAGTACAAATCACTCAGGGATCCAGATACTTACGATCTTGCCAGGGGCTTTGCCCTTGAGGGCCACTCCTCGTCGCCGTTGTTGGCGTTGGCGGAGCTGTCCAGAGGAAGGGTCCTCCCCTCTTGGACCCTTCGGCCTCCCCCGTTGGGGAAGCCTTCCTCTTCCTCTCTCCCTCCTCCTGGGGAGAGTCTTCTTTTTCCTCCTCGCCTTCGGGGGAGGAGTTCGCCTCAGAGTCATCGGACGATGAGTCCGATACCACCTGGCGCCGGGAACTCCTTCGGGTTCCCGTGGTCTTCTTCTTGGCCTTATTCTCCGGCACCACATAAAGTGCGGGACTAGCAACCCATTAAACGGGTATCCGCTGGGTCTTGAGGGGGGCCGGACGGTTAACCTGTCGGGCGTCCTCTGCCGATCTTATTAAAGGCATCGGGAGTTTTAGATCCCACAATAGAGTCAAACTATGAAAGAAAGAAATGTCCCGTAAAGGATAACCTATCTTACCACACGGCCGGGCGCTGGTGTTGAATCCGCGATCTTGATCATGGACGCGAAACTTCTCCACCTTGAACAACACCCTCCGAGCAGCCGTGCGTCGTGTTGAAGAGCCCGCTCGAGTGCAGTGTCTTTGTGCGGATCAAACTCCCACAGATTGAAGGCCTGTTGTTGGCGGGGAGAATCTGGCGGACGAGCATGACTGGATCACATTGACAAGCTTGAGCTTCTTGTTCACGAGGTGCAGAGACAGGATCGAGTCGGTTAGCTCCTCCGAACTGCCCCATAGCAAGCCCTTCTCTTTCCGGAGGTGAGCTGCATGGGGCACCAGATCTGAACTTCGGAGGCGCTGCCCATTTAGGGTCACGCTGCTCGGTGATATAGAACCACCCCGATTGCCACCCTTTGATGGTTTCCACAAAGGCGCCCTCGAGCCGAGGGCGTTGGGCATTTGCCCACCATGGCGCCTCCGCACTCGCTTGGATGCCCTTCACTACCTTCGGCTTGACATTGAAGGTTTTTAGCCACAAGCCGAAGTGGGGCTGGATGCAGAGGAAGGCCTCGCACACGATGATAAACGCCGAGATGTTGAGGATGAAGTTTGGCGCCAGATCGTGGAAGTCCAGGCCGTAATAGTACATGAGCCCCCGGACGAAGGGATGGAGTGGGAAGCCCAGTCCACGGAGGAAGTGGGGAAGGAATATGACCCTCTCATGGGGCCTGGGGGTGGGGATGAGCTGCCCCTTGTCGGACAGCCGGTGCGCGATGTCGTCGGACAGGTATCCGGCGCCGCGCAGTTTTGCGATGTGCCCCTCTGTAACGGAGGAGACCATCCACTTGCCTCCTGCTCCGGACATGGCTGGAGAAGGTTGAGGCGAGATGTGCGAACTTGGGCGCTGGAGCTCGAGTGCGCGGAGATGGATAAGCAAAGGAGGAGGAAGGCGTAGGTAAAAAAGGGTGGATCCTTATCCCCTTATATATGGGCGGACGAAGACTATGCGTCCCCACCAGCCTGGTAAAACTCGCTTATCTCCCAAGCGCCACCATCAATGGCGCGGTTGGGTTACCCACGTCCGTATTGATGGGAATCCGGAATAAGGGGAACACGATCTCTGCCTCGACAAGGCGTGCCAAGAAACCGCCGCTAAACGCTACCGAGGTGGTATGATAAAAAACGATTCAAGTAAAGGCTTGGTGGTGGTATGACGTCATGCCACAAAATACATCAGCAGATTGAACTTGTGTACATATTATTCTCTCTACGGTGGAATGTGGAATTTATTTTGCGAGCGGACACTATCTGGTGTTCACAATCTTCTATGAACTATTCGAGGAGACCCGCCTTGCAATGCCGAACAATATCTTGCTTGGACTCATCGTCATTGAAGCCTGGTTCAGGGGCTACTAAGGAGTCTGGACTAGGGGTGTCCGGATAGCGGACTATCATCATCGGCGGACTCCAAGACTATGAAGATACAAGATTGAAGACTTCGTCCGTGTCCGGATGGGACATTCCTTGGCTTGGAAGGCAAGCTTGGCGTCTGGATATGTAGATCTCCTACCATTGTAACCGACTCTGTAACCCTAGCCCTCTCCGGTGTCTATATAAACCGGAGGGTTTTAGTCCATAGGACACACAACCATTACAACAATCATACCATAGGCTAGCTTCTAGGGTTTAGCCTCCTTGATCTCGTGGTATATCCACTCTTGTACTACCCATATCATCAATATCAATCAAGCAGGAGTAGGGTTTTACCTCCATCGAGAGGGCCCGAACCTGGGTAAAAACATCGTGTCCCTTGTCTCCTGTTACCATCCGCCTAGACGCATAGTTTGGGACCCCCTACCCGAGATCCGCCGGTTTTGACACCGACATCGGTCAAACCGCATAACAACATACATTGTTCCCTTTGTCATCGGTATGTTACTTGCCCGAGATTCGATCGTTGGTATCATCATACCTAGTTCAATCTCGTTACCAGCAAGTATCTTTACTCATTCCATAATAATTCATCCCGCAAATAACTCATTAGTCACATTGCTTGCAAGGCTTATAGTGATGAGCATTACCAAGAGGGCCCAGAGATACCTCTCCGATACACGGAGTGACAAATCCTAATCTCGATCTATGCCAACCCAACAAACACCTTAGGAGACACATGCGGAGCATCTTTATGATCACCCAGTTACGTTGTGACATTTGATAGCACACAAGGTGTTCCTCCGGTATTCGAGAGTTGCATAATCTCATAGTCCGAGGAACATGTATAAGTCATGAAGAAAGCAGTAGCAATGAAACTATAATGATCATAATGCTAAGCTTACGGATGGGTCTTGTCCATCACATCATCCTCCCAATGATGTGACCCCGTTCATCAAAGGACAACACATGTCTATGGTTAGGAAACATAACCATCTTTGATTAACGAGCTAGTCAAGTAGAGGTATACTAGGGACACTATGTTTTCTCTATGTATTCACACATGTACTAAGTTTCCGGTTAATACAATTCTAGCATGAATAATAAACATTTATCATGATATAAGGAAATATAAATAACAACTTTAATAACAACTTTATTATTGCCTTTGGGGCATATTTCCTTCAAACCCTAGTTGATAATGAGCTATTCGAGCATACAAAACATAATTTCATTTGAAGGTTTGAAGTTTGGCACGAACAAATTTACTTGGAACGACAGGTAAATACCGCATATAGGTAGGTATGGTTAATTCAAATGGAATAACTTTGGGGTTTATGGAAGTGGATGCACAAGCAGTATTCGCGCTTAGTACAAGTGAAGGCTAGAAAGAGATTGGGAAGCGACCAACTAGAGAGCGACACAGTCGTGAACATGCATTAAGATTAGCAAATAATGAGTGCAAGCATGAGTAGGATATAAATCACCATGAACATAAATATCGTGGAGGCTATGTTGATTCTGTTTCAACTACATGCGTGAACATGTGGCAAGTCAAGCCAGCCGAATCATTAAAAGGAGGATACCACCCTATCATACAACATCACAACCATTTTAATAGCATGTTGGCATGCAAAGTAAACCATTATAATCATGACATGGGTAACTATAATCTCTAATTGTCATTGCAAACATGTTTCATTCATAATAGGATGAATCATGAATGATGAACTAATCATATTTACAAAAACAAGATAGGTCGAGTCCATACCAACTTTTCTCATCTCAGTCATTTCATCATATATCGTCATTATTGCCTTCCACTTGCACGACCGAATGGGGTGGATAATAGTAATAGTGCACGTGCATCGGACTAAGTTGGAATTTGCAAACATTTAATTCAAAGGAGAAGACAAGGTAATATGGGATCTTTGTTAGATCAACAAAAATGCATAAGAGAGCCACTCATCATTTTCATTGTGGTCTTCTCCTCTCGACCCCCAAAGAAAAGAAATTCAAAGAACGAGAAAAACTATTTACATGGGAAAGCTCCCAACAAGCAAAAGAAGAACGAGAAATCTTTTCGGGTTTTCTTGTTTAATTACTACCACTACAAGTGTAGAAAGTAAACTAGCTAGAAGCTACAACTATTTTTTTGTTTTTTATCAAAGTTTTTCAAACACACAAGAAGAAAGCAAGAAAAGAAAATAAACTAGCATGGATAGTACAATGAAAAAGTACGACAACTAGAATGAGTGTGTGAACATGAATGTAATGTCGGTGAGAAATACGTACTCCCCCAAGCTTAGGATTTTGGCCTAAGTTAGTCTAAAGCCACGGCTGGCCTGGTGGATATCCAAAGTTGTAGTCGGGGTTGTACTGAGATGCAGCAGCTACTGCCTGAAGGGCTGCAGCATGGAGGCGAGCAGCCTTCGTCTTCCTCTCATATTCGTTTGCCTCCTCTCTGTGAAGGAAATATGCCCTAGAGGAAATAATAAAGTAATTATTTATTTCCTTATAGCATGATAAATGTTTATTATTCATGCTAGAATTGTATTAACCGGAAACTTAGTACATGTGAGAATACATAAACAAAACATATTGTCCCTAGTATGCCTCTACTTGACTAGCTCGTTAAATCAAACATGGTTATGTTTACTAACTATAGACATGTGTTGTCATTTGATGGACGGGATCACATCATTAGGAGAATGATGTGATGGACATGGCCCATCCGTTAGCTTACCATTATGATTGTTACAGTTTCATTGCTACTGCTTTCTTCATGATTTATACATGTTCCTCAGACTATGAGATTATGCAACTCCCGAATACCGTAGGAACACCTTGTGTGCTATAAAACATCATAACGTAATTGGGTGATTATAAAGATGCTCTACAAGTGTCTCCGAAGGTGTTTTTTGGGTTGGCATAGATCAAGATTAGGATTTGTCACTCCGTGTTTCGGAGAGGTATCTTTGGGCCCTCTCGGTAATGTGCATCACTATAAGCCTTACAAGCAATGCGACTAATGAGTTAGTTGCGGGGTGAAGTATTACGGAACAAGTAAAGAGACTTGCCGGTAACGAGATTGAACTAGGTATGATGATACCGATGATAGAATCTCGGGAAAGTAACATAACGACGACAAAGGGAACAACGTAAGTTGTTATGCGGTTTGGCCGATAAAGATCTTCATAGAATATGTAGGAGCCAATATGAGAATCCAGGTTTCGATATAGGTTATTGACCGGAGATGTGTCTTAGTCATGTCTACATAGTCTCGAACCCGTAGGGTCCGCACGCTTAACGTTCAATGACGATTTGTATTATGAGTTATGTGTTTTGATGATCAAAGTTAGTTCAGAGTCCCGGATGAGATCACGAACGTGACGAGGAGTCTCGAAATGGTCGAGACGTAAAGATTCATATATTGGAAGGCTATATTCGGACATCAGAAAAGTTCCGAGTAATTTGGGTATTTTTCGGAGTACCAGGGAGTTACGGGAATTCACCAGGAGAAGTACTGGGCCTTATTGGGCCATACGGGAAAGGAAGAGGCAGGCCAAAGGGGAGGTGGCGCCCCCATGGGTCCTAATTAGACTAGGGGAAGGGTCAGCGCCCCCCTTGCCCTTTCCTCCTGAAGGAAATATGCCCTAGAGGCAACAATAATGTTGTTATTTATATTTCCTTATTTCATGATAAATGTTTATTATTCATGCTAGAATTGTATTAACCGGAAACTTAGTACATGTGTGAATACATAGACAACCAGAGTGTCACTAGTATGCCTCTACTTGCCTAGCTCGTTGAATCAAAGATGGTTATGTTTCCTAGCCATAGACATGAGTTATCATTTGATTAATGGGATCACATCATTGGAGAATGATGTGATTGACTTGACCCATTCCGTTAGCTTAGCACTTGATCGTTTTAGTTTACTGTTATTGCTTTCTTCATGACTTATACATGTTCCTATGACTATGAGATTATGCAACTCCCGATTACCGGAGGAACACTTTGTGTGCTACCAAAAGTCACAACGTAACTGGGTGATTATAAAGGTGCTCTACAGGTGTCTCTGATGGTACTTGTTGAGTTGGCATAGATCGAGATTAGGATTTGTCACTTCGATTGACGGAGAGGTATCTCTGGGCCCTCTCGATAATGCACATCACTATAAGCCTTGCAAGCAATGTGACTAATGAGTTAGTTGCGGGATGATGTATTACCGAATGAGTAAAGAGACTTGCTGGTAATGAGATTGAGCTAGGTATTCAGATACCGCGATCAAATCTCGGGCAAGTAACATACCGATGACAAAGGGAACAATGTATGTTGTTATGCGGTTTGACGGACAAATATCTTCATAGAATATGTAGGAGCCAATATGAGCATCCAGGTTCCGCTATTGGTTATTAACCGGAGACGTGTCTCGGTCACGTCTACATAGTTCTCGAACCCGTAGGGTCCGCACGCTTAACGTTCGGTGACGATCGGTATTATGAGTTTATGTGTTTTGATGTACCGAAGGTAGTTCAGAGTCCTGGATATGACCACATACATGACGAGGAGTCTCGAAATGGTCGAGACATAAAGATCGATATATTGGATGACTATGTTTGGACTTCGAAAGTGTTCCAGGCAAGTTCGGGCATATACCGGAGTAACGGGGGTCACCGGAACCCCTCGGGGAGTGTAATGGGCCTATTGGGACTTAGAGGAGAAGAGGAGGGGCGGCCAAGGCAGGGCCGCATCCCCTCCCGCTCTAGTCTGAATTGGACAAGGGGGGGGGCCTTTGCTTCCCCCCTCTGTCCTCCTTCCCCCTTCTCCTACTCCTACTAGGAAAGGAGGGGTCCTATTCCCGGTGGGAGTAGGACTCCCCCCTTGGTGCGCCCTCCTCCTGGCCGGCCGCCTCCCCCTAGCTCCTTTATATACAGGGGCTGGGGGGCACCCCAAGACACACAAGTTGATCATTGATCTTTAGCCGTGTGCGGTGCCCCCTCCACCATAATCCACCTCGGTCATATTGTAGCGATGCTTAGGCGAAGCCCTGCGTCGGTAGCTTCATCAACACCGTCATCACACCATCGTGCTGACGGAACTCTCCCTCGAAGCTCTACTGGATCGTGAGTTCGTGGGACGTCACCGAGTTGAACGTGTGCAGATCGCGGAGGTGCCATACGTTCGGTACTTGGATTGATCGATCATGAAGATGTACGACTACATCAACCGCATTGTCATAACGCTTCCGCTTACGGTCTACAAGTGTACGTGGACGACACTCTCCCCTCTCGTTGCTATGCATCACCATGATCTTGAGTGTGCATAGGAATTTTTTTGAAATTACTACGTTCCCCAACAGTGGCATCCGAGCCAGGTTTATGCGTAGATGTTATATGCACGAGTAGAACACAAGTGAGTTGTGGGCTATACAAGTCATACTGCTTACCAGCATGTCATACTTTGGTTCAGCGTTATTGTTGGATGAATCGGCCCGGACCGACATTACGCGTACGCTTACGCGAGACTAATTCTACCGACGTGCTTTACACACAGGTGGCTGGCGGGTGTCAGTTTCTCCAACTTTAGTTGAATCGAGTGTGGCTACACCCGTTCCTTGTTGAAGGTTAAAACAACAGTAACTTGACGAAATATCGTTGTGGTTTTGATGCGTAGGTAAGACCGGTTCTTGGTTAGCCCGTAGCAGCCACGTAAAACTTGCAACAACAAAGTAGAGGACGTCTAACTTGTTTTTGCAGGGCATGTTGTGATGTGATATGGTCAAGCATGATGCTAAATTTTATTGTATGAGATGATCATGTTTTGTAACAGAGTTATCGGCAACTGGCAGGAGCCATATGGTTGTCGCTTTATTGTATGCAATGCAATCGCCCTGTAATTGTTTTTACTTTATCACCACGCAGTAATGATAGTCGTAGAAACAATAGTTGGCGAGACGACAACAATGCTACGATGGAGATCAAGGTGTCGCGCCGGTGACGATGGTGATCATCACGGTGCTTTGGATATGGAGATCAAAGGCACAAGATGATGATGGCCATATCATATCACTTATATTGATTGCATGTGATGTTTATCCTTTATGCATCTTATTCTGTTTTGATTGACGGTAGCATTATAAGATGATCTCTCACTAAATTTCAAGGTATAAGTGTTCTCCCTGAGTATGCACCGTTGCCAAAGTTCGTCGTGCCGAGACACCACGTGATGATCGGGTGTGATAAGCTCAACGTTCACCTACAACGGGTGCAAGCCAGTTTTGCACATGTAGAAATACTTGGGTTAAACTCGAGCCTAGCATATGCAGATATGGCCTCGGAACACTGAGACCGAAAGGTCGAACGTGAATCATATAGTATATATGATCAACATAGTGATGTTCACCATTGAAAACTACTCCATCTCACGTGATGATCGGTTTTGGTTTAGTGGATTTGGATCACGTGATCACTTAGATGATTAGAGGGATATGTATCTAAGTGGGAGTTTTTAAGTAATATGATTAATTGAACTTTAATTTATCATGAACTTAGTCCTAATAGTATTTTGCAAATAATGTTGTAGATCAATAGCTCGCGTTATTGCTTCCCTATGTTTTCTATGTGTTCCTAGAGAAAACTAAGTTGAAAGATGATAGTAGCAATGATGCGGACTGGGTCCGTGATCTGAGGTTTATCCTCATTGCTGCATAGAAGAATTATGTCCTTTATGCACCGCTAGGTGACAAACCTATTGCAGGAGCAGATGCAGACGTTATGAATGTTTGGCTAGCTCAACATGATGACTACTAGATAGTTTAGTGCACCATGCTTAACGGCTTAGAGTCGGGACTTCAAAGACGTTTTGAACGTCATGGACCATATGAGATGTTCCGGGAGTTGAAGTTAATATTTCAAGCAAATACCCGAGTAGAGAGATATGAAGTCTCCAACAAGTTCTATAGCTAAAAGATGGAGGAGAATAGCTCAAGCAGTGAGCATGTGCTCAGATTGTCTGGGTACTACAATCGCTTGAATCAAGTGGGAGTTTATCTTCTAGATAAGATAGTGATTGACAGAGTTCTCTAGTCACCATCACCAAGTTACTGGAACTCCGTGATGTACTATAGTATGCAAGGGATGACGAAAAGGATTCCCGAGTTCTTCGTGATGCTAAAACCAACTAGAAATCAAGAAAGAGCATCAAGTGTTGACAATTGAGAAGGCCACCAGTTTCAAGAAAAGGGCAAAAGGAAAGAAAGGGATCTTCAAGTAGAATGGCAAGAAAGTTGTCACTCTCGTGAAGAATCCCAAAGCTGGACAAAAGCCTAAAAGTGTGTGATTCTACTACAATGGAAATGGTCACTGGAAGCGGAAATGCCCTGAATAATTGGTGGATAAGAAGGATGGCAAAAGTGAACAAGGGTATTTTTGATATACAGGTTATTGATGTGTACCTTACTAGTGTTTATAGTAGCCCCTGGGTATTTGTTACCTATTCGATTGCTAAAATTAGTAACTCGAAACATGAGTTACAGAATAGAGACTAGTTGAGGGTGAAGTGACGATTTGTGTTGGAAGTGGTTCCAAGATTGATATGATCATCATCGCACACTCCCTATACTTTCGGGATTAGCGTTAAACCTAAATAAATGTTATTTGGCGTTTGCGTTGAGCATGAATATGAATTGATCATGTTTATTACAATACGGTTATTCATTTAAATTCAGAGAATAATTGTTGTTCTGTTTACATGAATAAAACCTTCGATGGTCATACACCCAATGAAAATAGTTTGTTGGATCTCGATCATAGTGATACACATATTCATAATATTGAGGCCAAAAGATGCAAGTTGATAATGATAGTGCAACTTATTTGTGGCACTACTATTTGGGTCATATCGGTGTAAAGCGCATGAAGAAACTCCATAAATATGGACTTTTGGAATCACTTGGTTATGAATCATTTGATGCTTGCGAACCGTGCCTTTTGGGCAAGTTGACTAAAACACCGTTCTCTGGAACAATGGAACAAGCTACTGACTTGTTGGAAATAATACATACCGATGTATGCGGTCCAATGAGTGTTGATGCTCGTGGCGAGTATCGTTATTTTCTGACCTTCACAGATGATTTGAGCAGATATGAGTATATCTACTTAATGAAGCACAAGTCTGAAACATTTGAAAAGTTCAAAGAATTTCAGAATGAAGTGGAGAATCACCGTAATAAGAAAATAAAGTTTCTACAATCTGATCGTAGAGGAGAATATTTGAGTTACAAGTTTGGCCTTCATTTAAAAACAATGTGGAATAGTTTCACAGCTCACGCCACATGGAACACCAAAGCGTAATGGTGTGTCTGAACGTCGTAACCGCACTTTATTGGATATGGTGCGATCTATGATGTATCTTACGGATTTACCACTATCGTTTTGGGGTTATGCTTTAGAGATGGCTGCATTCATATTAAATAGGGTACCATCAAAATCCGTTGAGATGACGCCTTATGAACTGTGGTTTGGCAAGAAACCAAAGTTGTCGCTTCTTTAAGTTTTGAGGCTGCGATGCTTATGTGAAAAAGCTTCAACCTGATAAGCTCGAACCCAAATCGGAGAAATGTGTCTTCATAGGATACCCAAAGGAGACTGTTGGGTACACCTTCTATCATAGATCCGAAGGCAAGACATTTGTTGCTAAGAATGGAACCTTTCTATAGAAGGAGTTTCTCTCAAAAGAAGTGAGTGGGAGGAAAGTAGAACTTGATGAGGTAATTGTACCTTCTCCCAAATTGGAAAGTAGTTCATCGCAGAAACCAGTTCCAGTGATTCCTACACCAATTAGTGATGAAGCTAATGATGATGATCATGAAACTTCAGATCATGTTATTACCGAACCTTGTAGATATTCCAGAGTACAATCCGCACCAGAGTGGTACGGTAATCCTATTCTGGAAGTCATATTACTAGACCATGATGAACCTACGAACTATGAGGAAGCGATGATGAGCCCAGATTCCGCGAAATGGCTTGAGACCATGAAATCTGAGATGGGATCCATGTATGAGAACAAAATGTGGACTTTGGTTGACTTGCCCGATGATCGGCAAGCCATAGAAACTAAATTGGTCTTCAAGAGGAAGACGGGCGCTGATAGTAGTGTTTCTATCTACAAAGCTAGACTTGTCGAAAAAGGTTTTTGACAAAGTTCAAGGTGTTGACTACGATGAGATTTTCTCACTCGTAGCAATGCTTAAGTCTGTCTGAATCACGTTAGCAATTGTCACATTTTATGAAATCTGGCAAATGGGCGTCAAAACTACATTCCTTAATGGATTTCTTAAAGAAGAGTTGTATATGATGCAACCAGAAGGTTTTGCCGATCCTAAAAGTGCTAACAAAATGTGCAAGCTCCAGCGATCCATCTATGGACTGGTGCAAGCATCTCGGAGTTGGAATATACACTTTGATGAGTTGATCAAAGCATATAGTTTTATACAGACTTGCGGTGAAGCCTGTATTTACAAGAAACTGAGTGGGAGCACTACAACATTTTTGATAAGTATATGTGAATGACATATTGTTGATCGAAAATAATGTAGAATTTTTCTGGAAAGCATAAAGGAGTATCTGAAAAGAGTTTTTCAAAGAAAGACCTCAGTGAAGCTGCTTACATATTAAGCATCAAGATCTATAGAGATAGATCAAGCCGATTGATAAGTTTTTTCAATGAGTACATACCTTGACAAGATTTTGAAGTAGTTCAAAATGGAACAGTCAAAGAAAGAGTTCTTGCCTATGTTACAAGGTGTGAAATTGAGTAAGACTCAAAGCCCAACCACGGAAGAAGATATAAAGAGAATGAAGTCATTCCCTATGCCTCAGCCATAGGTTCTATAAAGTATGCCATGTTGTGTACCAGATCTATTGTATACCCTACACTGAGTTTGGCAAGGGAGTACAATGGTGATCTAGGAGTAGATCACTGGATAGCGGTCAAAAAATATCCTTAGTAAGGACTAAGGAAATGTTTCTCGGTGATGGGGGTGATAAAGGGTTCGTCGTAAAGAGTTACGTCGATGCAAGCTTTTACACCGATCCAGGTGACTCTAAGTCCCAATCTAGATACATATTGAAAGTGGGAGCAATTAGCTAGAGTAGCTCCGTGCAAAGCATTGTAGACATAAAATATTTGCAAAATACATACGGCTCTGAATGTGACAGATCCGTTGACTAAACTTCTCTCACAAGCAAAACATGATCACACCTTAGTACTCTTTGGGTGTTAATCACATAGCGAAGTGAACTAGATTATTGACTCTAGTAAACCCTTTGGGTGTTGATCACATGACGATGTGAACTATGGGTGTTAATCACATACAGATGTGAATATTGGTGTTAAATCACATGGTGATGTGAACTAGATTATTGACTCTAGTGCAAGTGGGAGACTAAAGGAAATATGCCCTAGAGGCAATAATAAAGTTGTTGTTTATATTTCCTTATTTCATGATAAATGTTTATTATTCATGCTAGGATCTTATTAACCGGAAACTTAGTACATGTGTGAATACATAGACAAATAGAGTGTCACTAATATGCCTCTACTTGACTAGCTCGTTTAAACAAAGATGGTTATGTTTCCAAGCCATAGACATGAGTTGTCATTTGATTAACGGGATCACATCAGACTTGAACCATTCCGTTAGCTTAGCAGTTGATCGTTTTAATTTACTGCTATTGCTTTCTTCATGACTTATACATGTTCCTATGACTATGAGATTATGCAACTCCTGATTACCGGAGGAACACTTTGTGTGCTACCAAACGTCACAACGTAACTAAGTGATTATAAAAGTGCTCTACAGGTGTCTCCGATGGTACTTGTTGAGTTGGCATAGATCGAGATTAGGATTTGTCACTCCGATTGACGGAGAGGTATCTCTGGGCCCTCTCAGTAATGCACATCACTATAAGCCTTGCAAGCAATGTGACTAATGAGTTAGTCGCGGGATGATGCATTACGGAATGAGTAAAGAGACTTGCCAGTAACGAGATTGAGCTAGGTATTCAGATACCGACGATCAAATCTCGGGCAAGTAACATACCGATGACAAAGGGAACAATGTATGTTGTTATGCGGTTTGACTGACAAAGATCTTCATAGAATATGTAGGAGCCAATATGAGCATCCAGGTTCAGCTATTGGTTATTGACCGGAGACGTGTCTCAGTCATGTCTACATAGTTCTCGAACCCATAGGGTCCGCACGCTTAACGTTCGGTGATGATCGGTATTATGAGTTTATGTGTTTTGATGTACCTAAGGTAGTTCGGAGTCCCGGATATGACCACGGACATGATGAGGAGTCTCGAAATGGTCGACACATAAAGATCGATATATTGGATGACTATGTTTGGACTTCGGAAGTGTTTCGGGCAAGTTCGGGCATATACCGGAGTAACGGGGGTCACCGAAATCCTCCGGGGAGTGTAATGGGCCTATTGGGACTTAGTGGAGAAGAGGAGGGGCGGCCAAGGCAGGGTCGCGCTCCCCCTCCCCCTCTAGTCCAAATTGGACAAGGAGGGAGGCGCCCCCCTTTCCTTCCCCCCTCTCCCCTCCTTCCCCCTTCTCCTACTAGTACTAGGAAAGGAGGGGTCCTACTCCCGGTGGGAGTAGGACTCCCCCCTTGGTGCGCCCTCCTCCTGGCCGGCCGCCTCCCCCCTAGCTCCTTTATATACGGGGGGGGCACCCCAAGACACACAAGTTGATCATTCATCTTTAGCCGTGTGGGGTGCCCCCTCCACCATAATCCACCTCAGTTATATCGTAGCGGTGCTTAGGCGAAGCCCTGCGTCGGTAGCTTCATCAACACCGTCATCACGCCGTCGTGCTGATGGAACTCTCCCTCGAAGCTCTACTGGATCGTGAGTTCGTGGGACATCACTGAGTTGAACGTGTGCAGATCACAGAGGTGTCATACGTTCGGTACTTGGATTAATCGATCATGAAGATGTACGACTACATCAACCGTGTTGTCATAACGCTTCCGCTTACGGTCTACGAGGGTACGTGGACGACACTCTCCCCTCTTGTTGCTATGCATCACCATGATCTTGCGTGTGCGTAGGATTTTTTTTGAAATTACTACATTCCCCAACAGTGGCATCCGAGCCAGGTATGTGTAGATGTTATATGCACGAGTAGAACACAAGTGAGTTGTGGGTGATACAAGTCATACTGCTTACCAGCATGTCATACTTTGGTTCAGTGGTATTGTTGGATGAAGCGGCCGGACCGACATTACGCGTGCGCTTCGCGAGGCCGGTTCTACCGGCGTGCTTTGCACACATTGGTGGCGGGTGTCAGTTTCTCCAACTTTAGTTGAATCCAGTGTGGCTACGCCCGGTCCTTGTTGAAGGTTAAAACAACACTAACTTGACGAAATATCGTTGTGGTTTTGATGCATAGGTAAGGACGGTTATTGCTTAGCCCGTAGCAGCCACGTAAAACTTGCAACAACAAAGTAGAGGATGTCTAACTTGTTTTTGCAGGGCATGTTGTGATGCGATATGGTCAAGACATGATGCTAAATTTTATTGTATGAGATGATCATGTTTTGTAACAGAGTTATCGGCAACTGGTAGGAGCCATATGGTTGTCGCTTTATTGTATGCAATGCAATCGCCCTGCAATTGTTTATACTTTATCACTAAGCAGTAGCGATAGTCGTAGAAACAATAGTTGGCGAGACGACAATGATGCTTTGATGGAGATTAAGGTATCGCGCCGGTGACGATGGTCATCATGACGGTGCTTTGGAGATGGAGATCAAAGGCACAAGATGATGATGGCCATATCATATCACTTATATTGATTGCATGTGATGTTTATCCTTTATGCATCTTATTCTGCTTTGATTGACGGTAGCATTATAAGATGATCCGTCACTAAATTTCGAGGTATAAGTGTTCGCCCTGAGTATGCACCATTGCCAAAGCTCGTCGTGCCGAGACACCACGTGATGATCGGGTGTGATAAGCTCAACGTTCACCTACAACGGGTGAAAGCCAGTTTTGCACACGTAGAAATACTCGGGTTAAACTTGACGAGCCTAGCATATGCAGATATGGCCTCGGAACACTGAGACCGAAAGGTCGAACGTGAATCATATAGTAGATATGATGAACATAGTGACGTTCACCATTGAAAACTACTCCATCTCACGTGATGATCGGTTTTGGTTTAGTTGATTTGGATCACGTGATCACTTAGATGATTACGGGGATATCTATTTAAGTGGGAGTTCTTAAGTAATATGATTAATCTAACTTTAATTTATCATGAACTTAGTCCTAATAGTATTATTCAAATAATTTTGTAGATCAATAGCTCGCGTTGTTGCTCCCCTATGTTTTATATGTGTTCCTAGAGAAAACTAAGTTGGAAGATGACAGTAGCAATGATGCGAACTGGGTCCGTGATCTGAGGTTTATCCTCATTGCTGCACAGAAGAATTATGTCCTTGATGCACCGCTAGGTCACAGACCTATTGTAGGAGCAGATGCAGAAGTTATGAACGTTTGGCTAGCTCAATATGATGACTACTTGATAGTTTATTGCACCATGCTTAACGGCTTAGAATTGGGACTTCAAAGACGTTTTGAACGTCATGGACCATATGAGATGTTCCAGGAGTTGAAGTTTATATTTCGAGCAAATACCCGAGTTGAGATATGAAGTCTCCAACAAGTTCTATAGCTAAAAGATGGAGGAGAATAGCTCAAGCAGTGAGCATGTGCTCAGATTGTCTGGGTACTACAATCGCTTGAATCAAGTGGGAGTTTATCTTCCAGATAAGATAGTGATTGACAGAGTTCTCTAGTCACCATCACCAAGTTACTAGAACTCCGTGATGAACTATAGTATGCAAGGGATGACGAAAACGATTCCCAAGTTCTTCGTGATGCTAAAATCGATGAAGGTAGAAATCAAGAAAGAGCATCAAATGTTGATGATTGGCAAGACCACCAGCTTCAAGAAAAGGGCAAAAGGAAAGAAAGGGATCTTCAAGTAGAATGGCAAGAAAGTTGTCACTCCCGTGAAGAAGCCCAAAGCTGGACCAAAGCCTGAAACTGAGTGATTCTACTACAAAGGAAATGGTCACTGGAAGCGGAAATGGCCTGAATAATTGGTGGATAAGAAGGATGGCAAAAGTGAACAAGGGTATATTTGATGTACAGGTTATTGATGTGTACCTTAATAGTGTTTATAGTAGTTCCTAGGTATTTGATACATATTCGATTGCTAAAAATTAGTAACTCGAAACAGGAGTTACAAAATAAACAGAGACTAGTTGAGGGTGAAGTGACGATGTGTTGGAAGTGGTTCCAAGATTGATATGATCATCATCGCACACTCCCTATACTTTCGGGATTAGTGTTATACCTAAATAAATGTTATTTGGCATTTGCGTTGAGCATGAATATGATTTGATTATGTTTATTGCAATACGGTTATTCATCTAAAGTCAGAGAATAATTGTTGTTCTGTTTACATGAATAAATCCTTTGATGGTCATACACCCAATGAAAATAGTTTGTTGGATCTCGATCGTAGTGATACACATATTTATAATATTGATGCCAAAAGATGCAAAGTTGATAATGATAGTGCAACTTATTTGTGGCACTGCTGTTTGGGTCATATTGGTGTAAAGCGCATGAAGAAACACCATAAAGATGGACTTTTGGAATCACTTGGTTCTGAATCATTTGATGCTTGCGAACCGTGCCTTTTGGGCAAGATTACTAAAACTCCGTTCTCCGGAACAATGGAACGAGCTACTGACTTGTTGGAAATAATACATACCGATGTATGCGGTCCAATGAGTGTTGATGCTCGTGGCGGGTATCGTTATTTTCTGACCTTCATAGATGATTTGAGCATATATGAGTATATCTACTTAATGAAGCACAAGTCTGAAACATTTGAAAAGTTAAAAGAATTTCAGAGTGAAGTGGAGAATCATCGTAACAAGAAAATAAAGTTTCTACAATCTGATCGTAGAGGAGAATATTTGAGTTACGAGTTTGGCCTTCATTTAAAAACAATGTGGAATAGTTTCACATCTCACGCCACATGGAACACAAAAGCGTAATGGTGTGTCTGAACGTCGTAACCGCACTTTATTGGATATGGTGCGATCTATGATGCATCTTACCAATTTACCACTATCGTTTTGGGGATATGCTTTAGAGACAGCTGCATTCACGTTAAATAGGGCACCATCAAAATCCGTTGAGACGACGCCTTATGAACTGTGGTTTGGCAAGAAACCAAAGTTGTCATTTCTTAAAGTTTTGGGGCTGCGATGCTTATGTGAAAAAGCTTCAACCTGATAAGCTCGAACCCAAATCGGAGAAATGCGTCTTCATAGGATATCCAAAGGAGACTGTTGGGTACACCTTCTATCACAGATCCGAAGGCAAGACATATGTTGCTAAGAATGGATCCTTTCTAGAGAAGGAGTTTCTCTCGAAAGAAGTGAGTGGGAGGAAAGTAGAACTTGATGAGGTAATTGTACCTTCTCCCAAATTGGAAAGTAGTTCATCACAGAAACCAGTTCCAGTGATTCCTACACCAATTAGTGAGGAAGCAAATGAAGATCAAGTTATTACCAAACCTCGTAGATCTTCCAGAGTACAGCCCGCATTAGAGTGGTAGGGTAATCCTATTCTGTAAGTCATGTTACTAGACCATGATGAACCTACGAACTATGAGGAAGCGATGATGAGCCCAGATTCTGTGAAATGGCTTGAGACCATGAAATCTGAGATGGGATCCATGTATGAGAACAAAGTGTGCACTTTGGTTGACTTGCCCGATGATCGGCAAGCCATAGAAACTAAATGGGTCTTCAAGAGGAAGACGGACGCTGATAGTAGTGTTACTATCTACAAAGCTAGACTTGTCGAAAAAGGTTTTTGACAAAGTTCAAGGTGTTGACTACGATGAGATTTTCTCACTCGTAACAACTTAAGTCTATCCGAATCACGTTAGCAATTGTCACATTTTATGAAATCTGACAAATGGGCGTCAAAACTACATTCCTTAATGGATTTCTTAAAGAAGAGTTGTATATGATGCAACCAGAAGGTTTTGTCGATCCTAAAAGTGCTAACAAAATGTGCAAGGTCCAGCGATCCATCTATGGACTGGTGCAAGCATCTCGGAGTTGGAATATACGCTTTGATGAGTTGATTAAAGCATATAGATTTATACAGACTTGCGGTGAAGCCTGTATTTACAAGAAAGTGAGTGGGAGCACTACACCATTTCTGATAAGTATATGTGAATGACATATTGTTGATCGGAAATAATATAGAATTTTTCTGGAAAGCATAAAGGAGTATCTGAAAAGAGTTTTTCAAAGAAAGACCTCAGTGAAGCTACTTACATATTAAGCATCAAAATCTATAGAGATAGATCAAGGCGCTTGATAAGTTTTTTCAATGTGTACATACCTTGACAAGATTTTGAAGTAATTCAAAATGGAACAGTCAAAGAAAGAGCTCTTGCCTGTGTTACAAGGTGTGAAATTGAGTAAGACTCAAAGCCCAACCATGACAGAAGATATAAAGAGAATGAAAGTCATTCCCTATGCCTCGGACATAGCTTCTATAAAGTATGCCATGCTATGTACCAGATCTATTGTATACCCTACACTGAGTTTGGCAAGGGAGTACAATGGTGATCTAGGAGTAGATCACTGGACAGCGGTCAAAAATTATCCTTAGTAAGGACTAAGGAAATGTTTCTCGGTGATGGGGGGTGATAAAGGGTTCGTCGTAAAGAGTTACGTCGATGCAAGCTTTTACACCGATCCAGGTGACTCTAATTCTCAATCTGGATACATATTGAAAGTGGGAGCAATTTTCTAGAGTAGCTCCGTGCAAAGCATTGTAGACATAAAATATTTGCAAAATACATACGACTCTGAATGTGACAGATCCGTTGACTAAACTTCTCTCGCAAGCAAAACATGATCACACCTTAGTACTCTTTGGGTGTTAATCACATAGCGATGTGAACTAGATTATTGACTCTAGTAAACCCTTCGGGTGTTGATCACATGACGATGTGAACTATGGGTGTTAATCACATACAGATGAGAATATTGGCGTTATATCACATGGTGATGTGAACTAGATTATTAACTCTAGTGCAAGTGGGAGACTGAAGGAAATATGCCCTAGAGGCAATAATAAAGTTGTTATTTATATTTCCATATTTCATGATAAATGTTTATTATTCATGCTAGAATTGTATTAACCGGAAACTTAGTACATGTGTGAATACATAGACAAACAGAGTGTCACTAGTATGCCTCTACTTGACTAGCTCGTTGAATCAAAGATGGTTATGTTTCCTAGACGTAGACATGAGTTGTCATTTTATTAATGGGACCACATCATAGGAGAATGATGTGATTGACTTGACCCATTCCATTAGCTTAGCACTTGATCGTTTTAGTTTACTGCTATTGCTTTCTTTGTGACTTATACATGTTCCTATGACTATGAGATTATGCAACTCCTGATTACCGGAGGAACACTTTGTGTGCTACCAAACGTCACAACGTAACTGGGTGATTATAAAGGTGCTCTAAGATGTCTCCGATGGTACTTGTTGAGTTGGCATAGATCGGGATTAGGATTGGTCACTCCGATTGACGGAGAGGTATCTCTGGACCCTCTCGGTAATGCACATCACTATAATCCTTGCAAGCAATGTGACTAATGAGTTAGTTGCGGGATGATGCATTACGGAACGAGTAAAGAGACTTGCTGGTAACGAGATTGAGCTAGGTATTGAGATACCGACGATCGAATCTCGGGCAAGTAACATACCGATGACAAAGGGAACAACGTATGTTGTTATGCGGTTTGACCGATAAAGATCTTCGTAGAATATGTAGGAGCCAATATGAGCATCCAGGTTCCGCTATTGGTTATTGACCGGAGACGTGTCTTGGTCATGTCTACATAGTTCTCGAACCCGTACGGTCCGCACGCTTAACGTTCGGTGACGATCGGTATTATGAGTTTATGTGTTTTGATGTACCAAAGGTAGTTTGGAGTCCCGGATATGATCACGGACAGGACGAGGAGTCTCAAAATGGTCGATACACAAAGATCGATATATTGGATGACTATGTTTGGACTTCAGAAGTGTTTCGGGCAAGTTCGGGCATATACTGGAGTAACGGGGGTCACCAGAACCCCCGGGGAGTGTAATGGGCCTATTGGGCCTTAGTGGAGAAGAGGAGGGGCGGCCAAGGCTGGGTCACACGCCCCCTCCCCCTCTAGTCCGAATTGGACAAGGAAAGGGGGGCGCCCCCCTTTCCTCCCCCCTCTCTCCTTCCCCCTTCTCCTACTCCTACTAGGAAAGGAGGAGTCCTACTCCCGATGGGAGTAGGACTACCCCCTTGGCACGCCCTCCTCCTGGCCGGCCGCCTCCCCTAGCTCCTTTATATACGGGGGCGGGGTGGGGGGGGGCACCCCAAGACACACAAGTTGATCATTGATCTTTAGCCGTGTGCGGTGCCCCCTCCACCATAATGCACCTCGGTCATATCGTAGCGGTGCTTAGGCGAAGCCCTGCGTCGGTAGCTTCATCAACACCGTCATCACGCCGTCGTGCTGACGGAACTCTCCCTCGAAGCTCTACTGGATCTTGAGTTCGTGGGACGTCACTGAGCTGAACGTGTGCAGATCGCGGAGGTGGAGTATGTTCGGTACTTGGATCGGTCGATCGTGAAGACATACGACTACATCAACCGCATTCTCATAACGGTTACGCTTACGGTCTATGAGGTTACGTGGACGACACTCTCCCCTCTCGTTGCTATGCATCACCATGATCTTGCATGTGCATAGGAATTTTTTTGAAATTACTACGTTCCTAGCAACAATGTCTCTCTTATCATAATGTTGGTTCTTTGATTGTGGGTTATCAAGATCAACAACAGGTTCAATCTCTACATCATTATTATTCCTAAGTTGAGCATCAACATGAACATCATTATTAACATTGTCACTAGGCTCATGTTCATGACCAGATTGTGTTTCAGCATCAGAAACAGAAATATCATTGGGATTCTTAGGTATGTCTATAACAGGTTCACTAGAAGCATGCATAGTCATATCATTTTTATTTTTATTTTTATTAGAAGGACTAGGTGTATGAGCATTAATTTTCTAAGAATCTTGCTCAACTCTCTTAGGATGGCTCTCGGGATACAAAGGTTCCTAAGTCATTTTACTAGTCATAACTCTAACAACATTATCATTATTCTTATTTTTTAACTCATTGAGCAAATCGTCTTGTGCCTTAAGCACATGTTCTACTTGAGTGGTAACATGGAAGCATGTTTACTAATAAGCTTAAGATCACTTTTAACTCTAGACATATAATCACTCAAGTGTTCAACCATATAAGCATTGCGTTTCAATTGTCTACCAAAGTAAGCATTGAAGTCTTCTTGTTTAACAATAAAATTATCAAACTCATCCAAGCATTGACTAGCAAACTTAGTAGATGGGATTTCACACTTATCAAATCTATAGAGATAATTTACCTTTACTACCTCTGTCGGGTTATCAAGACCATGTATTTCTTCAATAGGTGGTAAATTCTTAACATCTTCAGCTTTAATACATTTTTCTCTCATAGATTTCTTTGCCTCTTGCATATCTTCAGGACTGAGAAATAGAATACCCCTTTTCTTTGGAGTTGGCTTCGGAGTTGGTTCAGGAAGTCTCTAATCATTATCATTACTTAATATATTATTCAATAGCAATTCAGCTTGCTCAACAGTTCTTTCCCTGAAAACACAACCATCACAATTATCCAGGTGGTCTCTGGAAGCATCGGTTAGTCCATTATAAAAGATATCAAGTATTTCATTTTTCTTCAGAGGATGATCAGGCAAAGCATTAAGTAATCGGAGAAGCCTCCCTAACCTTGTGGGAGACTCTCTTCTTCGATTTGCACAAAATTAAATATTTCCCTCAAGGCAGCTTGTTTCTTATGAGCAGGAAAATATTTTGCAGAGAAGTAATAAATCATATTCTGGGGACTACGCACACAACCAGGAGCAAGAGAATTAAACCATATCTTAGCATCACCCTTTAATGATAAAGGAAACAATTTAAGAATATAGTAATAGCAAATTTTTTCCTCATGAGTAAATAGGGTGGCTATATCATTCAATTTAGTAAGATGTGCCACAAGAGTTTCAGATTCATAGCCATGGAAAGGATCAGATTCAACCAAAATAATTAACTCAGGATCGACAGAGAACTCATAATCCTTATCAGTAATACAAATAGGTGAAGTAGCAAATGTAGGGTCATATTTCATTCTAGCATTCAAAGACTTTTCTTTCAACTTAGCTAACAGCTTCGTAAGATCATATCTATCATTGCAAGCAAGAAAGTCTCTAGCAGTTTCTTCATCCATAACATAACTCTAAGGTACAACAGGAAATTCATATCTAGGGGGAGAATCTTCATCACCACTTTCATTAACATCATCAGTTTCAGTAATTTCATTCTCTCTAACCCTAGCAAGTTGTTCATCAAGAAATTCACCTAATGGCACGTTATCATCAAGTAGTGAAGTAGCATCATCATAAGCATCATGCATAGCAGAAGTGGCACCAGCAATAACATGTGACATATCAGAATCAATAGCAGGTGTAGGTGTTGCAAGTTTACTCAATAACAGAAGGTGAATCAAGTGCAGAGCTAGATGGCAGTTCCTTACCTCCCCTCGTAGTTGATGGAAAAATCTTGGTTCTTTGATCTTTCAAATTCCTCATAGTGATCAACAGATATAAATCCAAAGTGACTCAAAGAATAGAGCTATGCTCCCTGGCAATGGCGCCAGCAAAAGGTCTTGATAACCCACAAGTATAGGGGATCGCAACAGTTTTCGAGGGTAGAGTATTCAACCCAAATTTATTGATTCGACACAAGGGGAGCCAAATAATATTCTCAAGTATTAGCAGCTGAGTTGTCAATTCAACCACACCTGAAAGACTTAATATCTGCAGCAAAGTATTTAGTAGCAAAGTAGTATGGAAGTAACGATAGCAGTGGCAAAAGTAATATGAGCAGTTTGTAGCAATCGTAATAAAGGGCGTGGAAAAGTAACTTAGCAAAGGTCAATATGAAACGAGCTCGTAGGCAATGGATCAATGATGGATAATTATGTCGGATGTAATTTATCATGCAACAGTTATAACATAGGGTGACACGGAACTAGCTCCAGTTCATCAATGAAATGTAGGCATGTATTCCAAATATAGTCATACATGCTTATGGAAAGAAATTGCATGACATTTTTTGTCCTACCCTCCCGTGGCAGCGGGGTCCTAACGGAAACTAAGGGATATTAAGGCCTCCTTTTAATAGAGTACTGGACCAAAGCATTAGCACTTAGTGAATACATGAACTCCTATAACTACAGTCATCACCGGGAAGTGTCCCGACTATTGTCACTCCGGGGTTTGCCGGATCATAACACGTGGTAGGTGACTATAACTTGCAAGATATGATCAAGAACTCACATATATTCATGAAAACATAATGGGTTCAGATCTGAAATCATGGCACTCGGGCCCTAGTGACAAGCATTAAGCATGGCAAAGTCATAGCAACATCAATCTTAGAACATGATGGATACTGTTGGGGAACGTAGTAATTTCAAAAAAATTCCTACACACACGCAAGATCATGGTGATGGCATAGCAACGAGAGGGGAGAGTGTTCGTCCACGTACCCTCGTAGACTGTAAGCGGAAGCATTAGCACAACGTGGTTGATGTAGTCGTCGTCTTCACGATCCGACCGATCCAAGCACCGAACGTCACGGGTCTCCGAGTTCAAAGACACGTTCATTTCGATGGCGATCTCCGTGCTCGATCTAGCAAAGCTCGGAGATGAGTTCCGTTACGACGGCGTGGTGGCGATGATGATGCTCTACGGCGCAGGCTTCGCCTAAACTCATGACGATATGACCGAGGTGGAATATGGTGGAGGGGCACCGGACACGGCTAAGGAACGATCCGTAGATCAACTTGTGTGTCTATGGGGTGCCCCCGCCTGTGATATAAAGGAGCAAGGGGAGGCCGGCCGCCCTTGGGCGCGCCAAGGAGGGGGGAGTCCTCCTCCTAGTGGGAGTAGGACTCCCTTTCCTAGTCCAACTAGGAAGGAGGAAGGGGAAGGAGAGGGGGAGAAGAAGAGGAAGAGGGGCCGCGCCTCCCTAGTCCACCGGACTCCCCATGGGAGGCGGCGCCACCTCTGGGCTGCTGCCCTCTCTCTCCCCTCGAGCCCACTAAGGCCCAATACTTCCCGGGGGTTCGGTAACCCCTCCCAAGACTCGGTTTTCTCCAAATCACCCGAACACTTCCTGTCCGAATATAGTCGTCCAATATATCAATCTTTATGTCTCGACCATTTCAAGACTCCTCGTCATGTCCATGATCACATCCGGGACTCTGAACAAATTTCGGTACATCAAAACTTGTAAACTCATAATAAAACTGTCATCGAAACGTTAAGCGTGCGGACCCTACGGGTTCGAGAACTATGTAGACATGGCCTAGAACTATTCTCGGTCAATAACCAATAGCGGGACCTGGATGCCCATATTGGTTCCTACATATTCTACGAAGATCTTTATCGGTCAAACCGCATAACAACATACGTTGTTCCCTTTGTCATCGGTATGTTACTTGCCCGATTTGATCGTCGGTATCGGCAAGTCTCTTTACTCGTTCTGTAATGCATCATCTCGTAACCAACTCATTGGTCACATTGCTTGCAAGGCTTATAATGATGTGCTGTCACAGCCCAAGATTATTGCTTGTATTAGTTGCATCATAGAGCACTCATGAATCATGTCTAAATTTCTGAAACTTGAACTGAGGAAATTAGAAAGCCTCAAAAACTTTTAAAAGAAGGACAAGAACCCTTCAAATTGCATTCAGTGATTCCAAAATGTCCTAAAAATCATTTTGGTAATTTTGGCAAGAGATATATATCAAATCAAAATTCGGAACATTTTTGGAATATTTTGGGACATTGAATTTAAATCATATTCTATTTGAATTTGGAATTATATTCATAATATATAATGAATATATTTTCAAATGCCCGAGATATTTTATGTATATGTGGAGAAGTCCATTAAGTGACTTTAAAATATCCGGGGAGTTTTATAATTATTTTCAAATTACATTTGAATTTGAATCGATGTGGCAATTAAATAAAACAAAAAGAAGAAAAATAAAAAGAGCAAAAGACCTACACTGCCGCTACCTAGACCTACAGGCTGGCTCAGCTCTGCTGCCCCAACACCGCTGGCCCAGCCCACTTATCTCCTCGCTCGTCGTCTTCCTCTCGCCAAGAGGGCGAGGTGAAGACGACGCTACCGGGAGGCCGCCACCTCTGCTTCGTCTTTGGCTCATCCTCCTCCGTGTCCCAGCGCTGAGACGCCCTCGACCCCTCCATCCTTCCCCTTCTCCTGACCATTTCCTTTCTCCTCCTCGTTCTTCGCCCAAGCAGAGCCCCACGACCACCGCAGCCGCTTTGCCCCACCGTTGCCCGTGACAAACCACCATCCTCGAAGCTCATTGCATCACTCTCCGTCTCAAGCCGACGCCACATCCCGGAAGAACCACAACGCCGGGATCGAGCTCATCCTCATCACCACGGCCGCGGGGCCACAGACGGATTCGACGCGCCAGTCTTCCCGAGCTCGTGACTAGCTTCTCCGCCTCCTGTGAGCTCTGCTTCTCCCTCTATGCTAGCCCCCTCCGTTCCCGTCCGCTAGCCGCCGCATCCGTGAGCTCACCGCCGGCGTCCATGTCGTCGCCGTCGTTCCAATGGACAAAAATCGCGTCCGAGGACGTGGACGTGCTCCTGTCGTCTCTAAGAACCTAACTCGCACCACACCGCTTCCCTTTGCGCGTTACCACGCCGCGCTTCGCTTCGAGCCGAAGCTCCGCCGCCGCTTCGCTTCGCCGCTGCTAACGCCACGGTCCCACCTCGCGCTTGCCACGGCCACCACCAAGCGTCATTGCGCCGCTCTCGAACGCCACCACCAAGCAACCTCTCGTGGCGGAGTTGGCGAACGAGGCGCGCCGCGCGTCTGCTTACCGCGGCGTTTAGTCGCGGTTTAGATGACATGGCTCGTCATTAGTCATTATGACCCGCTAATTAACCCCGTGGTCAATGACAATGAGCCCATGAGCTAATTATTTTCGTTAGGAACTAAATAGTCACATAACTAGCACTGTTACACTGACATGTCGGCCCCACAAGGCAGATTTGACTTTGGTCAATGATGACGTCACCCTGACATCATGCTGACACAATAATCATTTACTGGAATTATTCTTATACAGGAAATTCCAGAAAATAGTCAAAACTTCTAAAATTCATAGTAATTCAACCATAGCTCCAAATCAAACAAATTATATATGAAAAATTATCAGAAAAATGCAATCTATCCATCTGTACCATTTTCATGCATGACAAACTAAGTTATACCTGTTGTATAACTAAAAACATGTTAGTGGCATTTAAATAAACACATATGGAATTTGGATTTGAACTTAGGGTTCAAACCAACTCCGTTTAACTTGCCGCTAGTTGCATTGGCTCAAATCACAGCATATTGCCATGTCATGATCATGCATCATATTGTGCATTGCATTGATTGTGTTCTTCCTTGTTTGCCGTGATTATCCCTCTCGATGAGCGGCGTTCGACGATGAGTTCGATGACACCGATGAAGAACTATATTATCTTCGTGCCGGGCAAGCAAAACCCCTTGTTCATTTCGATACAATCCCACTCTCTCGCTCTGCTCTATTTTATTGCATTAGGACAACAACGATTCATCTGTTACTTGCTGCGGTAGCTGAACCCTTTATCCTTTGCATGACTGTCATTCCACGGTAAATAGATGAAACCCACTAGCATGAGTAGGAGTTGTTTGAGCCTGTTGTGCCTACTCATACATGCTTGTTTGTCATGCCCGCTATTGCTTAGAGTTGTGTCAGTCCGATTCATTAGGGATGAATCGAGGTGTGTGAACATGTCCCATCAGTATGTGAGCTAAGTGTGTGAACACGATTTGGTAAAGGTAGCGGTGAGAGGCCATGTAGGAGTACATGGTGGGTTGTCTCATTGCAGCCGTCCTCGAGAACTGAGTTACGTGTTTGTGATCCATGAGCAGTTACTACCACACATTGGGCTCCGGGCGCTCCAAGCCCTCTCGGCTTCTTAATCACCCTTGTTCTCTGTCCAGGAGTTGCAACTAGTTTCTGGTGTTTGTAGGTAGTGTTAGTAGTCTACCAAGTGGCACCCGGTACAGGTGGGCTTGGGACAGACTAGGCACCATGGCACGGTGTACCAAGCGTAGATCCACCCGTCGAGGTGGGCTTGGGAACCCTGCTCACATCGTTTGGGGCCGTGGCGACACCCCGCGGATCTCCTTGCGGATGGAACCCGAATAGGCGATAAACACGGACGAGAGACCTTAGTGTTTAGGTAGGCGTGGCCGACTCCTCGCCCGGCTTCGCTTGAAGGTTGCCGAGGTACATGACGTGTCTGAGGCGATAAGTGGCGAGCGTGTGTGAAGAAGTACACCCTGCGGGGTTGTCATTATCTATTGAATAGCCGGATTCCTCGGATATGGGAACTTGGACCCCTTGCATAGTTCATAGACAAGTGAAAGTGGATACTCTAAAATACGCAAGATAAGTGTGAGTGCTATGGATGGCGTTCTCGTAGGGAGACGGGAGCGGATCCATAGTGGTGTATTGATATGGTGAATATGTGGACTCGTGTGCGCCACCTCAAAAGAGTTACTTGCAGTCTTAGTTCAGGATAGCCACCGAGTCAAAGCTGGCTTGCTGCAGTCAAACTCCACCACCCCTTTATTGATAATGATGCATATGTAGTTAGTTCGATGTAAGTCTTCTTTGGGTACATTTGTACTCACGTTTGCCTATTTTATGTTTTTGCGAGACTTCCGTCTCGCTAGTAGTTCAGCGTGGACTTGACGTTTAGCTTGTTACCTCAGCTACGATCTTGTGCCCTCGGCAGATCTCGTAGATAGTCGGGCTTCTCGGCCTTTTTCATTTGTAGTTATCTGTACCCGGACATGTTAAGCTTCCGCTTGTGCTTTGACTTGTATGCTCTCAATGTTTGGGTCATGAGACCCATGTTTGTAATATCTCGCTCCTCGGGCCTAATGAATGAATACTTGAGTCGTAGAGTCATGTTGTGATGCCATGTTGTATTTGCACATATCGAGCATATTGTGTGTATGTTATTGAAATGCTTGGTATGTGTGGGATCGACTATCTAGTTGTTTATCTTTAGTAGCCTCTCTTACGGAAATGTCTCCTAGTGTTTCCACCGAGCCATGGTAGCTTGCTCTTGCTCCTAACACTTAGGCTGGCCGGCATGTGTCCTTCCTCGTTCTGTATGCATCGTTCTTGGGAAATGTCACGATGGATCTGGAGTCTGTTAGCCCTTCTGACCGGTTCACCGAGTCTGCTAGCCCAGTGCTACAGCTGGATTCACTCGTGATGACCGACACGTTCGATCTTTGGGTCATGGATGCTGTCCTGTAAGTTTGTGCCACTTTGGGTTTACGACTAGCCATGTCGGCCGGGCTCCTTATCATATGGATGCTAGCGACACTATCATATCGTGTGCCAAAAGGTGCAAACGGTCCCGGCAAAGGTAAGGCGACACCGTGGGAATACCGTGCGTGAGGCCGCAAAGTGATATGAGGTGTTACATGCTAGATCGATGTGGTATTGAGTCGGGTCTGACGACTTTGGTATCGAGCTTGACCGCTGTGGGATTACCAAGCCAAACCGGTCAAGTTGAGTCTTGAAATGCTTTAGTTATATGTAGGGGAATTGATTGTGGGATGGAACGTAAGGCTCTTTTTACTCCATATACCTTATGCCCTTCTGATCTGAGTCATCTTATCTTTCCTACGGGGTTAAGAACTAGGCCTTCTCTTCTTTCTATTAGGATCACGTGTTACTAATCCGTAGAATCTTAGGATTGTTGGTTCCAGGCCTCAATTCAATTTCTACTACTTTTAGTATGTTGTCATTTGAACCAAAGCCGTGATATGATGTTGTTGAGTGGTTATGCCACCATTTTCATGATGTCTCAAATCTTTTGAGCATTTACACCGTTATGTTGTCAAGTCATCCTGTGTTTCTAAATAGTCCGAAGCATTTGCAAATCCTCCTTCCCATTCCTAATAATCCTTTGGGCGGATTATTCACACTAATTGCTGAGTTGAGGTACTTTATTGCCTCGACATATATGTTGGAGTTATTATTATGACCCTAGGTGTCTTAGAGTACCACCTAGTACCCTAGCCATGCTTTGTGTTCCCGGTGTGATGATTACGCCACCGTCATTCTCGAAAGCATCCGTGACGCAATTTAGTTTGTAGGTATTCTACTCTGGGTTTTGAACCGAGATTCACCCTACCTACTTCATGTTGTTAGTGTTTGCTCGTTCCTTTAGTATATTAGTAACCTTTGCGATAGTCCTCGAGATCCGTGGTATTTCCTTCTTCCAATACCATGAACTGCTTATGGCAGAAGTTCCTCACTGAACCGAAAGATCACATTAAGAGTGCTCTTGATGAGTTCTTCTCTCTATATTGACTCTGCCAGTTCAACCTTTCTGCATGGGTTATCTGGAAGAAATATGTTGAACTTGTTCGACATGCTAGTCCATGCATCCACAACTCAGAAAATCATATGTTCTCTTGGGTTGTCCCTCTTTAATTGTATTCCGACCCTCGTCTATCAATTGATAGTCAAGAGTATGCGTGCATTTGTTCATCGATGCCTATTACTCTTGTGGTCCATCAAGCCATTCTATTCTGGAATGACTAGGAGAAACAAACTCCAATACCCTTTTCCATTTCCAGGATTGGGTCAAAGCGGTTGTGTTCCACAGATCGAGATGCAATCCAACACAGTCATTCTACCTTGAAGTATTGCTATCTTATATCGAGGATATCATGGGAATTGCACACCATCCTATGAACTCTTGATACGGTGATACTTCTCACCCTCATTATTCATTTCTCGGCTTAGTGTTGTTGTAACCTAATGCCGACATAATATACCGTGATGTGTGAAATCAATACTTCTAGCAACTATGTTGCTTAGCAGTAAATGGTCAACAGTTTCACTCTTAGCGTGTTGGTTTTGAATCATCATTCTAAGATAGAATGTGCTACCTAGTCCTTATTTCTGGTGCGCTCTTCGATCAATGAGTTAGGATTGTGTCAAATCTTTGCTCTATTGATCATATCGTCTTGCCCTGAAAAGCAAGATTGTTCTCGAGCTTAGTAACATATCGATGGTTCGTGATTTCCCGAATATCTTCTCGGAAGTATTACCAGGTTGTCACCTGACCGCTATGTTGAGTTCGTGATCAAGTTGGTTTTCTGTAACCACCCCTTCTCCAAGAATCCGTGTTGGATACCCCTGAGCTGGTTGGTTAAGCTAAACAACAACTTGGAGAGTTGGAAGATGAAAGCTTGTCCGACTTAGTTCATTCTAAGGGATATCTTGTATGTGTGTTGAAGAAAGGTGATATCTTCATTGATTGATCCTCGCGATCAATTGCTGGACCTATCGTCCTAACCAAAACTTTGATTTGAGTATGGGCTATCATCAAATCAAATCAGAACCAACGATGATCGTAATGTTGTCTTACTCGTTGTTGATTCCTCGAGCATACACCATTATATCTTTTGGTCTGACCAATGCTATGTCCTTGTTCACATAATTATGGAATTCCATTTATATGGTCATCCCGATGACTTGTTGTTGAGTCCATCAGCAACATTTTATCTTCTCCATGATCATGTTGAACATCCATCTAGTGTTGGAAACTTTTGTAAACATTACCTTCGTGTTCCATACATGAGGTATATGTTCGGATGAAAGAAGTGACTTTCTCTAATTCACATGCACTTGGTGTAAGTTGCACTGTATCAAGAAAGATTGTTTTTGCTTCCTTTGGAATCATCCCAAGTCAGTCATGCATGTGCGAAGTATACATTGGATTGTGAGATTAGCTACCTCCATTCCACATGTATTTCCTAGCACGCCAAGCCACTGATTGATTTGTTCAAGATAAAGGAGTCTGTTCTAAAGTGTTAATCCTTTAGATTTCCGCGCGGAGACTTCGATATCATTAATGATGGTTCCCCAACCTGAACTCGGTAGTGTTTTAATATAAGACTACTATGTGGTCATGCCTGTCTGGGACAGGATGCTCACATGTGTGTAGCAGAACCAGCTCATATTTTGGAGCTTGCTATCGTAGTCCATTTCCCGAGAATCTCGCAACGTCATCTCGTCGATTTGTGTTGCAAACTTTCTTTTCTAGACTTGATGAGTCCGGAATATCCCGACGCCAACCAGATCTGAATCTCGTGCGGATATGATGGTTGGAGCGCTTCCCAAGAACTATAAGAATGGTCTCACCGTAACCGTAACGTGGATGTCGTGGCTAACACACCTGGCCTAAGGCCTATTATTGTAGTATCTTGGTTGAAGAAGTTGGTCACCTCCCCATAAGGATCTCGTAAAACTTATTCCATGAGTTGTTCCTTATGGATTTTTGTGCTCCGGTCCGATCTTTTACTTGATGTTCTAGATATCAAACCATATCTATGAATGGGTTACGCTAGCACATCAAGGAGAACATTAGAAGCGGAGTGCTAAATGTCTCTCGATCGATCATCGATTTTGTTCCCTTGGCCCGCTTAAGGTGAAATCGAGAAGGTTATCTTCCTTTCCATCTCGCATCGTCCATCGATGTTCATCATGGTAGTACGTTGTGTTGCCATGATCCTTGACACGGATGTTGGTAAAACCTTGATGAATATGGAAATGCTCAAGTTCTTGAGAGCACGCTCGATCCTTTCGGTTAAATCCTTGGTGACAATCGGAATGTGCCTTCCATTGCCGAGTTGTCTCAAAACCCTAGCTCCTTTCCAGCGAGTATGCTATTTCTTAGAACTCCTTCAAGCGATCATTTGTGAATTGCCTTAGGCTGGTATGCGAGATTCAATGATCCTTTTCGATAGAGTTTCTTTACTGTCGTCATCGTGTTGGATGAAGATCTCAAAGCTAAGGCGTCAAGATCAATATGAAGCAATGAATCAACACCCTTTGAGAAATGCAATGGATCATGAAGACCGTGTCGATCCATGTCCCCTCTGTCTTCTTACCTCACGTCTTGAATCTCGGACGAGATTCACTGCTTAGCGGGGTGAGTTGTCACAGACCCTAGATTATTGCTTGTATTAGTTGCATCATAGAGCACTCATGAATCATGTCTAAATTTCTGAAACTTGAACTGAGGAAATTAAAAAGCCTCAAAAACTTTTAAAAGAAGGACAAGAACCCTTCAAATTGCATTCAGTGATTCCAAAATGTCCTAAAAATCATTTTGGTAATTTTGGCAAGAGATATATATCAAACCAAAATTCTGGAACATTTTTTGGAATATTTTGGGACATTGAATTTAAATCATATTCTATTTGAATTTGGAATTATATTCATAATATATAATGAATATATTTTCAAATGCCCTGAGATATTTTATGTATATGTGGAGAAGTCCATTAAGTGACTTAAAAATATCCAGGGAGTTTTGCACTTATTTTCAAATTCATTTGAATTTGAATCGATGTGCAATTAAATAAAACAAAACAGAAGAAAAATAAAAAAGAGCAAAAGACCTACACAAACACACTCGACCTACAGGCTGGCTCAGCTCTGCTGCCCAACACCGCTGCCCAGCCCACTTATCTCCTCGCTCATCGTCTTCCTCTGCCAGTAGGCAGAGGCGAAGACGCACGCTGCTGGGGAGGCCGCCACCTCCCTTGCTACTGAGGCTCATCCTCCTCCGTGTCCCCGCGCCTGGAGATGCCCTTGACCCCCTCTGTCCTTCCTCCCTTCTCCCCTAACCATTTTCCTCTCTCCCTCCTCGTTCTTCGCCTGAACAGAGAGCCCCGCCGACCACCGCAGCCGCACACGCGCCCACCGTTGCCCCCGTGACAAACCACCATCCTCAGAAGCTCCGCTGCATCACTCTCCGTCTCCAAGCCGACGGCCACATCCCCGGAAGAACCACAACGCCGGGATCGAGCTCATCCTCATCACCACGGCCGCGGATGCCACAGACGGATTCGACGCCGCCAGTCTTCCCGAGCCCGCCGACTAGCTTCTCCGCCTCCTGAGCTCTGCTTCTCCCTCTATGCTAGCCCCTCCGTTCCGTCCGCTAGCCGCCATCGTGAGCTCACCGCCGGCGTCCATGTCGTCGCCGTCGTTCCAATGGACAAAAATCGCGTCCGAGGACGTGGACGTGCTCCTGTCGTCTCTAAGAACCTAACTCGCACCACAGCCTGCTCCCTTGCGCGTTGCAACGCCGCGCTCGCTCGGAGCCGAGCTCCGGCCGCCGCTTCGCTCGCCGCTGCCGACGCCACAGTCCCACCCCGCACTTGCCACGGCCACCACCACCAAGCTCCGCAGCCGCTCTCGAACGCCACCGGCCAGCAACCTCTCGTGGCGGAGTTGGCGAGACGAGGAGCGCCGCGTCTGCTTACCGCCCGCTTAGTCGCGGTTTAGATGACATGGCTCGTCATTAGTACATTAATGCCCGCTAATTAACCCCGTGGTCAATGACAAGAGCCCATGAGCTAATTATTTTCGTTAGGAATTAAATAGTCACATAACTAGCATTATTACCTGCGAATTCGGCCCCACAAGGCAGATTTGACTTTGGTCAATGATGACGTCACCACGACATCATCTTGACGCAATAATCATTTCTTCGGAATTATTCTTATCAGAAATTCGAGAAAATAGTCAAAACTTCTAAAATTCATAGTAATTCAACCATAGCTCCAAATCAAACAAATTATATACGAAAAATTATCAGAAAAATGCAATCTATCCATCTGTACCATTTTCATGCATGACAAACTAAGTTATACCTGCTGTATAACTAAAAACATGTTAGTGGCATTTAAATAAACACATATGGAATTTGGATTTGAACTTAGGGTTCAAACCAACTCCATTTAACTTGCCGCTAGTTGCATTGGCTCAAATCACAGCATATTGCCATGTCATGATCATGCATCATATTGTGCATTGCATTGATTGTGTTCTTCCTTGTTTGTCGGTGATTATCCCCTCTCAGTAGACGACGTTCGACGATGAGTTCGATGACACCGATGAAGAACTATATTATCTTCAGAAGTGCCAGGCAAGCAAAACCCCCCTTGTTCATTTCGATACAATCCCACTCTCTCGCTCCTGCTCTATTTTATTGCATTAGGACAACAATGATTCATCTGTTACTTGCTGCGGTAGCTGAACCCCTTTATCCTTTGCATGACCTGTCATTCCACAGTAAATAGATGAAACCCACTAGCATGAGTAGGAGTTGTTTGAGCCCTGTTGTGCCTACTCATACATGCTTGTTTGTCATGCCTGCTATTGCTTAGAGTTGTGTCAGTCCGATTCATCGTGGGATGAATCGAGGTGTGTGAACATGTCCTCTTGTATGTGAGCTAAGTGTGTGAACACGATTTGGTAAAGGTAGCGGTGAGAGGCCATGTAGGAGTACATGGTGGGTTGTCTCATTGCAGCCGTCCTCGTGAACTGAGTTACGTGTTTGTGATCCATGAGCAGTTACTACCACACATTGGGCTCCGGCGCCCAAGCCCTCTCGGCTTCTTAATCACCCTTGTTCTCTGTCCGGGAGTTGCAACTAGTTTACGGTGTTTGTAGATAGTGTTAGTAGTCTACCAAGTGGCACCCGATGCAGGTAGGCTTGGGACAGACTAGGCACCGCAAGACACGGTGTACCAAGCGTAGATCCACCCGTCGAGGTGGGCTTGGGAACCCTGCTCACATCGTTTGGGGCCGTGGCGACACCCGGCGGATCTCCTTGCGGATGGAACCCGAATAGGCGATAAACACGGACGAGAGACCTTAGTGTTTAGGTAGGCGTGGCCGACTCCTCGCCCGGCTTCGCTTGAAGGTTGCCGAGGTACATGACATGTCTGAGGCGATAAGTGGCGAGCGTGTGTGAAGAAGTACACCCTGCAGGGTTATCATTATCTATTGAATAGCCGGATTCCTCGGATATGGAAACTTGGACCCTTGCATAGTTCATAGACAAGTGAAAGTGGATACTCTAAAATACGCAAGATAAGTGTGAGTGCTATGGATGGCGTTCTCGTGAGGGAGGCGGAGCGGATCCATAGTGGTGTATTGATATGGTGAATATGTGGACTCGTGTGCCCACCTCAAAAGAGTTACTTGCGGTCTTAGTTCGTGATAGCCACCGAGTCAAAGTTGGCTTGTTGCGGTCAAACTCCACCACCCCTTTATTGATAATGATGCATGTGTAGTTAGTTACGATGTAAGTCTTCTTTGGGTACATTTGTACTCACGTTTGCCTATTTTATGTTTTTGCGAGACTTCCGTCTCACTAGTAGTTCAGCGTGGACTTGACGTTTAGCTTGTTACCTCAGCTACGATCTTGTGCCCTCGGCGGATCTCGTAGATAGTCGGGCTTCTCGGCCTTTTTCATTTGTAGTTATGCGTGCCCGGACATGTTAAGCTTTCGCTTGTGCTTTGACTTGTATGCTCAATGCCGGGTCATGAGACCCATGTTTGTAATATCTCGCTCCTCGGGCCTAATGAATGAATACCGAGTCGTAGAGTCATGTTGTGATGCCATGTTGTATTTGCACATATCGAGCATATTGTGTGTATGTTATTGAAATGCTTGGTATGTGTGGGATCGACTATCTAGTTGTTTATCTTTAGTAGCCTCTCTTACGGAAATGTCTCCTAGTGTTTCCACCGAGCCATGGTAGCTTGCTACTACTCCGAACACTTAGGCTGGCGGCATGTGTCCTTCCTCGTTCACATATACATCCTTCGGGAAATGTCACGATGGATCTGGAGTCCTGTTAGCCCTTCTGACCGGTTCACCGAGTCTGCTAGCCCGATGCTACAGACTGATTCACTTTCGGTGATGACCGACACGTTCGATCTTTGGGTCATGGATGCTGTCCTGTAAGTTTGTGCCACTTTGGGTTTCGACTAGCCATGTCGGCCGGGCTCCTTATCATATGGATGCTAGCGACACTATCATATACGCGTGCCAAAAGGTGCAAACGGTCCCGGGCAAAGGTAAGGCGACACCCGTGGGAATACCGTGCGTGAGGCTGCAAAGTGATATGAGGTGTTACATGCTAGATCGATGTGGTATTGAGTCGGGGTCCTGACATGTGCATTACCGAGGGGGCCCAGAGATACCTCTCCGACTATCGGAGTGACAAAACCTAATCTCGAAATACGCCAACTCAACATGTACCTTTGGAGACACCTGTAGTACTCCTTTATAATCACCCAGTTACGTTGTGACATTTGGTAGTACCCAAAGTGTTCCTCCGGTAAACGGGAGTTGCATAATTCTCATAGTTATAGGAACATGTATAAGTCATGAAGAAAGCAATAGTAGTATACTAAACGATCAAGTGCTAGGCTAACGGAATGGGTCATGTCAATCACATCATTCTTCTAATGATGTGATCCCAGTAATCAAATGACAACACGTGTCTATGGTTAGGAAACATAACCATCTTTGATTAATGAGCTAGTCAAGTAGAGGCATACTAGTGACTATAGGTTTGTCTATGTATTCACACATGTATCATGTTTCCGGTTAATACAATTCTAGCATGAATAATAAACATTTATCATGATATGAGGAAATAAATAATAACTTTATTATTGCCTCTAGGGCATATTTCCTTCAGTTTCCCACTTGCACTAGAGTCAATAATCTAGATTACATAGTAATGATTCTAACACCCATGGAGTCTTGGTGCTGATCATGTTTTGCTCGTGAGAGAGGCTTAGTCAATCGGTTGCGCAACATTCAGATCCGTATGTATCTTGCAAATCTCTATGTCTCCCACTTGGACTTGGTCCCGAATGGAATTGAAGCGTCTCTTGATGTGCTTGGTTACATTGTGAAATCTGGATTCCTTTGCCAAGGCAATTGCACCAAGATTGTCACGGAAGATCTTCATTGGTTCGATGCACTAGGTATGACACCTAGATCGGAAATGAACTCCTTCATCCGACTCCTTCATTTCTTGCTTGAAGCGACTATGTACTCCGCTTCACATGTAGATCCCGCCACGGCGCTTTGTTTAGAACGCACCAACTTACAGCTCCACCGTTTAATAAAAACACGTATCCGGTTTGCGATATAGAATCGTCCGGATCGGTGTCAAAGCTTACATCGGCGTAACCATTTACGACTAGCGCTTTGTCACCTCCATATATGAGAAACATATGCTTAGTCCTTTTCGTATTTCAGGATGTTCTTGACCGCTGTCTAGTGATCCACTCGGATTACTTTGGTACCTTCCCCGCCAAGCTTATTGCTAAGCATACGTCAGGTCTGGTACACAGCATTGCATACATGATAGAGCCTATGGCTGAAGCATTAGGAACATCTTTCATTTTCTCTCTATCTTCTGCTGTGGTCGGGCATTGAGTTTGACTCAACTTCACACCTTGTAGCACATGCAAGAAACCTTTCTTTGCCTGATCCATTTTGAACTTTTTCAAAATTTTGTCAAGGTATGTGCTTTGTGAAAGTCCTATTAAGCGTCTCGATCTATCTCTATAGATCTTAATGCCCAATATGTAAGCAGCTTCACCGAGGTCTTTCATTGAAAAGGTTTTATTCAAGTATCCCTTTATGCTATTCAGAAATTCTATATCATTTCCAATTAATAATATGTCATCTACATATAATATCAGAAATGCTACAGAGCTCCCACTCACTTTCTTGTAAATATAGGCTTCTCCAAAATTCTGTATAAAACCATATGCTTTGATCATACTATTAAAGTGTTTATTCCAACTCCGAGATGCTTGCACCAGTCCATAAATGGAACGTTGGAGCTTGCACACTTTATTAGCACCTTTTGGATCAACAAAACCTTCTAGCTGCATCATATACAACTCTTCTTCCAGAAATCCATTCAAGAATGCAGTTTTAACATCCATTTGCCAAATTTCATAATCATGAAATGCAGCAATAGCTAACATGATTCGGACAGACTTAAGCATCGCTACGGGTGAGAAAGTCTCATCGTAGTCAACTCCTTGAACTTGTCGAAAACCTTTCGCAACAAGTTGAGCTTTATAGACAGTTACATTACCATCAACTTCAGTCTTCTTCTTAAAGATCCATTTATTTTCAATGGCTTGCCGATCATCGGGCAAGTCAACCAAAGTCCATACTTTGTTTTCATACATGGATCCCATCTCGATTTCATGGCCTCTAGCCATTTTGCGAATCTGGGCTCATCATCGCTTCCTCATAGTTCGTAGGTTCATAATGGTCAAGTAACATGACTTCGAAATAGGATTACCGTACCACTCTAGTGCGGATCTTTCTCTGGTAGACCTCACGAGGTTCAAGAGAAACTTGATCTGAAGTTTCATGATCAATATCATTAGCTTCCTCACTAATTGGTGTAGTTGTCACAGAACCGGTTCTTGTGATGAACTACTTTCAATAAGGGAGTAGATCTGATTATGTCATCAAGTTCTACTTTCCTCCCACTCACTTCTTTCGAGAGAAACTCCTTCTCTAGAAAGGATCCGATTTAGCAACGAAAATCTTGCCCTCGGATCTGTGATAGAAGGTGTACCCAATAGTCTCTTTTAGGTATCCTATGAAGACACATTTCTCCGATTTGGGTTCGAGCTTATCGGTTGAAGTTTCTTCACATAAGCATCGCAACCCCAAACTTTAAGAAACGACAACTTTGGTTTCTTGCCAAACCACAGCTCATAAGGCATTGTCTTAACGGTTTTGATGGTGCCCTATTTAGCGTGAATGCGGCCGTCTCTAAAGCATAACCCCAAAATGATAGCGGTAAATCGTAAGAGACATCATAGATCGCACCATATCTAGTAAAATACGATTCGACGTTCGACACACCATTTCGTTGTGGTGTTCCGGTGGCGTGAGTTGCTGAAACTATTCCGCATTGTTTCAAGTGCGAGACCAAACTCGTAACTCAAATATTCTCCTCCACGATCGATCGTAGAAACTTTATTTTCTTGTTACGATGATTTTCCACTTCACTCTGAAATTCTTTGAACTTTTCAAATGTTTCAGACTTGTGTTTCATTAAGTAGATATACCCATATCTGCTCAAATCATCTGTGAAGGTGAGAAAATAACGATACCCTTCGCCATGGGCCTCAACATTCATTGGACCACAAACATCGGTATGTATGATTTCCAACAAATCACCGCCGCTCCATAGTTCCGAGAACGGCGTTTTAGTCATCTTGCCCATGAGGCACGGTTCGCAAGTACCAAGTGATTCGTAATCAAGTGATTCCAAAAGCCCATCAGTATGGAGTTTCTTCATGCGCTTTACACCAATATGACCCAAACGGCAGTGCCACAAATAAGTTGCACTATCGTTATCAACTCTGCATCTTTTGGTTTCCACACTATGAACATGTGTATCACTACTATCGAGATTCAATAAGAATAGACCACTCGTCAAGGGTGCATGACCATAAAAGATATTACTCATATAAATAGAACAACCATTATTCTCTGATTTAAATGAATAACCGTCTCGCATCAAACAAGATCCAGATATAATGTTCATGCTCAACGCTGGCACCAAATAACAATTATTTAGGTCTAAAACTAATCCCGATGGTAGATGTAGAGGTAGCGTGCCGACCGCGATCACATCGACTTTGGAACCATTTCCCACGCATCGTCACCTCGTCCTTAGCCAATCTTCGCTAATCAGTAGTCCTGCTTTGAGTTGCAAATATTAGCAATGAACCAAGATCAAATACCAGTGCTCTGCGAGCATTAGTAAGGTACACATCAATAACATGTATATCACATATACCTTTGTTTACTTTGCCACCCTTCTTATCCGCCAAATACTTGGGGCAGTCCGCTTCCGATGTCGATGCGCTTGCGGTAGAAGCACTCGATTTCGAGCTTAGGTCCGACTTGGGTTTCTTCTCTTGAGCAAACAACTTGCTTGCCGTTCTTTTGAAGTTCCCTTCTTCTTCCCTTTGCACTTTTCTTGAAACTGGTGGTTTTGTTAACCATCAACACTTGATGCTCCTTCTTGATTTCTACCTCCGCAGCTTTTAGCATTGCGAAGAGCTCGGAAATAGTCTTATTCATCCCTTGCATATTATAGTTCATCACGAAGCTCTTGTAGTTTGGTGGCGTGATTGCGAATTACATCAATGACACTATCATCGTGAAGATTAACTCCCGGTTGAATCAAGTGATTATTATACCCAGCACATTTTGAGTATGTGTTTACTGACAGAACTATTCTCCTCCATCTTGTAGCTATAGAACTTATTGGAGACTTCATATCTCTCAATCCGAGCATTTGCTTGAAATATTACATTCAACTCCTGGAACATCTCATATGCTCCATGGCGTTCAAAACGTCGTTGAAGACCCGGTTCTAAGTCGTAAAGCATGGCACATCGAACTATCGAGTAGTCATCGGTTTTGCTCGCGAGACGTTGTTAACGTCGTCGCCAGCATCAGCGAAGCAGGCACGCACCCAGCGGTGCTTCGGGGCGTAACTTTTACGTGTAGCAATGAGGATAATCCTCGGGTTATGGACCCGATCCGTGTAATTGCTACCATCATCTTTCAACTTTGCTTTCTCAAGGAACGATTAAAATTCAACGGAACAACAAAGACGAGCCATCCATCTACAAACAAACATAGACAAGCAAAATACTATCAGGTACTAAGTTCATGATAAATTTAAGTTCAATTAATCATATTACTTAAGAACTCCCACTTAGACAGACATCTCTCTAGCCATCTAAGTGATCACGTGATCCAAATCAACTAAACCATGTCCGATCATCACGTGAGATGGAGTAGTTTCAATGGTGAACATCACTATGTTGATCATATCTACTATATGATTCACGCTCGACCTTTCGGTCTCCGATCCGAGGCTATATCTGTATATGCTAGGCTCGTCAAGTATGACCTGAGTATTCCACGTGTGCAACTGTTTTGCACCCGTTGTATTTGAACGTAGAGCCTATCACACCCGATCATCACATGGTGTCTCAGCACGAAGAACTTTTGCAACGGTGCATACTCAGGGAGAACACTTCTTGATTATTAAGTGAGATATCATCTTAAAATGTTTCCGTCAATCAAAGCAAGATAAGATGCATAAAGGATAAACATCACATGCAATCAATATAAGTGATATGATATGGCCATCATCATCTTGTGCTTGTGATCTCCATCTTCGAAGCACCATCGTGATCACCATCGTCACCGGCGCGACACCTAGATCTCCATCGTAGCATCGTTGTCGTTATGCCGTCTATTGCTTCTACGACTATCGCTACCGCTTAGTGATAAAGTAAAGCAATTACAGGCGATTGCATTTCATACAATAAGCGACAACCATATGGCTCCTGCCAGTTGCCGATAACTTTGGTTACAAAACATGATCATCTCATACAATAAAATATAGCATCACATCTTGACTATATCACATCACAACATGCCCTGCAAAAACAAGTTAGACGTCCTCTACTTTGTTGTTGCAAATTTTACGT